>WAAF01015185.1:37679-135961 GCA_013400475.1 Tricholaema leucomelas | reverse complement strand
TTGGTGATACTGTGAGACTGTGATACTTAACATATATCACACAATCACAGGATATTAGGGATTGGAAAGGACCCAAAGAGATCATCAAACCCAACCCTCTTGCACAGCAGGACCATACATAAGATATTTCAAGTTTCAAGGGAGAAGAAAAAGCTAACACACACAAAAAAAACCAAACCCAACCAAACAAAAACACACACCAAACCACTCATGGCTGCATAAAAGTGTAATTTATGGAAACCAAAGTGACTTTGAATCCTGCCAGTTGTTGTGATGTGCCTTCATGATCCATCTACTCCTGAGCTTAATATTCTAACGTCAACTGCAAGATTAAAACACTTTCCCCAATCAGTCATAATAACACAGCTGATTTACATTTGTATTAAAGGAAAAATACTGCCATCTGGGTTTCCACCAATCAGATGGTCCTTGTTGTTTTTTTTCCCCAGCAATTTTAATTAATTAGCATATCTATAAAACACTCATGATGAAAGATTTATTTGCAAATAGTAAATTAATTCTGAATAAATCCACTACTTTTACATGTAAAGCCTTCATATTTAACCATTTCCTAGTAAAAGTCCAAAGTGGTGCACAATTCAGTTGTTATGGATTTAAACATCAGTGCACTGATACTTAGAACTTAATTATGACTATAATGTTCAACCCAGTTTTTAGCTGAGAGTTGAAAAATTACTGTCTTGTACCCTTTACTTGCAGTCCTGAAGATCTGAGTCAACTTCTACTGCTGAATATCCTACTTCCCTCTGATTTTATCCACAAAATATAAAACAATACCTCTCAGTTCAGTTCTTAAAAATGCAAAATGGTCTTGAGTTGTCATCTTAAAATAACTATAACCCTGATCATTTCTGAAAGTCTTTTCACCGTCCCTGGAGGAGAAGACTGGTTGAGGCACTTAGTGCCATGGTCTAGTTGATTGGACAGGGCTGAGTGCTAGGTTGAACTGGACGAGCTTGGAGATCTTCCAACCTGGTTGATTCTATTCCTGAACACCTTCAGTGATGGCGACTCCACCACTTCCCTGTATCTACATATATGCTGATATATTTGCATATTTTACATTCTACTGACCTGTATCTCCATATATGCTGATACACCTGTATATTTCACATTCTACAGAGCTGTATCTACAAAGCACTTTCTTTTAATTACATCTGCATATGAGAAATTGATGATTCTACATTCACATTTCTAGTGAACTCCTGAGCGAAGACAATTGGATCATTTCCTTTTTCTAACACCCAGACACATCAGTATTCTGATGAGTAGATGTATGTTAGCTGAAGAAGAAATTATCAAAATCTGAAGTTCTTAATTGCTGGCAGCCTCTTCCCCAGACTTAACTCTGGAAAATAAGAAAGAGAACATGCTTTGCCCTTTCTCAAAAATATTGCTGGGAGAGGCTAGACCACACAACATGAAAGTGCTTCATGCAGGGATAAAAGAGGACACCTGCTGCATCCCTGCTGGCTTATTCAGCAGGCATTACCATATCTTCACTTTACTCTAAAGAATTAGTTTTTCTTATACTCCACATCATACTCTGAAGTTAGTAATTTTACCCTTACAGTTGTGTTGGAAAAACATAGCAGCTTTAGCTGCTATGGGAGGCTGGGAGGTGATCTGCTGGAGAGCAGTCCTGTGGAGAGGGACCTGGGAGTCCTGGTGGATAACAAGTTAACCATGGCACAGCAATGTGCCCGTGTGGCCAAGAAGGCCAATGGGATCTTGGGGTGTATTAAGGACATTGTGTCCAAGAGATCAAGGGAGGTTCTCCTTCCTCTCTACTCTGCCCTGGTGAGATCTCGTCTTGAATACTGGGCTCAGTTTTGGGCTCCCCAATTTAACAGGGACAGAGATCTACTGGAGTGGGTCCAGTGGAGGGCTACAAGGATGATTAGGGGACTGGAGGGCATGGCTTATGAGGAGAGGCTGAGTAACTTGGGAGTTTTTAGTCTGGAGAAGAATAGACTGAGAGGGGATTTAATAAATGTTTATAAATATCTAAGGGCTGGTCAAGAAGGGGGAACAGGCTCTGCTCACTTGCTCCCTGGGATAGGCCAAGGAGCAATGGGTGTAAGCTGCAGCACAGGAGGTTCCACCACAACATAAGGGGGAACTTCATAATTGGAAGTGTCACAGAGCACTGGAACAGGCTCCCCAAAGAGGTTGTGGAGTTTCCTTCTCTGAAGACTTTCCAGGCCTGTCTGGATATGTTCCTCTGTGATCTGAGATAGATTATGTGGTCCTGCTCTGGCAGGGAGGTTGGATTTGATGATCTCCTTGGGTCCCTTCCAACCCCTAACATCCTGTGATCCTGTTAGCTATCCTTAATTGTCATAGTTTCAGGAGAGGGAGAGGACACTAGTAGTGCAGCCTGCACAATTAAAACATGGTAGCTTATAAATAAATAGTAGAGTATACTAAAATCATGACAGGCATCCATCTTAGGAGTATAATTGTGCTGCCTTTAGATTTCAAAACTCTCTATTAATCCACATTTCAATATATATTGCTGCCTTCAAATTTACAGATGATACAAATAAATAGAGAAGGAAATTACAGCAATGCTTATTCTAGTGGTCAATTTGAAAGGTCATTTAAAAGAAGTTTTATTTGATCCAATATCTAACATTTCTATGTGGCAAAGGTAAGATTGTCTGTAGTTACTGAAATGATGTTTCTATATAGATGCTTATTCTAGTGGTCAGTTTGAAAGGTCATTTTAAACATGTTGGCCAAGAGAGCCAATGGCATCCTGGCCTGGATCAGCAACAGTGTGGCCAGTAGGACAAGGGAGGTTATTCTTCCCTTGTACTCAACACTGCTCAGGCCACACCTTGAGTGCTGTGTCCAGTTCTGGGCTTCTCAATTCAAGAGAGATGTTGAGATACTGGAACGTGTTTAGAGGAGGGTGACAAAGCTGGTGAGAGGCCTGGAGCACAGCCCTGTGAGGAGAGGCTGAGGGAGCTGGGGGTGTTTAGCCTGGAGAAGAGGAGGCTCAGGGGTGACTTCATTGCTGTCTACAACTACCTGAAAGGAGGTTGTAGCCAGGTGGGGTTGGTCTCTTCTGCCAGACAACCAGCAACAGAACAAGGGGACACAGTCTCAAGTTGTTTTGGAGGAGATCTAGGCTGGATGTTAGGAGGAAGTTCTTGCCAGAGAGAGTGATTGGCATTGGAATGGGCTGCCCAGGGAGGTGGTGGAGTCACCATCCCTGGAGGTGTTCAAGAAAAGCCTGGATGAGGCACTTAGTGCTGTGGTCTAGTTGACTGTCTAGGGCTGGGTGCTAGGTTGGACTGGATGATCTTGGAGGTCTCTTCCAACCTGGTTGATTCTATGATTCTATATTTACATGTGGTGAAGGAGAAGTAGAATTTCAGGTGGGTTTATTTGCATGTGAAGGTAATAACCTAGCATTTTCTAATGTTTCTATGAAATCTCAAAAGCAAGTAGCTGGGTTAGCAGAAGCCATCTTGTCTGATTAGTCCTACCCATCAATAACATGTTGACCTGAAGCATGTCTTTTATTTTCTAGACCAAAAGCATCATATCTGAATAGCATTTACACTGTGTGTAGGTACATCTATATTCTTGGAACTTGATTGAAGATCTCAAAACTCACACAGATTGTGGCAGGGGTAGATTACTCTTTACTTAAAATCTGTCAACTGAAAAAAAAAAATGTCTTTTAATTTAAGAATTCTCCTGGAATTATTGCTAACAGTAACAGTAATCTCAGGGGAAAAAAATAAATGTATTGTTCACTTTTTAAACAAGGCAGCAATTTAGTGCACAGCCTATAAGACTACTTTAAAAAGTGTAATGAAGGGGTAAATTCTGAAGGTTGCAGGGTTTATTCTCAAGATAAAGATTACTTTAGGCTTTGTTTTGGTTTAAGCTCAGGAAAGTTTAGCAATCACATCAAATAGAAATAGTCTTTAGATTTTTTTTACCAGTTTTTCTGTTTTCCAGTCCTCTGTCCAGCCAATGAGATGCGTCTGGATTCCACAGGAGTAATACTGAGCCCTGGATATCCTGACAGCTATCCAAATCTCCAGATGTGTGCATGGACCATTACTGTGGAAAAGGGTTATAATATCAGCATGTTCTTCGAATTCTTTCAGACAGAAAAGGAATTTGATATACTTGAGGTGTTTGATGGTAACTATAGGACGCACAACTTTGGATTATATTTTTTTCTCCCTGTGTTTTTCTATAATGCATCTGTGTAATGAGTGCTTTTTGTGCAAACCATAATTTGCCAGTATAAAAAAATATTAAGAAATTGTTTGCATTTTTGTGTTAAAAAGAACTGTTGCATTACTGTGTTGCAATACTGCAATGCAATAATTGTGTTTAGAAGTATTTTATTCTGAAGGAAAAAAAGTGCTCTAGTCTATAATGGTCTATATAAACTATAAGTCTATAATATGCAATATCCATTTCCATTTTTAATTCAGAATAGTTTACCATTTGCTTGTGTGATGCTTTTAATGTATATGAATTGTCCTTGTAAAATTTATTGTATGTTTTCTTTTAAACTTTGTAACTCCCTTTGGTTTTTTTTGTTTGTTTGTTTGTTTGTTTTTCTTCTGTCTAACATCAAGGACCAAATAGTCACAGCCCATTGCTCATTTCTCTCAGTGGGGACTATTCATCTTCTCTAAATATAACCAGCAATGGCCATGAAGTATTTCTCCGGTGGTCAGCAGATCATGGCACCAATAAAAAAGGTTTCAGGATAAGATACATAGGTATGTAAATCTAACTTTATTTAATGTGTAGAAAATTTCAGCATGAAACATTTATTTGTGTGAAAAGGGCAATGCAAGCTATAATTTCTAACATTAATTGCTTAGACTGAAAGGAAATTCATAAACAATGTGTATCTTAAATTCGCTACCAGATCATAACTGCCTTTTGCACCAATCCTCTGGTAAGGTAGCTAAAATTGAGTGAATTTGTACTCACAGACACATTGAACAAGTGAGTTGAAAGAAGGGTATGAGTAATGACAGTAAAGTAGGTAAGCAATCTTTAATGTCAAAGACACTTAATGTATCTAAATCCTTCAGACTATAAAAACTATGGTGCTTGAAGATTGTTTTGCTCTCATAAAGATTTCTGGATTCTGGTGGTGGTGAGGTTTTGTTTGGTTTGAAGTGCACACTGCTGAGATGTATACAATTGCAATAAATGTCATCATGAACTCTAAATCTCTAGCTTACTTGGGTGAAAAAAGGCAAGTATTAAGAAAAACCTGTTACATAATTGATTTATGACTGCATTTCCTTTGAGGCTACTGAAATATGGAGTACCTATAAATCCCTATTCCTTCCCATTTATACTTACCTAAATTGCTCGAAACATGCAGAAAAATGAAACAACATTTAGTGGCATTCTGTCAGTTTGTTATCAGTGAAGTGTCAACCGAAGTCAACAAGAATTTCTCAAGAGTTGTCATCTGGATTCTAAATGCATCTTTTGTTTCTTCAATATTCGTGTTTAAAGCCCTCTACTGTAGTACTCCAGAGTCGCCTCCGCACGGTTTCATTGTCAGTCAGACAGGTGGACAGCTCAACAGTATGGTTCGCTGGGCTTGCGATCGAGGTTTTCGGCTCATTGGGAAAAGCACTGCTGTATGCAGGAAGTCTCCACACGGTTATTACTCATGGGATGTTCCAGTACCAGCTTGTCAAGGTAAATTCTTTCATTCTAAAACACAGTGCACTCTAAGAAGCTTTCTTTTTCTAATGTAAGCCACCACTTTTCTGAAGAGCAGTTTTTTTCCTGCCCAGTCAAACTCACAGAAGCTAAACTGTTCTTATAAAGAACATTTCAGCAGAATTCACTGGCAGTAAAAGAATTAAAAAAAAAATAAGCCATGTGGTGGAAAATAAATACCTGGGTTATTTCAGATACAATAAAGACCAGTTTGGTCACATGTTTTCATTTTAGTGTCATGAAGGCTCAGTTTCTTTCTTTGGTCATATTAGGTGACAGTACACCTTTGTCCAATATTTAGTAGGAAGTGGAAGATGGACATTCTGGTTCAGTTAACCTGTCAATTTTTATCCCTCTAGGATTATCCTTCTGGAAGATAGAGTTCAATAACTCTTTGAGGGCCTTCACTGTCCTCTAATCTCTGTTTTTTTATCTTCTTCAAAACGTGTGATTGTCTCTAGTTGCCAGCAGATACTATGATAGCCCTAACATACATATTTTTTATGGTTGTCCAGACAAGTTGATCCTATTAATAATGTTCTGTGATCTTGTCCTTTAAAACAAAAACAATATTACATGTTGTGTTCAGTTCCTTTTTATGGTGGTCGAGGTATATCTTAACATTGTTCTGCAGCTTGTGACAGCATTAGTGCGTTACCTGTGTCTCTGCTGTGGTTCTTAGCTACAGTACAGTGCTACATGGTTCTTATACTGCTCATGAATGTGATGGTTTGGGTGTCCCCCGCCCCCCCACACTTTTAGAAATCACCCAGACTAGACTCAGTCGGCTCTGGAAATTTGAATGAAGCTTATATTTACAGCTGGCACAATTTACAAGCAGATATTTACAGTATATACAGTTATACACAGAAATAGACAAGGGAAAAAAAAGGTAATACAAACACAATTCCCCTCCAAGAAACCTGAGTCCCCAGGAGGGGCTCTCAACCACCCCTCACCTTCCCCCTACCCCTCTCAACCTTACCCCAGTCCCAAGGAAGAATGGAGGTTCGGCCAAAAGGGTTAAAAAGCAAGGTGAAGCAGCCAAGCAAAGGAGGGTGAGGTTAGAAAGCAAGATGGAGTCCAGCCAGCAGCCACGAGCTCCCCAGCAGGCAAAGCTCCCCAGCGAAGAGAAGAAGCAAGTGCTCTAATCTTTGGTTTGCCTTTCTTCTTTTACACATCCTAGCAAGACTGTGAGGGAAGTAGACACCATTGTTTTCATTTTACAGCCTATCATCTAGTTCTTCTCACCAAAACATGCTAGCTAGGCTCAAACTAGCACAATGAACCATGTCAGTCTTATGTTAGATCAACTCACAACAGGAGGGAAAATTAATTGGCTTTTTTTTTATCAGCTATTTATACATAGTATGTGGGGCTTAAATTTTGTATATCTCTGTGTAAGCAGGAGAGGTGATTTCTTAGGGTTTGAGATGCCACTTTAAAGTTAAATACTTTAGAGTTAAGTGCTAAGTCTTTTGATATATTCCCCAGAGAGCATTATCTAGAGCCAGGTCTTGTCTTGGTACTTTGTTCCTACTGATCATATTTTTTTCCATATATTCTCCATTCCCTCTTTGATTATCTTCTGTATTTTGATTGGGTATCTCCAGAGTTATAAACCATTGTTCTTATTTTTAACCTCCTCCACATTCTGAGACTTATTACCCCAAAATATTAAGGCAATTTATTTGTAAGCTTAAAACGTATTAATATGTGTCAATTGTATGAGGTCATTTGTATGAATTTAAGGCTATTAACGTTACAATGCATAAATGAGTGGAAGCCTATAATGAAGAAGATAGAAAACAACCATGTTTTTCACTTTACTCAGCAATATCTTGTGGAATTCCTAAAGCTCCATTGAATGGTGGGATATTAACTACGGATTACTTAGTTGGCACCCGCGTTACTTATTTTTGCAATGATGGATATAGATTATCAGCCAAGGAACTTACCACTGCAGTCTGCCAGCCAGATGGTACCTGGAGCAATCACAATAAAACACCTCGTTGTGTAGGTAAGTAAGCTGAAAAACCTCTCCACTAAGAACCTATTTATCCAGGCCACAGATCTCCACATTATTTAAACTTTCTTTTTTGGATTATTTTATTCTGTGAATAACTGCTCTCATTAAATTATTGTGGACCCCTCAATTCAAGAGAGATGTTGAGGTGCTGGAGCGTGTCCAGAGAAGGGCAATGAAGCTGGTGAAAGGCCTGGAACACAAACCCTATGAGGAGAGGCTGAGGGAGCTGGGGTTGTTTAGCCTGGAGAAGAGGAGACTCAGGGGTGACCTCATTGCTGTCTACAACTACCTGAAGGGAGATTGTAGCCAGGTGGAGGTTGGTTTCTTCTCCCAGACAACCAGCAACAGAACAAGGGGACACAGTCTCAAGTTGTGTCAGGGAGAAGTATAGGCTGGATGTTAGGAGGAAGTTCTTGCCAGAGAGAGTGATTGGCATTGGAATGGGCTGCCCAGGGAGGTGGTGGAGTCACCGTCCCTGGAGGAGTTCAAGAAAAGCCTGGATGAGGCACTTAGTGAATGTTTCAACATATATTTCACCTATAAACGTCTCACATATCTATTTCATAGAATCATAGAATCATAGAATCAATCAGGTTGGAAGAGACCTCATAGATCATCAAGTCCAAGCCGTTACCACAGAGCTCAAGGCTAGACCATGGCACCAAGTGCCACGTCCAATCCTGCCTTGAACAGCTCCAGGGACGGCGACTCCACCACCTCCCTGGGCAGCTCATTCCAGTAGCCAATGACTCTCTCAGTGAAGAACTTTCTCCTCACCTCAAGCCTAAATTTTCCTGGTTAATATCTCATAGAATTTAACCTGGCTAGAATAATTATTTCTATGTGAAATGTAGCTAGTATTTTAGTAAAGATTCTGGTGCCTGAGCTAAAGTGTCACAAGACTTCTATGATGATGAATCTACAGTGAATTCAAACATGGTGTGTTGGTGCTATCTGCATCAAGTTCATAGCTCTGCATGCAGTAACTGCTCTGACTGGGCCATTGGTTGTTAATAATTTAATGAGAGAACCCATGCCTGCTAACCATAGGCAATTTCAAATACAGACTTGCTCTTCAGCTATCATATCACTAGAGTTAAAATACATTTCTGGGTTGATGAAAAGCTCAACATGAGCCGGCAGTGTGCACATGCAGCCCAGACAGCAGCCGTGTGCTGGGCTGCAACAAGAGAAGTGTGGCCAGCAGGGCAAGGGAGGGGATTCTCCCCCTTTACTCTGCTCTCCTCAGACCCCACCTGGAGTGCAGTTCTGGAGCCCCCAACACAAGAAGGACATGGAACTGTTGGAGCAGGTCCAGAGGAGAGCCACGAAGATGCTCAGAGGGCTGCAGCAGCTCTGCTATGGGGACAGGCTGAGAGAGTTGGGGCTCTTCAGCCTGGAGAAGAGAAGGCTTCGAGGAGACCTTAGAGTGGCTTTCCAGTATCTGAAGGGAGCCTACAGGAAGGCTGGGGAGGGACTATTGACAAGGTCTAGTAATGTCAGGACAAGGGGGAATGGGTTTAAGCTGGAAGAGGGGAGATTTAGACTGGATGTTAGGAGGAAGTTCTTTCCAGTGAGGGTGGTAAGACACTGGCACGGGTTGCCCAGGGAGGTTGTGGATGCTTCCTCCCTGGAGGTGTTTAAGGCCAGGCTGGATGAGGCCTTGAGCAACCTGCTCTAGTGGGAGGTGTCCTTGTCTATGGCAGGGGGTTGGAGCTGGATGATCCTTGAGGTCCCTTCCAACCTAAACCAATCTATGATTCTATGATTCTATAATAATGGTACAGACTCTCCTAATCTGCCTGTACTAAGCCAGAAATAACCATGTGTTTTTGTTGTTTTGGAAGTTGTTACGTGCCCAAGCATCAATTCTTTTACGCTGGAGCATGGAAGATGGAGAATAGTGAACGGTTCACATTATGAGTATAAAACAAAAGTAGTTTTCAACTGTGATCCAGGGTATTATGGTTTGGGACCAGCATCTATTGAGTGTCTTGCTAATGGCACCTGGAGTTGGAGAAATGAGCGGCCCTACTGTCAAAGTGAGTATATATGTTGCATCTGCATCTGCTGCATAAATGCAAAGGCAATCATTTTGTTATGGACCAGAAGACAAAAAATGGTATCTTCACAAAGAAATATAAAGGGGTTTTTGTTTTTGTTTTTTTTTTTTCCTAAAGCAATGATTGTGATGGTCCAGTATTAAGAAAAAAAACAACAAAGCAAAAAGAAGGGAAAAAAAACCCAACTCATTGATAAAACTAATCAAGTAACAGTGCTCTGAGCAGCTGAGCAGTGAGGTTTTTAACTTTATGAAGACAATTTTAATTGGTCCTCCCACTCCTCTTTCTGTATTATTTCTGGGGAAAGAATAGTCTTCATAAGATATAGTTTTGATCTATGTTTTTATGGAGTAAAATACTTCAAGCTGTGAAATTTGTTTTCAGTGGTTGATAAGTATCACTAGTTGATAACTATTTATGTTATATGTCTGTGGTAATCAGCTGTCTCTTTCTATTCTGTTTTGGTTTTGCCATAAAGTTATTTCTTGTGGAGAGCTTCCTACACCTCCAAATGGGAATAAGATTGGAACTCAAATTACATATGGATCTACAGCTATATTTACTTGTGACTCAGGATACATGCTAGTTGGGTCTGCAGTGAGGGAATGTCTGTCTTCTGGACTCTGGAGTGGAATTGAGACCAGATGTTTAGGTATGAGTTCTACTGCTGTGGCTTGCCTATTCTTTCTCCTTAGTAGACAAAAGTAAGCAAGTATAGAAAACAGTAATAATTGATTGTGGAAACTTTGCCAGGAGCACTGCACCCTTATTTCTGAGAGAAAATCACTATCCTGGCACTATTGCTGGAATTTGATGCCCTTTCATTGCACATGTTCAGACATCTTCGCTTCCTTAAGATATTCAGACCCCAGTGCCTGAATCTTTTATGATTACAATGAACACATAATCTCAGTGACACAATTTCAAGGCTTCTTTTGAATTCATTATTATCATGGATATTACAAAAACTTCAAAGTTCAAAGAAAAAAAACAAACAAAACTGAAACCACAGCAAAAGTATATTGCTTCTAAATATTGATGCTTATTAGCAGCCTCATGTTTGAAGGGGTTGTTTGTGGGGTTTGTTTGAACAAAAATAGACAATAAAAGGAGAATAGAGTAGTTTGGGTGGCTGATATTTTTGTTTTCTTTCACTAAGGTACACTTCATTTTTCTTACTTGCCTTACTTGTTTCTGCAGTGAGTTCTCTGCCATATGTCACAGTTTCCATGAGGTCAACAACTCTCAGAGGATTTTCCATTACCATATTATTTACTGATTCATTCTTTTCCCAACCTCTCTCTAGGTGAAATGAATGTTTGTAACTTCCATAGTGTAAATAAAATATTTGTCATGTTTTGAGAATACAGACTAGAAGATCAGATCAAGATACAGAAAGGTTTTTGGCTGCAGGACATTTAGATGTATTTGCACTGATTGCCTTTAACACAAACACAGAATCATTTAGGTTGGAAAAGACCTTTAAGATCTACTGGTCTGCTGCTAAAAGATGTCCCTAAGCACCACATCTGCACATCTTTTAAATACCTCCATGAATGACGATTAAACCACATTCCTGGGAAGCCTGTTTGAATGCTTGGCAACTCTCTTGGGGAAGAAATTTTTCCTAATGTCTGACCCAAACCTCCCCTGATCCTGCTGGCCACACTATTTCTGATACAGGCCACCTAGTCACACTGCTGGCTCATACTCAGCTGGCTGTCAGCTAACACCTCTGGGTCCTTTTTTGCCAGGCAGCTTTCCAGCCTCTTGCTGAAGCCTGTATTGTTGCATGGGGCTGTTGTGACTCGAGTACAGGACCTGGCACTTGGCTTTGTTTTATCACATATGATTTGCCTTGGTTTATCAAGCTATATACAGAAACATACAAGTTCAAAAGCTATATACAGTTATATACAGAAATATACAAGTTCAAAAGTAATACAGAAACACAACAGCCCTCCCAGAAAGCAGAGTCCCCAGGAGGGTCTCTCAAGCACCCTTTCACCTTCTTCCCACCCCTCTACCTTACCCCAGACTTTGCCTTACATTCAGAGTGAGCTTGGAGGGTTGGCCAGGGAGGTTAGGAAGCAGATGGATTAGTTAGGCAGCAAGTTAGAGAGAAGAAATGCAGCCCAAAAGCCCAGGAGCAACTCCCTTACCTTTGTTTGTGTTCCTGTTCTTACACATCTCAGCAAGGCTATGAGTGAATAGACATCACCATTGTTTCCCTCCCACAGCCTATAATATAATTCCTCTCACCAAAATATGCCAGCTAGGCTCAAACTAGCACAGAAAATAAGGGAAATAGTATAGAATTTTACAGCTTTTAATACAAAGAAGTTAATAATATTTAAAAGAAATTTGATAGTAGACATAATATTTAATCTAATTTACTAGACAATGTCTTGTTTTGTGTATGTGTACAGACCTACCTATACAAATGAATTACTGTAGTTTTCCCTATGTTAGTAAACACAATGTGAATTAAGGCAGTGAAAAACAAGATTATTTTTAATGTAGGACGTTTATTTAAACTTTCTCTTGCACATTTCCTGATATCTTTGCTAGACAACATCTTTTGTTATTTTTATGTGTACAGACCTACCTATATGAATGAATTACTGTAGTTTTCCCTATGTTAGTAAAAACAGTGTAAATCAAGGCAGTGAAAACCAAGATTTTTTAAAGATAGGATGCTTATTTAAACTTTCTCTTGCACATTTCTTGATATCTTTGCTAGACAGCATCTTTTGTTATTTTGTATATGTGTACAGACCTATCTCTACAAATGATTTACTGTAGTTTTCCCTATGTTAGTAAAAATGATGTGAATTAAGGCAGTGAAAAACAAGATTTTTTTAATGTAAGATGTTTAATTAAACTTTTTCTTGCACATTTCCTGATATCTTTGCTAGAGAGCATCTTTTGTTATTTTGTATATGTGTACAGACCTACCTATATGAATGAATTACTGTAGTTTTCCCTATGCTTGTAAGAATAATGTGAATTAAGTCAGTGAAAAACAAGATTATTTTTAATGTAGGACGTTTATTTAAACTTTCTCTTGCACATTTCCTGACATCTTTGCTAGACAGCATCTTTTATTATTTTTATATGTGTACAGACTTACCTATATAAATAAATTACTGTAGTTTTCCCTATGCTAGTAAAAATAATGTGAATTAAGGCAGTGAAAAACAAGATTTTTTTAATGTAAGATGTTTAATTAAACTTTTTCTTGCACATTTCCTGATATCTTTGCTAGAGAGCATCTTTTGTTATTTTGTATATGTGTACAGACCTACCTATATGAATGAATTACTGTAGTTTTCCCTATGCTTGTAAGAATAATGTGAATTAAGTCAGTGAAAAACAAGATTATTTTTAATGTAGGACGTTTATTTAAACTTTCTCTTGCACATTTCCTGACATCTTTGCTAGACAGCATCTTTTATTATTTTTATATGTGTACAGACTTACCTATATAAATAAATTACTGTAGTTTTCCCTATGCTAGTAAAAATAATGTGAATTAAGGCAGTGAAAAACAAGATTTTTGTTTTAATGTAGGATGTTTAATTGAACTTTCTCGTGGATATTTACTGATATCTTTTTTATTCTTTCTTTCTTTTCTTTCTCTTTCTTTCTCTTTCTTTCTTTCTTTCTTTCTTTCTCTCTTTCTTTCTCTCTTTCTTTCTCTCTNTCCTTCTTTCTTTCCTTCTTTCCTTCTTTCCTTCTTTCTGCTTACTTTCATCAATCTAGCTGGTCATTGTGGCATTCCAGATCTTATAGTCAATGGTCAAGTAATTGGAGAAAATTATGGGTATAGAGACACAGTTGTATACCAGTGCAGTCCTGGGTTTCGGTTGATTGGTTCTTCTGTCCGGATATGTCAACAGGATCACAACTGGTCTGGTCAGCTTCCATCCTGTGTGCGTAAGTAAGCATGACAACACATACTGGTTTATACCACAGGGATGCCTGCAACTTTGGAACTTGGTATTTGTGTTCACAACAGAAAAAAAAAAAAAAAAGACAACAAATGAAAAAAACTAAAGCAGATGATCAAGATTGTGTGGCTACTTTAAAACTGCTGTCACTTAAAAATCCCATTGAGTCGTTGGCTACTAGATACCTGTCGTTCATATATGAAAATAGGAGGGGTTGGACTAGATCTCTTCACAGAGAGAGTGATTGGCATTGGAATGGGCTGCCCAGGGAGGTGGTGGAGTCGCCATCCCTGGAGGTGTTCAAGCAAAGCCTGAATGAGGCACTTAGTGCCATGGTCTAGTTAATTGGATAGGGCTGAGTGCTTGGTTGGCCTGGATGATCTTGGAGGTCTCTTCCAACCTGGTTGATTCTGTGATTCTATGATCTTTCCAGATCTTTTGCAGCACCTGCCATTCTGTGTGTGATTTTGTGTGTGAATATGGAACGTCTTTAAAAAATAATGGGACTTTGACATCCAGGTACTCAAATTTGAAAATGTCTTTAAGTCCCTTAATGGCTTTCATAGAATGGTTTAAGTTGGAAGGGACCTCAAAGATCATCTAGCTCCAACACCCCATCATAGGCAGGGACCTGTCCCACTGGAACAGGTCGCTCAAGGCCTCATCCAACCTAGCTTTGAACACCTTCAGGAAAGGAGCATCTACAACCTTTCTGGGCAATCTGTTCCAGTGTTAGTGATTTCACTATGTTAGTCTGATAATATAGATTCAGGTTTCTGGGAGGGGAGTTGTGTTTCTGTATTACCTTTTCCCTTGTATATTTCTGTCTATAACTGTATATACTGTAAACATCTGCTTGCATATTGTGCCAGCTGTAAATATAAGCTTCATTCAATTTCCAGAGCCAGCTGAGTCTAGTCTGGGTAATTTCTAAAGTGGGAGTGGGGGCGGGTAACACCCAAACCATCACACCCAGAAACCTGAGTCCCCAGTAGGGGGTCCTGACCACCCCTTCACCTCCTCCCTACCCCTCTCAACCTTACCCCAGTCCCAAGGAAGAATGGAGGTTCAGCCAGGGGGTTAGGAAGCAAAGTGGATTAGTCAAAGAGGCTAGAGAGAGATGCAGCTCAGAGCTCCCCAGAAGTAGTGAGTTATCTATGTTTTGATTTTGTTTTTGTACATTTCAGCATATGAGCAAGGTAGACATCAGCCTTGTTTTCCCTTCACAGCCTGTAATCTAGTTCTCCTCACTGGAACATTCTAGCTAGGCTCAATGCTAGCACATAATGAATAAGTCATAAAAAATTGGTAACAACATGTTGTGTTTCTTTTTTGTTTCTTTACTTTGCACTATACCAGCTGTTAGCTGTGGCCACCCTGGCAGCCCTATTTACGGAAGAACAAGTGGAAACGGTTTCAACTTCAACGATGTTGTGACATTCTCTTGTAATACTGGATACGTTATGCAGGGACCAACCAAAGCACAGTGTCAGGCTAACAGGCAGTGGAGCCACCCACCTCCAATATGCAAAGGTAAGAATGCAAAGATTTACAGATTTCAATCTCTGCTGAAAAGTTAAAGTTGAAAAGTAAATTGAAGGTAAAAGCACCAGCCAAGACAAACAACGCCTCTATTATTAATAAGTGTCACATTATTAAACAACAAGATTCATAATTCTGTGATCCTATGATTTTTCTGTTCACTGCAAAGAACCCTTTCCTAACATCTAGTTTGAATCTCCCCTCTGACAGTTTAAATCCATTACTCCTCATCCTGTCATTACAAGACCTTGTAATAGTCCCTTCCAAGCCTTCCTGTAGCCCCCCTTCAGATACTGGAAGGCCTCTATAAGGTCTCCTCAAATCCTCTTCTCCAGGCTGAAGAGCCCCAACTCTCTCAGCCTGTCCTCAAAGCAGAGCTGCTGCAACAGATGCTGAGCATCTTTGTGGCCCTCCTCTGGACTCGCTCCAGCAGTTCCTTGTCCTTCTTGTGTTGGGGGCTGCAGAACTGAACACAGGACTCCAGGTGGGGTCTCAGGAGAGCAGAGTAAAGAGGGAGAATCTCCTCCCTTACACTGCTGGCCACAGTTCTCTTGCTGCAGGCCCAGCACACGGTTGCTGTCTGGGCTGCATGTGCACACTGCCGGCTCATGTTGAGCTTTTCATCAACCCAGACTCCCAGGTCCTCATCCTCAGGGCTGCTCTCAGCCATTCCCCACCCAGCCTGTATCTGTGCTCAGGATTGCACCGACCCAGGTGCAGGACCTTACACTTGGCTTGTTGAATGTCATGAGGTTGGCCTGGACCCACCTCTCCAGACTGTCCAGGTCCCTCTGGATGGATCCCTGTCCTCCAGCAAGTCAACTGTGCCATACAGCTTGGTGTCATCTGCAAACCTGCTGAGGGTGCACTCAATTCCTCTGTTCATATTGCTGACAAAGATGTTGCACAGCACTGGTGCCAGCTCTGACCCCTGAGGCAGCCACCTGGCACTGGTCTCCAGGTGGGCATTGTGCCCTTGGTCACCACTCTCTGCGTGCAACCATCCAGCCAATTCCTTATCCAGCAGTGCTCCGCACATCAAGTCCTTCTTTTTCCAGTTTGGTGACCAGGATGTCATGTGGGACAGAGTCAAATGCCTTACTCAGGTCCAGGCAGATGACAACAGTTGCCCTTCCCTTGTCCACTGTTGCTGTCACTTCATCATAAAAAGCCACTAAATTTGTCAGCTGTGATTTGCCCTTGGTGAAGCCATTGCTGGTTACCACCAATCACCTCTGCTTTGTTTTCCATTTGCCTTAGCAGATCCTTCAGGAAGATCTACTTCACGATCTTGCCAGGCAATTTGATTAGTATAATCCTTTTGTGTTAGTTCTCAACATTTCTGAATATTATAATTAAAATCTATAACATATGGATATGATAATTCAAATAAAAGGTTATGAAATCAGTTCTGTCTGAGTTTTCATAGTCACTTTTAGAAAGGTTTTATTGCCATTGGCCTTTTTATGTCCGTTTTTATGTGCTTTTGAAATGTTTTAATTGTTCTCATTTAGAAAAATACACTTTTTTTTCACCCCATATAACCTGCTGGTGGTATATATACAGAAACTGTATTGATTATTTTTCAACATCTTCCCAGAAGCCTCTGTGGATCATTATCTGTACAGAGCTTAAATCAGATTATGTGTTTATGGTAATTTTATTTGCTCTTTTCCTTCCAGTAGGTATTCTCCACATTTCTTTGGCCTCTCTCCCTTAAAAGATACTGCCAAATATTTTACTGCACTTGAATTGCCATGGAATTCTGTGTTGATGAGAAGATAATTACTTTTCAAATGTACAATCCTAAATACATACTGTGTGTTAAGGATACCTAATAAGTCTCATTTTCAGCACAGTTGCTATAAATCACCTCGGGTGTTACAGAGTAACTTGCAAAACTGGTATTTTACTGGCATGTAAGGATCATAATAATCAGTTGGTCAGGTTCTTTGAGATTTTACAGACTCCTGAAATTTCCTCTTGGTTTTAGAACAGACTTTTAAAGTAAAAAGTATCAGTTTTGTGTAGAACATTATTAGTGTTTTCTATAATATGCATTAGATTAAATTCTCTCCAATGTGAGAAATTGCTCTATTTGCTTTGAAGTTAGTATTAAAAAGAGTAAAATTATCTTGCATATTTGGAAACTGCCTAAAGTGCAATATTATAGGAAGGGCTGACTCCCTTGTGAAGGATGAATTTGCAATAGTCATATAAATTCAGCAGTGTAGTTGCTGTTGTTATACTGTCTACAACTTTGCTGAGCAGCTAGTTTCCTAATCAGCTATAGGAGAACTACTTAAATGATCAAAGCTTCTTGTATGTTCTTTCAAGTGCTCACCGTTCACACATGCAGACACCAAAATCTAGGGTAATGATGAGAAAGAGGTAAGAGAGGTGCAAAGTGACTACACTGAGTGATGTATGTAGGAAAAAAGGTCTTAAATTCCATGTGGCTATAGCCTTTTTGTTTCTAGATTAGAAAGCTCTTCAGTATATTTTGATATTTTTATGTACACAGAGTGAGGCACACACAGAGGTTTATGATATATATAATATATATATACACTTATGTGCATATAAAGGTATATACAAGTGTATGCATATAAACATTCAACTGATTATAAGTATACATGAATTCAACTGATTATAAGTATACATGAGTACTAATTTTTACATGAACTGTGTTTTTCTAAGTAACTTTAAGCAGATGAAGACATGTTTAGTTGACCAGAGGAGTCCACTGCATGGAAAAAATCTCCATGGCCCCCAAAATAAGTATTGCACTTTCCTTACCAAACAGCTATTAAGCTACCAAAAAATGAAAAGAAATAATTCTTCATCTCAAAACATCTACCTTGAAGATGCTCTATTAACAGAATGTTGGAATAAGAACATAACTCTATTTGTTATGGTTCATAGAATCATAGAATCAACCAGGTTGGAAGAGACCTCCAAGATCATCCAGTCCAAACTGTCACCCAACCCTATCCAGTCAACTAGACCACGGCACTAAGTGCCTTATCCAGTCTCTTCTTGAACACCTTCAGGGATGGTGACTCCACCACCTCCCTGGGCAGCCCATTCCAATGCCAATCACTCTCTCTGTGAAGAAATTCCTCCTAACATCCAGCCTATACTTCCCCCGGCACAACTTGAGGCTGTGTCTTGTTCTATTGCTGATTGCCTGAGAGAAGAGACCAACCCCCACCTGGCTACAACCTCCCTTCAGGTAGTGTAGACAGCAATGAGGTCACCCCTGAGCCTCCTCTTATCCAGGCTGAATAACCCCAGCTCCCTCAGCCTCTCCTCATAGGGTTTATGTTACAGGCCTTTCACCATCTTTGTTGCCCTTCTCTGGATGTGTTCCAGCACCTCAACATCTCTCTTGAAATGAGGGGCCCAGAACTGGATACAGTATTCAAGGTGTGTGTTATGGCACATCTAGCCCCATAACCTATTTTGAGGCATGGGCAATAGTTTATGTCAAGCAAGAGTGTAAAATGAATATATTGGTATGTCCAGTCACTTCTATTGACAAATACTTTTACAGGACCATCTCCATCTGTGTGCACATTCTGTGCTCTGAATTTAGCATCTGCTGGCTTTAGCATCTACAGGTTTCATATCATGTTCCTAATTCAATATCGTTATATATAAAATAAGAGTATATAAAATCAGGGTGGCAACACATGGAAATTTTCTCACACAAAGGATAAGAGATCATTTAAACTCCTTTTCATTAAACTGTGTTTATATGGTTCTCAAGTCTATGCACTTTTTCTTTTCAGTGGTCAATTGTTCTGATCCTGGAATTCCTGCAAATTCAATAAGAGAAAGTAAAATTGAACATGGAAATTTCACCTATGGCACAGTGGTATTTTATGACTGTAATCCTGGATATTTTTTATTTGGCTCTTCAGTTTTAATTTGCCAACCAAATGGCCACTGGGACAAACCTCTGCCTGAATGCATTAGTAAGTAGATAATGTGTATGCTTCTACAAAGAATGCAGACTACAGTAGGAGCTATTTTACATAACATTTCCATCAATCTCATGACATTGATTAGAATAAAAACCTTTATATAACATTTGTGTGTGTGCAGCAGTGATGGAATGTCTCAACAGCAGCTGAAGTAGTGTAGTTTGATTGTCGTTGAATGTAGCAAATAATAGAATCCTTGGGAAGTACTTTAACTGAAACAAGCATCTCTGAGTGCTTCAACACAGTGTTCTCTGATTGCAGTGAATGAAGGTCAAAACACATCCACTGAATCTGTCAATATCATAGAATCATAGAATGGTTTACGTTGGAAGGGACCTCAAGGATCATCCAGCTCCAACCCCCTGCCATAGGCAGGGACACCTCCCACTAGAGCAGGTTGCTCAAGACCTCATCCAGCCTGGCCTTGAACACCTCCAGGGAGGAAGCATCCACAGCCTCCCTTGGCAGCTTGTGCCAGTGTCTCTCCCCTCACTGTAAAAAACTTCTTCCTAACATCTAGTTTAAGTCTCCCCTCTGCATCCCCTCATCCTGTCATTACAAAACTTTGTAAATAGACTGTCTCCAGCCCTCCTGTAGGCCCCTTTCAGATACTGGAAGACTACTACAAGGTCTCCTCAAAGCCTTCTCTTCTCCAGGCTGAAGAGTCCCAACTCTCACAGCCTGTCCTCGTAGGACAGGCCTCCACTGGCTGCAAAAGCTCTAATCACACCGAAATATGAACACTATCGTACTTAGTAATTGGCTTACGCCACTATAGTACCTTCTAGACTTCTCTTGGGACAACACCAAGTTCATACTATCTATGAAGACAATAAGCTGATAATAATAACACTGTAAAACACCAAAAGTGGATCCTGTCCTCAACTTACCACATTACCAGATGTACCAAAATCATAATAATATGCAATCTATCCATGATCAACTTATTCCTTATTAAGGAGTCATGGACCAATATTTGCAATATTGTAGGTATTAGTTCTCAGCTCTACCTTTATTAGTTTTCCTCAACTAAGGTTTCTTCAGTTCTGCTATTCTCTCTTAAAAAGAAATTACATCTGAAATTCTATTTCTTATTCCTGTCAAATCCTTTTCTTCTGGAACTTGTTACTTTCTCTGATAGGATAACTTGATTATAAAGTACAATATTTATAACAAAGGTACAGATTTATAACGAAGGTACAGATTTATAACAAAGAGTTTAACAGTTTCACATTAAATTTTAAGATAACATTACTTTTTGGGAAGATAAATGTTACTTGATAGTAATTTATCTCCTTTGAGAGATAAATTCTAAAGTTAGCAGTGCAAAGATTTCTACTTTCTCTTTTATCTTTCAGTCTTCTTTCAGAATAGTCTCAGGTAATTAAATGATACAGATTTTACTCCTCTTTTAAGCTGACCTTTGGGAGTAAGAGTGTATATGTACTTTTCAAAGTGCACCCTCAGCTTTATTTGTGCCATTTGTATAGAGCCACCAGTGAATTCTAGCCTAGATATTTTGTAATCGTGAAGCTTACCCAAACTTATTCTGCATCTACTGAGTATTTTTTTATAGGAGCATTTCAGTGCTGGAGTGTTTTGCAAACTGATTCATTTTTGGACATACAGAGGACCATCATTTAGTAATTTATGCATTATTTTCACTGTAAGAAAAATAGAAAAGGAGCAGAAAGCTTGGTGAATGTTTTTCTTTGACCCAAGTTAGATTATTTTTTTGACCTAGCTGGATTTCAATTTCTCTCTAGATAGTCTCAAAGAACCTAGATGCTTTTTTCTTCTTTTTTTCCCTGAAATATTGCTAGAGTAATGCAGTGTAGATATGGTGAGAAAGGAAGAAGTTCTTTACCTGTAAAATGACTCAATTTCTTTAAAATATATTGTAGCTGGAGTACTTCAAGCTACTATAAATCCTGTAAGAAATAGAATTCAGCTTTGGATTGGAGGCCCTTTACATTAAAGATGTTGGGGGGCATATTCTAATTAGGCACATAGAATCATAGAATCAACCAGCTTAGAAGAGACCTCTAAGATCACCCAGTCCTACCTATCAGCCAGCTCTATCCAGTCAACTAGACCATGGCACTAAGTGCCTCATCCAATCTTTTCTTGAACACTCCCAGGGACGGTGACTCCACCACCTCCCTGGGCAGCCCATTCCAATGCCAATCACTCTCTCTGGCAAGAACTTCCTCCTAACATCCAGCCTATACTTCCCCTGGCACAACTTGAGACTGTGTCCCCTTGTTCTGTTGCTGGTTGTCTGGGAGATGAGACCGTGAAGGTCTGGATATTCTCCACCTCAGAAGTAACTTTGGCACTTCTGCATTTTTTTGCTCTGGAGAGTATGTACATGACTGTGTCTTTATGTGTGTGAATGTGCTCATGCCATTATCTTAGTGAATTGATGCCTCTGAATAGCAATACCTATGAATTAAATCCCCTTTTGACATCTTCAAACACCAATTTCACAGCTGTTGGTCTGTAATATATTTTACAGTTCTAACCACCACCACCACAAACCCTCACAAAGATCAGCATTTTCACCAAGTTTATGTATGGCGCTAGGGAAATGACAGCTACAAATTGTTTGATCAGTGATAATAACCTTTTTTTACTCTCCAATAATTATGCATTGTAGTGATTGACTGTGGCCATCCTGGCGTTCCTCCTAACGCGGTCCTGTCTGGAGACAAATACACCTTTGGGTCCACCGTTCATTACACTTGCACAGGTAGACGATCGCTGCTAGGGCAATCATCTCGCACCTGTCAGTTAAATGGACACTGGAGTGGATCTCTTCCTCATTGCTCAGGTAATATTTCTTTTAATTAAAAAGTTTGTCCTGAAATTGATTTAAATTTAATTTTATATCAGAAGACTAGTTCGTAAAATCTGTAAAATCAGACATAAAACCAAAGTATCACAGTATCAACAAGGCTGGAAGAGACCTCACAGATCATCAAGTCCAACCCATTACCACAGAGCTCAAGCCCAGACCATGGCACCAAGTGCCGCATCCAATCCTGCCTTGAACAGCTCCAGGGACGGCGACTCCACCACCTCTCTGGGCAGCCCATTCCAGTAGCCAATGACTCTCTCAGTGAAGAACTTTCTCCTCACCTCAAGCCTAAATTTCCCCTGGCGCAGCTTGAGGCTGTGTCCTCTTGTTCTGGTGCTGGCTGCCTGAGAGAAGAGAGCAACCTCCTCCTGGCTACAACCACCCCTCAGGTAGTTGTAGACAGCAATAAGGTCTCCCCTGAGCCTCCTCTTCTCCAGGCTAAACAATCCCAGCTCCCTCAGCCTCTCCTCGTAGGGCTGTGCTCGAGGCCTCTCCCCAGCCTCGTTGCCCTTCTCTGGACACGTTCAAGCATCTCAATGTCCCTCTTAAACTGGGGGGCCCAGAACTGGACACAGTACTCAAGGTGTGGTCTAACCAGTGCAGAGTACAGGGGCAGAATGACCTCCCTGCTCCTGCTGGCCACACCATTCCTGATGCAGGCCAGGATGCCATTGGCTCTCTTGGCCACCTGGGCACACTGCTGGCTCATGTTCAGGCAGGTATCAATCAGCACCCCCAGATCCCTCTCTGTCTGGCTGCTCTCCAGCCACTCCGACCCCAGCCTGTATCTCTGCATGGGGTTGTTGTGGCCAAAGTGCAGCCCCTGGCACTTGGATTTATTGAACTCCATCCCCTTGGACTCTGCCCATCTGTCCAGGTGGTCAAGGTCCCTCTGCAGAGCCCTTCTCCCCTCCAACCCAGCCACATCTGCCCCCAGCTTGGTGAAGTGCTGTCTAGAGAGAAGTAAAAAAGTAAAAAACAAAGTAAACAGAAAATATTAGCAAGGAAAAAAAAATCTATGAAGCATGTAAATTTCTCTGTGACATTTATTATGAGTAGGAGATTGTACATTCAGTGCAGTATAAAAGGAACCAGTCTGGTTTGAAAATACTTTCTTTGTGATTTCTGGGAAGTGTATTCATTTCCACAGGGAGCCCTTAGGTCACTGTTTCTTCAAGAGAATGGGTTGAGTTATTTGGTTTTGTTTGGTTCTGTTTGCAAAATATCCATTGATGATATCTCAGGTATGTCTTAATTGCATAATTTGTCCATCTTTATAACAAGGCCAAGGGTGTTTCACAGAATCACAGAACTAATCAGGTTGAAAAAGACCTTTGAGATCAAGTCCAACCTATCACCCAACACCACTCAATCAAATCATGGCACCAAGTGCCACATCCAGTCTCTTTTTAGACGTTCCCAGGGATGGGGACCCCACCACCTCCCTGGCAGCCCATTCCAATGCAAATCACTCTTTCTTTGAAGAGGTTTTTCTTAACATCCAGCCTAAACCTCCCCTGGCACAATTTGAGACTGTGTCCCCTTGTTCTGTCTCTGGTTGCCTGAGAGAAGAGACCAATCCCCTCCCTGGCTACAGCCTTCTCTCAGGTAGTTGTAGGCAGTGATAAGTTCATCCCTGAGCTTCCTCTTCTCCAGGGTAGCTTCCAACATAATTTTCAAGTAGGATGCTCTGGTTTTGAGGGCACACCTTCTAATCCTTAGAACAGTTTAGTCCTCACTGAAGCTCAGATATGTCTTCTGAACAGCTTACTGCATAGGAATGGTCTATTTCACGACTTCAGTTTGATTCATTTTAATAGCAGTGATAAAATGAAAAGTAAAAATCCGAATCACACACTAATCTGGGACTTGGCTAAATCCCATTTCTTATCTTAGAGTATGTAAACACAGATTGTGATAGAGTTTAATCATGTTACTAGTTTTAATTTTCTTTAAATACTGGGGGTGTGGGGAGGCTCCTTCTTGTCCTCCTCATGTTTTCACTGTATATTTTTAAGAAATCAGTGAGATTTGGGAACTTACTCAGACCTACATAATTGAGATCACTTAGGAATCTTCAAAGGCAGAAAATAGGAAGAAAACAAGAGGCACTTTTTTTGGTGGGGGGAGGTTACAGCTAGGGCAAAATGAAGAGGTGAAAAATAGTTGCTATTCAAATCTGACAGTAGTACAATACCAGTTTAACACTAAAAATAGTAAATTAAAGAATGATAGAATGATTTGGTTCAGAAGGCACTTTAAAAAGTTAGCTAGTCCAATCCTGCAGCCATAGGCAGAGACACCTTCCACTAGAGTTATAGAATCACAGAATGTTTCAGATTGGGAGTTTTAAAGGTAACCTCTGGGTTTAAAACCATTGGTCCCTGTCCTATCACTGCATGACTTGATAAAAGTGTCTTCCTTAGAATCAACCAGGTTAGAAGAGACCTCCAAGATCATCCAGCCCAACCTAGCACCCAGCCCTAGCCAATCAACCAGACCATGGCACTAAGTGCCCCATCCAGGCTTTGCTTTAACATCTCCAGGGACGGTGACTCCACCACCTCCCTGGGCAGCCCATTCCAATGCCAATCACTCTCTCTGGC
Source organism: Tricholaema leucomelas (assembly GCA_013400475.1). Classification (NCBI taxonomy): domain Eukaryota; kingdom Metazoa; phylum Chordata; class Aves; order Piciformes; family Lybiidae; genus Tricholaema lacrymosa; species Tricholaema leucomelas. The sequence goes on along the minus strand of WAAF01015185.1, from coordinate 111,168 downwards.
AAGAACTTCCTCCTAACATCCAGCCTAGACCTCCCCTGGCACAAATAGAGACTGTGTCCCCTTGTTCTATTGCTGGTTGGCTGGGAGAAGAGACCAACCCCCACCTGGCTACAGCCTCCCTTCTATACTTTATATGTTGAAAGACCACAGTAATGTTTCTTGGAAGCCTCACCTCTCCACCTGAACAACCCTAACTCTCTCAGCATTTTTGGATAGGAGAGGTATTCCATCACTGATAATTTCTGTGACTTTTCTCTGGACCTGTTCTAGCAGACCCATCTCCTTCTTGTACTGGGCACCCCAGAACTAGATACAGTATTCCACTTTCAGTTTTCCTCCTGCCCTCATCTCCTTAGTGTATTCAGGTATAAACTGACTAGAGTTTCAGAAGATGCTTTTACATTTTTTTTCCTTACAGTCTATGGCACAGAAATGATTAAAAATTAATAAGAAATATTAAAGTACTTCTTGGTGAAAATCTTGTACTGAATTCAGAAGGACTGGGAGATTTTTTGAGCATCCACACTTTCCACTGCAAACCCTTTAAGAAGCAGTTGCAGACAAGGACAATTATATCCATGATGTCATTTATCTCTATTGGCCTTCAGAAGCAGTTTTTGGTCATCACATGCTTATCAACTGGAGTCAGAAATCTACAGCAACTCAGAATTCTTTGTAATTGCAGCAATGACTGTGTACTAAGTGATCTAAATACCCTCTTTTTTCATTAAGATTAAATGTCAGTTGAGAATTCGTTACTCATGTAGGTGAAGGATGGCTCATAGCTGACTGTGAAAATCACTCAGCTGAATCTCTGCATGAGGTAATAAAAATACATTCTGTTATGATATCATTGATTATATCACTCTCACTTCCTGATGTGATTAGTCATTTAGAAAAATTATTTCTGTAACCTTCAATCAAATGAGCTGGAGGTTAACTTCTCTAAGATTAAAGGAGTAATAATTTATGTTAATAATTAGGCATTGGGACAGAACATGTGATTTCATTTACAAGAGGAATATGTAATTTACACTCAGCATAGGGAAAAGCTTATTTTCATTTTTTAACCATAACATTATTTGGGACATAATGTCAAGCAACATGCTGAAAACTGAGTTCTTAACATCGAACATTTACAAATACAGAAGAATGGATAAGCCCTGTCCCAAATTCTCCACAGTCTAAATAAATTATATTGGAAAATTAGAATTAGAATTAGAATCAACCAGGTTGGAAGAGACCTCCAAGATCATCCAGTCCAACCTAGCACCCAGACCTATCCAGTCAACCAGACCATGGCACTAAGTGCCTCATCCAGGCTTTTCTTGAACACCCCCAGGGACGGTGACTCCACCACCTCCCTGGGCAGCCCATTCCAATGCCAATCACTCTCTCTGTGAAGAACTTCCTCCTAACATCCAGCCTAAACTTCCCCTGCCACAACTTGAGACTGTGTCCCCTTGTTCTGTTGCTGGTTGCCTGGGAGAAGAGACCAACCCCCACCTGGCTACAACCTCCCTTCAGGTAGTTGTAGACAGCAATGAGGTCATAAATTTCAAAAACAAGCAAAAAAAAAAATCATCTGATCTTGGACATTTCTAAATGTATATAAAATTGTGTAGCAGGCTATTTGCAAACTGGAGAGTGGTTGGGGAATCTAAGGAGCTTGAACTTGGTGGATTTTGAAAGCTTGTAGAATTATTTTACTTATTAGAATTTGAAATTATTTACAATTTCTTTTCTTCCTTTCACTATTTAGTTCTGTATTTTCTTCTGTTAGTAAAGAGATATGCTTCAGTAGTCGTTCCAGTAGTACAGTTTACATACACAGAGTGCTAACTAAGACAAAGCAAGCTTTGTATTTCTCTGCATCTGAAACTCCAGAGTCCTAACTTCCCAGAGAATCCCTAGATAGTGAATTTATCACTTGTTCTTCTGGACTCTTGGAGTAGACAACTTTATTTACTACTTCTGTGTAAGGTCTTCTCTTATTACTACTCTTTAAGCTCAGATAAATATCAGGCCAGTATAGTTTTAATGTAGAAAGTATATTCCTCTTTCTCCTTCCTCCTCCCCCCTCCTTCTCCTTCCTCTTTTGTCCTCCTCTGTGACATAACTTTTTCAAACATTTCTAACTGGGGGAAGATCTTCATATCAGCTGTACATGAAATTGTTGACCGACGATTTCATTCAATGGTAAAACTCTTACAACTGCAACAACATCAAGACAAGGAAACATTTTATGAATGCTTTTTACAGAATCATAGAATCAACCAGGTTGGAAGAGACCTCCAAGATCATCCTGTCCAACCTAGCACCCAGCCCTATCCAGTCAACTAATCCATGGCACTAAGTCCTTTTTCAAACAGCTCCAGGGACAGTGACTCCACCACCTCCCTGGGCAGCCCATTCCGACAGAAAAGATAATTTAGATGTTTTGATGTTTTCTAAACCAGTTGATTAAAAAAAACCCAAACAACCCAAACACAACAAAACCACTTCAGACATCACCTTATTCTACCTGGGCTCAAAGTAGTTTAAATCTACCTCAGTTTTAAATGGAGTTTATTAGGGGTATCATAGGAGTTTCTGCATAAACTGGTCCTCACTGTATATAATCCCAAAGGCCACAATGACAGTAAATGTCAACCTCTAATCTCATCCCTTCCCCTCAGACCACCTTATTTCTTTAAGGTCTCTAACTCTTAACTCAAGCAGGTGGAATTATTTTTACAATCAGGACCTTGTTTTTTTTTTCCCTCTGAATTCCTTCCATTAGCTGAAAAATGACCAAGGTTTTGCGGCTTTCTTCTTTTTCCCTAATCTTGTTTGATGATTCTGTCACCAAAATTTCATCATGGTCTAACAGGAATTTTTAGGATAATTAAAATTGCTGTTCTATACTTATATAAAATAAGTAAAAAGAAATTACTAGAAAGTTGATTAATTTTTTTACTTGCAGGAACTTGCATCCATTAAGATGTATGTTTTGGTGTGGGTTTTTTTTTGTTGTTGTTGGTTTGTTTTTTTGTTGTTTTTTTTTTCCCCTGAAAATATAAAATTATTTATGAATACATAGAAGAATATACTTAAAATATAATATCATAATAATACTTCAGATTTACTTCTAGTTTTACACTCTAAATTCTAGGTGATACGGCTGGCTCCTGTGGTGATCCAGGCATCCCAGGTCATGGGTCTAGAGAAGAAAACAATTTCAGAATTAAAAGCACAGTCCATTTCAGCTGTGATATTGGTTATGTTCTCCATGGCTCAGAAGAAAGGACATGTCTGGCAAATGGAAGCTGGACAGGAAGACAACCTGAGTGCAAAGGTAAATCTCAGAAAGTCCACTCCATTTTTAAATTGTCTGGTTAAAAATGCCAATTAGAAGAGCAACTTTGCGTTGCCATTTGGACTGAGCACTACACTTCTGCAAATAAATTGTTTTCTACCAATTTTGGTTTATAACATTGGTTTATAACATTGGTTTATATAGATGTGTGTAGATAACTTGGTTTTACATATAAAACATTACTTAAAATGTTAAAATGCCAATCAGAAAAGCAACTTTGCATTGGCAGTTTTGGACTGACCACTACATTTCTGCAAATCAATTGTTCCATAACAATTTTGGTTTATAACATAGTTTTATAACATTGGTTTATATATATATGTATATAACTTTGTTTTATATATAAAACATTACTTTAAATGTTAAAATGCCAATTACAAAAGCAGCTTTGCATTACCAGGTTTGAACTCACCACTACATTTCTGCAAATCAAGTGTTTCATAACAATTTTGGTTTATAACATAGTTGTATAACATTGGTTTATATATATATAACTTTGTTTTATATGTAAAACATTACTTTAAATGTTAAAATGCCAATTACAAAAGCAACTTTGCATTGCCAGTTTTGAATTGACCACTACATTTCTGCTAATCAATTGTTTCATAACAATTTTGGTTTATAACATTGTCATATGTATATATATATATATAAAAAACTTTGTTTTATATATAAAACATCACTTAAAATGTTAAAATGCCAATCAGAAAAGCAACTTTGCATTGTCAGTTTTGGACTGACCACTACATTTCTGCGAATGAATTGTTTCATAGCAATTTTGGTTTATAACATTGTCATATGTATATATATATATATAAACACCTTTGTTTTATATATAAAACATTTCTTTAGATGTTAAAATGCCAATCAGAAAAGCAACTTTGCATTGTCAGTTTTGGACTGACCACTACATTTCTGCGAATGAATTGTTTCATAGCAATTTTGGTTTATAACATTGTCATATGTATATATATATATATAAACACCTTTGTTTTATATATAAAACATTTCTTTAGATGTTAAAATGCCAATCAGAAAAGCAACTTTGCATTGTCAGTTTTGGACTGACCACTACATTTCTGCGAATGAATTGTTTCATAGCAATTTTGGTTTATAACATTGTCATATGTATATATATATATATAAACACCTTTGTTTTATATATAAAACATTTCTTTAGATGTTAAAATGCCAATCAGAAAAGCAACTTTGCATTGTCAGTTTTGGACTGACCACTACATTTCTGCGAATGAATTGTTTCATAGCAATTTTGGTTTATAACATTGTCATATGTATATATATATATATAAACACCTTTGTTTTATATATAAAACATTTCTTTAGATGTTAAAATGCCAATCAGAAAAGCAACTTTGCATTGTCAGTTTTGGACTGACCACTACATTTCTGCAAATGAATTGTTTCATAGCAATTTTGGTTTATAACATTGTTTTATAATATTGTTTTTTATACATATAAAAACACCTTTGTTCTATATATAAAACATTTCTTTAGATGTTAAAATGCCAATCAGAAAAGCAGCTTTGCATTGTCAGTTTTGGACTGACCACTACATTTCTGCAAATAAATAGTTTCCTAACAACTTTGGCTATAACATTGTTTTATATATACTTATACAAACACACACACATGTATATATAACTTTGTTTTATATATAAAACAGTATTTTATAGATATAAATTGTTTTATAACAATGTGACAGCAATAACTTTGCATCAGGTGCCAAATCTGAAATCAGTTCCTGGTACCCTTGAAACTAGGTGTTTTCAAAGTTTTGAGAAGAAAACTGTACTGATCTGTTTATTTCTTCTCAATCTTGCATCAGCATAACTGTATGTGCTATGCAGTGGTAAAAGCAAATCATAAATGAGTAAAAAGAAAGGCCTCAGGAACTCAATTTATGAAGAAAGGTTTTTCTCTTAAAAAGCTCACCATCACCTGGACTTCAATTGCAATGCTTATACATCTTTATTTCAGAGAAAAGAGCTGAGTGTTTGGAAAGTATCAATGTTGGGATTTCCTTGGATAGTTCTTTGTCATAAATGATTGGCTTAATTTTTTTATTTATCAACACCATTGACCTTATTATTAATTTTAAACAGAAAAATGATTATACAAGTTGCTTTTTAAAAAGAAATATGTCTGCTTTAACAGAATAGTTGCAGAGAATCATTTCTGACCTTAATTTTCTTGACTCAAAAATAGGAACTAATTCCCAACAGATTGTTCCTTGAAGAAAAGATTCCTAAATGACACAATATAATAATTTTAGGACCTGAACTCTTATTTTCTACTTTATCACTACTGACTGTATTATCTGTATGAAACAGTAGTCTCATTTTAAAAACTTACTTCACAGGCTTGTTTTGTAAATCCTCTCTGTTGAATGATCACAGGATGTCAGGGATTGGAAGGAACCCAAAGAGATCACCAAGTCCAACCCCCCCTGCCAAAGCAGGACCATACAGTCTAGCTCAGGTCACAAAGGAATGCATCCAGACAGGCCTTGAAAGTCTCCAGAGAAGGAGACTTCACAGCCTCTCTGGGGAGCCTATTTCAGTGCTCTGTGACCCTTACAGTAAGAAGTACCTTCCTGGCATGGTGTAAATATATATTTGCATATATGAATGGATTTTTTTACCTGAAGAGATATGCTTAGCCAAACTGAACTTTCTACTGTTCTTAGATCTTATCCATTTTAGAAATTAATTATCTATTTTATATTTTAAAGTGCTTTTGGTGTGTTTTTCCTGATAGAATTCTCTTATATGAATTTGCTTCATTGCCTATATATAAAAATGTGCATAATGTACACAGAGGTATATTGTTGTAGCTTATGTCATATAGAATAGAATCAGCCAGGTTGGATGAGACCGCCAAGATCATCCAGTCCAACCTAGCACCCAGCCCTATCCAGTCAACTAGACCATGGCACTAAGCGCCTCATCCAGGCTTTTCTTGAACACCTCCAGGGACGGTGACTCCACCACCTCCCTGGGCAGCCCATTCCAATGGCAATGTACATATAGTTAAGTGGGGAAGAACTGACCAGACCTCTGTCCTTTCAATTAGGTAGGAAAAGTACTCTAGTGACGTTATAAATGTGGTTATAAATACTACAAATTCAACTTAAGTCCACAATGATATCTGTAGCAAGGCTGGTGAGGGTGTTGGAAAACAGTGGCTAAGGGAGCTGGAGTTGTTCAGTCTGGAGAAGAGGAGGCTCAGGGGAGACTTTATTGCTCTTTACAACTACCTGAAAGAAGGTCATGGCCAGGTGGGGTTGGTCTCTTCTCCCAGGCAAGCAGTGACAGAACAAGAGGACACAGTCTTAAGGTGTGCCAGGGCAGGTTTAGGCTGTATGCTGGGAAGAAGTTCTTTACATAAAGAGTCATTTTCATTGGAATGGACTGCCCGGGAAGGTTGCAAAGTCACCATCCCTGGAAGTGTTTAAGAGGAGGCTGGATGAAGCACTTAGTGACATGGTTTAGTTAATTAGAAGAGTTAGGTGATAGGTTGGACTCGATGGCCTCAGAGGTCTTTTCCAGCCTGGTTAATTCTGTGATTTTCTTTAAAGCAGGACTTTGTCTTGTTGCTAAACTGATTTTCCTTTAGTCTGGAGTTCAAAATTAAACTCATAGGCTGTGCTTCACTACATACAAAAGGGTAAAACCAAATTGAGGTAAACACATATTTACAGTGCTACATGCATTAAGTAGGTGGTGAAACTTACCTTTGTAAAGAAAACAGCATGTATTTCTACCACATAACACTGCTGGCAGCAGGATTGTCTTTCAGCATTGCTATTTCCCAAATCATTTTTCTACCTTTATATTTAACATTTTCCTTTGTAGCTGTGCAGTGTGGTAATCCAGGAACAACTGCTAATGGCAAAGTCTTTCGTATTGATGGAACAACCTTCTCTAATTCAGTCATTTATTCATGTGTGGAAGGATACATACTTTCTGGATCGTCAGTAAGACAATGCACTGCCAATGGAACGTGGTCTGGAGCTTTGCCAAACTGCACAAGTAAGACACTTCTGTAATGAATAGTCTTTGGTTTGCTCTCCTCTGAAAGACAAGAAAGCAAATAGAGAAGTAGGGTGCAAATAAATTGTCTTTATCTTTTTTTCTTGTGCTAGTTCATGGTAATTTTGACGTAGAATACTTTAAATTTTTGTAGTGTTGTATGAGGATGAAGAATATAGTTTTGAAAAGACAGACACAGTATAGTAAACTGTATAGGCTGCTGCAGTTTGAAACACCTGTATGGTTACATGACCCATCTACTTCAATTCTTTCCTAGTATATATTTTTAATGTTTTTTAATGTTTTGTGATGTATTCAGGCATTCATACAATTACTTTTCTTCAGTATAGAATCATAGAATCAACCAGTTTGGAAGAAACATCCTAGGTCATCCAGTCCAACCTATCATCCAGCTCTATCCAGTCAACCAGACCATGGCACTAAGTGCCTCATCCAGGCCTTTCTTGAACACCTTCAGGGATGGTGACTCCACCACCTCCCTGGGCAGCCCTTTCCAATGCCAATCACTCTCTCTGCCAACAACTTCCTCCTAACATCCAGGCTATACTTCCCCTGGCACATCTTGAGACTGTGTCCCCTTGTTCTGTTGCTGGTTGCCTGGGAGAAGAGACCAATCCCCACCTGCGTACAGCCTCCCTTCAGGTAGTTGTAGACAGCAATGAGGTCACCTCTGAGCCTCCTATTCTCCAGGATAAAATGTTCCAGAGTGCAGAAAACAAACCTTGATATGTTTCTATAATTCTATGATTCAATGAATGCTTGAGAATTCTTTTCCTGATGACTGTCAGTTCAAAACCATTGTCCTGCTGTCACATAATATCTTCTGTCTGGCCTTAACTCCTGCCACTAACCTTATACTTGCTTTGGTTATTCAGCTAAAAGAAGTTATTTCAGTTTCTCCCACATTCATAATAAGCACTTTGCAACAAATTATTTTCAAGCCCATCTGTTCTTGCTTTATTTTGTGTCTTATTTCATCTTCTAGTAATATATATGAAAATCTTACACTTAAATCTTACACTTATGTGTCAGGAGGCTACCTATCATTTTAAGGAAACGTATCCTTGTCAGCCATACAGCACACTGTTACTACTTGCTGCAATTTGTATGTAAGCTGATGCTGATACTAGCAGCAGCTCTAAAATACCCATAAAAGGAGAGGCATTTAACAGCACTGCAGAATGGCTGAGGACAGAAGTCACCGTTGGAGGTTGTCTAGTCCAACCTCTCTGGTTGTGGCAGGATCAGCTGCCGCCAGCTGATCAGAGACATGCCCAGTCTGTGTCCCCTCTACAGATCTTTCATTGTACATTGCTGTAGCACATCTAAATATGAAATACATATTAAACCTTGTCATACTTGCTGTATTCTCTCTTATGCATTTTAAATAATATTGTGGTGGTTTGGGTGTCCCCCACCCCCCACACTTTAGAAATCACCCAGACTAGACTCAGCCAGCTCTGGAAATTTGAATGAAGCTTATATTTACAGCTAGCACAATTTACAAGCAGATATTTACAGTATATACATAGACAGAAATATACAAGGTAAAAGGTAATACAGAAACACAGCAGCCCTCCCAGAAACCTGAGTCCCTAGGAGGGGCTCTCAACCACCCCCTCACCTTCCCCCTACCCCTCTCAACCTTACCCCAGTCCCAAGGAAGAATGGAGGTTCGGCCAGGGGGACTAAGAAGCAAAGGTGAATCAGCCAAAGCAAATGGAGGGTGAGGTTAGAAAGCAAGATGGAGTTCAGCCAGCAGCCCCAGCTCCCCAGCAGGCAAAGAACCCAGAACAAAGTGCAGATTGAAGTGACTTTATCTAAAATTTTGCTTTTCCTTTCTACACATCTCAGCAAGACTGTGAGGGAAGTCGACATCACCATTGTTTTCATTTCATAGCCTATTATCTAGTCCTTCTCAGCAAAACATTCTAGCTAGGCTCACACTAGCACAAATATCTAACAGATAGCTAACAAGAGTTAATGGATAATATTAGCTAAAAAGCTACTTAACAGATCATGAGTTAACAATCCCTTCCCTTTGTCCTGATAGTTTTATCTCCAGGTCTGTAAAATATGCTTGAAGATTATCTATTGTGAGGGAACAATTTTCTCATGATTTCAAAGTGTGTCCAAAGCAGTAGAATTGGCAGTGCCAAAAGCCTTTGCTGACAGGGCAGGTTTTAACCAGTATTTTTCATAACTGTTCCTGTTGTGCTGCAGTGGATTAGCCCAACTAGAAGGTCAAGCACCACACAGCCTCTTACTTGCTCATTCCTCCCTGGTGGGATGTGGAAGAGTATTGGAAGAGTAACACTGCAAAAGTTTGTGGCTTTAGTTAAAGAAAATTAGTATGCAAAAGCTGCACACCTAACAAAAGCAAAAGGATTATACCCTGACATTTGTCTCCATACATCTTTTCTAGGCTCTTATCCATTTCCAGGATATGTTTTTTTTAATCCACAGGATCTTCACCTTCTTTCTGTGCTCCTGACACCACTCTAAGTAGACATATAACAAACATCAGTGTTCTGATTGGTTATTCATGTCTCAGTAATAGCAAGAATCAGAATACATCACTTATTTTAGTCCAGGTGTTATCAAAATTTACAGCCAGCCCATATTTATTTCAGAGACCAAATAATTGCATACCACTGAAAAGAAGATAGAAGAAGATAATAGCATAGATAATCTTATGCCCTTTTAGATCCTGGGTGCCCTGGGAATTGAACAGCACTCTGGCTCAGGTGCAGCGTGCTACGTAGACCTCGTCCACAGCAAGGACTGTCCTCTTTTGGTTATTCAAGCTGTCACAAGATTTTCTTCCCGGAAAACACCTCTATCATTTCTCTAGTCAAACAGAAACAATGTTATCTTGAGAGCCTCTTACTGAACTAAGAACATAGAGTTGCTGCAGTTGCTTACTGAGTGGAGCTGTCTTCAGTTCCCCTGTTGTAATGAACTGCCTGAGATTGTGCCCTGGCCAAGGGATCTGTGTGGTGCAGCACAGTTCTGAAGGTTATGCTGGATATACAGCACACTGCAGCACACGTCTGGTACTCCTCAGTTAGCTGTATTGTACATCACCGACTCCTCAATGTACAATGAATTTCTAGTAAGGATTGCTAGAGCCATTTAAGTTGGTTTTGCTTACCACAGTGGTTACTGTATGGACTACCTGACCCAAGGAGTTGGACAAGATGAATTTCAAAGGTCCTTTCAAGCCTCACCATTTTATGATTCTTTGTCTGAATATATGAACTTCAGAAAATGCCACTGAGCCTTCTAGGTAGCTACTAACTGCTTCTTTTAGTTAAAGCTTTATTCCTATATTTATGAGAAAACACAGTTATCTCAGTAAATTCTGGGTCACCTTATATCTGTTTTCAGTGTATTTGAAAGTCAAACGCTGCTTCTAATCCACCTCGATGAACTGTTCTATGTTACAACATGAGGACTAACTCTTTTTATCCCCTAAGTCTTTTCTTTCATTAATCTCTTTCCTAGAGTAAGATAAAGACTAAGTACAGGAGGGCAAAAACATATCAGAGAAGATCAGGCCTGAATCAGGTTTTTGTTCTTTGAAATGTACCTTGAAATGTTAGTGATAGAAAGGTTGGAATTTTGAGAAGGCAGAATATTCTAGAGATCTCTTAAAGCAATGTTAAAAATGTCAACTACAATTATTACAATCACTACAAGCCACGGTCTAGTTGATTGGATAGGGCTGGGTGATAGGTTGGACTGGATGATTTTGGAGGTCTCTTCCGACCTGGTTGATTCTGAACAATGGAAGAAGCAAAAGGTTTATATTAATGACCAAAGGATGGAAATGGAGATTGAAAGGAAGGTAAGTAAAAAAGCTAAGAACACAGTTTTAGTTAGATTTACACAAGACAAGCAATGAAAATACATTTTTAACAGTATAAGATAAATGGATAGTTTGTGTTTGATCATGTACAGCGTACAGTGTTTACACAGTCCTAAATGTGTGAGGCAATGGTTTAAAATGCTCTTCACGTAGGAAAATTAAAAAGATTAAACAAAGATTAAAGAAAAAGCAGCAAAGACATAAGCATTATGTTGTAAACCAGTCAAAACCGTAGCATACCTGGAAAAAAATACCAAGGATGATTTTAGTTGATAGTATATAGACTATGTCAAAGAAGAAATGATGATGCTCATGTAGAGAGTACCAAGAGAAACAGTTCTGTCTTTCACAGTATAGCGGAGGGAACAAATTCATTAACGTGAGAGGATATTTATAAAAATATATATATATTTATTAACTTCAATATTTGAACTCTTGCCACTCCCAACCACTAAACTTATAATATTAATATCTATTCTACACGGTTATGAAGACCTTATGGGAATATGTATCACACTGTTAACTATTATACCAACTAGCATACATTCAGAATATTAAACAGAGAGAGTTTTCCCCATGGCTAATGCCGCTTGGGGTCTATATACTGTTTACCCAGCAGGGTGGGCTGAAAGCTTTCTGCTCTATGGCAGGCACAATAGAAATTAGAGAGTAATAGAAATTAGTGAGTATCACAGTCTCACAGTATCACCAAGGTTGGAAGAGACCTCACAGATCATCAAGTCCAACCCATTACCACAGAGCTCAAGGCTAGACCATTGCACCAAGTGCCACGTCCAATCCTGCCTTGAACAGCTCCAGGGACGGCGACTCCACCACCTCCCTGGGCAGCCCATTCCAGTAGCCAATGACTCTCTCAGGGAAGAACTTTCTCCTCACCTCAAGCCTAAACTTCCCCTGGCGCAGCCTGAGGCTGTGTCCTCTTGTTCTGGCGCTGGCCACCTGAGAGAAGAGAGCAACCTCCCCCTGGCCACAACCACCCCTCAGGTAGTTGTAGACAGCAATAAGGTCACCCCTGAGCCTCCTCTTCTCCAGGCTAAACAACCCCAGCTCCCTCAGCCTCTCCTCGTAGGGCTGTGCTCGAGGCCTCTCACCAGCCTCGTCGCCCTTCTCTGGACACGCTCAAGCATCTCAATGTCCCTCTTAAACTGGGGGGCCCAGAACTGGACACAGTACTCAAGGTGTGGTCTAACCAGTGCAGAGTACAGGGGCAGAATGACCTCCCTGCTCCTGCTGACCACACCATTCCTGATGCAGGCCAGGATGCCACTGGCTCTCTTGGCCACCTGGGCACACTGCTGGCTCATGTTCAGGCGGGTATCAATCAGCACCCCCAGATCCCTCTCTGTCTGGCTGCTCTCCAGCCACTCCGACCCCAGCCTGTATTTACTCACGATTCTGATTAATTATAAATCATAATATATAAGTACATCACAGCCTATATAAAGTGTCCAACTCCTCAGGGTCTCCGCCTGTGGACTCCGAGGCTGGAATACTCCCAGCTTCGAGGGGCAATAGTCTCTGACCTTCTGCTGCTGGGTCCTTCTGGCTGCTGTGTCCAGGGAACTCGTAGGCAGGATTTGCAGGTGCAGAGGAAATACGATCCTGTGCAGACAAATGGGTCTGCTCCTGGTGGCAATGGCACACAGCAGGCAATAAGGCAGTGGGCGTGCAGTGGGACGCACGGCTGCACGGGGAGTCTGAGCCCCGTAAATAAGTGCACAGGCAACTGAGCGAGTCAGTGAACACGCGGGGGAATGAGCTGTGAGCGAACGGACCGGCACCTGAGCCTGCGCATCTCTATTTATTACGTGTGGGCCGAGATCAATGGTCTCATTGGCCACACCATGACCAATCAGGTTGGTAGTCAGGCAACCTTACCATAATAGGCAAGAGGCCACAGGCCTGGGCTTTCCGAATATGGGCATCACATGGGCCTAGCACCTGGCAAGCCTGAGCTGAGCATGTGGGGGCTTACACAACCTAAAGCCTGGGCAGGCCAGACTCCATGGCACCAGGCCCGTTGTGCCCCTCTGCGCTCTCCATGTGCTCACCCCTGACTATGAGCAGGAAAACATGTCCAGGCAGGGCAAGGCATATACAAGTCTATTTTTGGGCTTATGGGCCCTCCACAACACACGGCTTTATGTTTTATTTGAAGAATGGCAAAGAAAAATCTGTAACTTTTTAAATTCAAGCAAAACCCAAACGCACTCAAACCCTAACACACTCAAACCCTAACACACTCAAACCCCGTTACTAGGTAAAATAAAATAGACTGACACTTAATTTTGTTGATCACTGCACTAGATAGCTCTAGATTCATCAAGATAATATACAATTAAGAGATACTTTTTTTTTAATCATTTTTTTTTTCCTTCTAAATATTTTAATCATGCAGCTTGATTAGTATCTGCTTACTCGAAATGTGATAAACTGTAAAGCAGAAAGTTATATTTTGAGTTCCACAATTCTGTAGATGAAGGGACCTGGCTAGAATATGCTACAAACAAGTAGTTTTATTGGGGTTTTTTTTGGTTTAGAGACCAGGATACAGAGAGGGTTCCATTCACATAGGTCGTGCTTTGGTATTGAGTTCAAAGTGGCCAGGTTGTACTTTCTGCCCAGCAAACTGCCTCCTCCAATTTTGCAGCAGTAATAACAATGATGTAGAGAGATTTTCAAGTTTAAGGTGAGCTAAGACATGACTTCTTTAATTTGTAGGAACTCAGTGTTGGTTTACCTCCCGAAAACAACTTTGATCGTAGCCATTAGGATTCTGTAGACTTTTTACTCTGAAAACCATTCCAGGAATTGATAGATTTAGTTGAGCACATCTGAAAGAAGCTCACCTATTTTAACATTATTCTTAGGTTATAATGATATAACTCTTTATTAACACCCAATGAATATCTAATCTCATAAGGAGTTCAAATTATCTCCTGGCAATAGGAGTCACAAGAACTTTTGCAACTACTCCCACTGATTAAAATACTATAAACCATGGACCATGTTTGGGGGTTACCTGAGGATTCTCATCTGTTTATGTACATAGTAACCTTGTGAACATTTACAAAGTGGGTGCTTTTTGTATACCTATATCTTAAATTTTCCAGACTCTGTTTCCTTTTGGGATGCACCTGTGGAAAATAATAACGAAAATATGAACTGTCAGGAAAAATAGAGGATATCAAAGAGTGTTAGTGAGATATGGGTTATTTCTTGCTGCTTTGTTTTTCATTTTGTAGTCTTGCAATTTAACTGATTAAAATTGTACTGTCCATTACTTCTGCTTTTAAACAGATGTATTGATGTCCTCCAAAACTGCTACACAGCTCCCCATGTTGTGTTTGGCAGCTAATTCAGGTGATATAGATGTTTATTTTCTCTTGATGGAAACATGATTTATGGGACTTTTCCCTTCTCTTTTTTTCCTCCCAGTAAATTCCTAGTTTTGCCTTATGTCCCCCCCCCCCCCCCCCCTCTCCTAAAAAATCAAATTACTTATTTTTTTTTCCCCCCAAAAAATCTCTTTTTTTTCCTTTTTTCCCCCCCCCCCCCCCCCTTATATAAATAAATCACATTTAGATTTTAAATTCTGTTCCTCAACTATTTGATTGCAGTTATCAGTTGTGGAGATCCAGGAGTTCCAGCCAATGGCATGAGATATGGTGATGATTATGTTGTTGGACAAAATGTTACTTATATGTGCCAACCTGGTTATACAATGGAATCAAATAGCTCCTTAATTCGCACTTGTACTAGCAATGGCACCTGGAGTGGAATAATCCCAACATGTAAAGGTACAGCATTTATTTGTCATCTATTTCCCCTACATCTGCTGTTTATTATAATGAGTCAGCCAAATATTTCTACATAAATCAAAACTTGCTGTTAATATGAATGCATTAAATTGATTTTTTGGCCTTATGAGCAATGACTTCATCCCTTTTATTTTTCCCATCAGCACAGTATGTCCAACAGTTTTTTGTAGCTTTATAGAACATGCTAACTAACTATTTTGCTGCTAAGCTGAATTAGCCAATATGAAATGATGGTTTGGTTTATTTGTTAAGTTTAACGTGTCATACCAAAAACTACCTTATGTGTGTCCTTGTCTTTATGGAATAAAAGCACTCAAGCCCATGGCAGACACCTTTGGCAAAGGTCTGCATGTATATAACAACTCAGCTTTGTCAAAGACAATGTTTCCAGGAATGGGGCTTCCACCACTTCTCCAGGCAATATGTTCCAGTGGTTCACCATCCTTATTTCAAAAAAAAAAAGGTTTAAGATCTTCCTTCTGTTTATTTTTGGGAATTATGGCTACATACCTGCTCAACAGTTCTTATCTCCCTCCCTTGAATTTATTCAAGAGAACCGATCAAAGAGATTTCCAGTCTCCACTTCAGTTGTAATTACTTTCCTCTCTGAATACAATTTGCTCAATATCTTAGCGGGTCCAGTTTAATTCTAATTCAACTTTGACAGTCAGTTTTTAAAAGATGTTCTCCCTACATTTCCATGACGATGTCAGACTTTGAGATCCTCTTAACAAGTACTTTTTTTTCTGTTTGTATTGTGCCTTAGCCAGCCTCAGCTTCAATTACAAAACTGATCTTATGAACAGAAGAAGGGTCATAGTGATCCTAGTGACCAAGACTCTTGTCTGTCTCCATGAATGGCTGTAAGTTACAGCTGGAGGATCATAAAATACATCAAGTATTTGTTATATACCCCCCCCAGCCTGAAGTTCTTAAGGGCTACAGGGCACCTAATCAGAGATATAACTCTGATTTGATTCAAACAGAGATACGACTCTGATTTGATTCAAACAGAGTCATACAATAAAGGACTTAGACTGTTAAGTTTGGCTTTGAATTTTTGAGTCTTTCTGGGTTGAAGACCCAGAAACATACAAATACTGAGTAAGTGCTAAGTACTTATATATATCACAGTATCACAGTATCACCAAGGTTGGAAGAGACCTTACAGATCATCAAGTACCACAGAGCTCAAGGCTAGACCATGGCACCAAGTGCCACGTCCAATCCTGCCTTGAACAGCTCCAGGGACAGCGACTCCACCACCTCCCTGGGCAGCCCATTCCAGTAGCCAATGGCTCTCTCAGTGAAGAACTTTCTCCTCACCTCAAGCCTAAATTTCCCCTGGCGTATAGAGTTCAGTCTCCTTTACAATGACCTATGTTTGTTAATGACCAATTTGAACCATTGACTACACATGTTTGGAAATACTGGAAAGCATCTGCCTGCCAAAGAATATGTAAAAACAGTACAAGTACGCCAGCAGCAGGAGGTTTACTAATCATAGCATGCAGAGAACAAATATCATTGATCCTAGAAGTCTTAAAGAATGTGAATGGATAGATTTGGGGTTGATACTGAGGTTTTTTTGTTCACTTAAATTAGTATTAAGTCTCAGAATGCAGACAAAGCAGCACAAAGGTTTCTGCTAAGCATATATATGTTCAATACATAGTGTCCAGAGGAAATACTACTTCTTTACTGTATAAGGAAATTATTCAAGAAATCAAAATATGGAAGTATGTGTTAAGCCTCTGAGAGAGGCAAAGTAGCAATACTAACCTGCTAACTTTTTCAAGTCATTGGAATCAGATTTCAAAAGAGTGGGGACAGCTGAGTTTACCGGATGAGGCACTTAGTGCCATGGTCTAGTTGATAGGACAGGGCTGGGTGCTAGTTTGGACTGGATGGTCTTGGAGGTCTCTTCCAACCTGGTTGATTCTATGATTCTATGATTTATACTGTATAAATACTAAATACCTGTATAAATACTAAGTAATAATCATATGCAGAATCTCTAGTGTTCTCAGAGTTTTGTTCTACTCCACACAGTGAACTAGGTAAGTTAATAACCCCCCTCACTCCTTTGTGTAATTGGGAGTAATATACAATATGCAATATCGCATTTGAAATGGATAACAATTAGTTCTTACTGTCAGGAGGAAGTGCCAGCATCCTCTGGTACCATTTACTTAAAATAATTGAAAAATTAACTGGGCAGAAAATGTATGTGTAATTGTCACTGTGCCAGTCAAACAGCTAGAAATAATTCTCTGGCTCTGCCTAGCTGGATGCAAGTTCATCTGCAACTAAACACAACTATTCAAGCACTGCCTTTTCTGCAGACTTGTGTGTGTAATACGCTTTCAGCTCTTCAATTGAGAAATGTCTCTACTCAAGTTTATGGTTCAAACTCTTACCAAAATGTTCTGCTTTGTTGCTGGCTGTTGTTTTGCTTTTTATTTTCTCACCCCAGATTTTTGATGTTACATTTATTTTCATGTTACTTTTTCTGTCTTGTTTCCTAGTTCTTGATGAGTATTTCTTCCTTTGTTACTCAGCTGAGAAACTGAAACATAAAGATCCTTTCGAAAGTACTAGTCATGAAGCTCTTACAGAATGTGCTCAGATTTGTTGCTTGGGGCATTTGTTTTAATTTACTCTTGTCAAAGCATCATGAAAGTGTGACAGTAACTCTGGACTGGTTATTTGTGGTGGTTTGGTTTGGGCTTGGTTTTCTTTTTGGGGGGGGTTGTTTGTTTGGGTTTTTTTGGTTGGTTTGTTTGGTTTTGTTGATTGTCTTTTGGTTGGTTTGGTTTCTTTTTTGTTTGGTGTTTTTTTTTAATGAATCAGCAAGAGAAACAGAAAATATGAAAAAAAACAGGGCCTGAAAATGTAGCTTTGGCTTGCTGGTTGGCAAAGGATTGTTTGATAATGCTACTGCTTTCATCCAGCATTCTCAAACAGCTGTGAATGATGGCTGCAGAACATCTTTGCGGTGTAAATAAATCAGATTCTCTCACTCAGGAGTATAATAAGAATGGAGAAATGGCTGGTATGGGTTGGATTTGCACCCCAACAAAATGGAAATTTACCCCCCAGAGTAAATTTGCCACACTTACTCAGAATTTTGGAAGTTAAATGAGATGATAGTTACAAAAGTGGACTAAATATAAAAGTATAAAAGGCAACAAACATGCATAAGGTATATTTACATATTGTTTACAGTTCAATAACAACACAATACCCCAATACCCCCTTGTACAGTATTTCAGCTCTCTCCCCACCCTGAACTGCCAGCACACTATCTCTACCTCCCTGCCCCATACCTTACAAAGCCAAAACAGAATATGTCCTGCATGCATGCAAGGTCAGGAGTAGAGATAGAGCAGCCAGCAGCTAAGCAGGAGGTGGCCAGGGAGAGAAAGAGCAAGCTTGTACAGCAAAATAGAAGATATACAGCAGGGTAATGAACTTATCTTATTATTATTCTCTGTCCAACCCTAAAAATTGTTTTCTTTTGTATCCAAATTCTCTGGAAAAATCAAGCAGAGCTTTAAAACTATAACACATACATCTTGAACATTCTGCACATTACATCCAAACATACGATACTCCTAATCTACTGCCTCTGATTCTTTTGAGCCTACTAGACAACAGCTGTCTAAACATAAGTTTAAAGGTTACAAGTGCAGCAGCATTTAATTTCATCCATTCTTGTAGTGTCTTCTCTGCTTTATTTTTAGCCACTGTTTAGTTTGATTTACTCCAACTGTCTCCACTAAATCAAACTATGTTCATTTGGCTTTTATTTCTCAATTGCTACTATAGTTTCTCCCTTTTTCTCTTTATATCCCTTTTCTGTTTCTTATTCATTCTAGTAACCTTGTCCTAGTTTTCTCCCTTTCTCTTTTTAATTCAGACTTTGTTATTTAATTTCTTTTGTACCCTTATTCCTTTAAATCTCAATTAGCAGTTGGCTTTTACTACCACCTTATCCAGTGAGCAACACTTTTATTTTAATCACTACAGTTATCTCTGCAAGTCCCTCTGCAGTTTCTTTCAGTCATCTTTCTCACAGCTGAGTAGATGTTTCTATATTTTCATGGGATACCTGGAAAAGAGAGACTGTACAGAAATATTTCTTGTTGGTCTTTTTAGAAGACAATTTCAATCCTTAAGTTTTCTCCCTCTAGGAGGAGCTACATGCTTTTCAGAGAGGAGCTATTCTTTAAGCAACTGCTATCCAAATTATGGTACTTAGAAACAGGTTTTCAAGTCACATTTTGGTATAACCATCCTGGAATTTTATCCCTGGGCATTAATATCTAATTAATATCTAAGATGGCTAACAGGAAGAAAGTAGTTAACTGTTGTACTCTATGTTGTCTAAACAGACAAACAAAATGTGTACAATACCAGACTTATTTTAAGTGTTGCAAACATCATAGGATCATAGGATGTTAGGAGTTGGAAGGGACCCAAAGAGATCATCGAGTCCAAACCCCCTCCTGGACCAGGACAATCCTGTCTTAACACAGATCACAGAGGAACACAGACAGACAGGCCTTGAAAGTCTCCAGAGAAGGAGACTCCACAACCTCTCTGGGGAGCCTGTTCCAGTGCTCTGGGACCCTTACAGTAAAGAAGTTCCCCCTTGTGTTGAGGTGGAACCTCCTGTGCCGCAGCGTATATCCATTGCTCCTTGTCCTATCCCAGAGAGCAGAGCCTGTCCCCCCACTCCTGTTCAGCCTTCAGATACTTAAAAGCATTTATCAAATCCCCTTCTTTTCTCCAGACTAAACAGCTCCAGGTCCCTCAGCCTCTCCCCATAAGCCATGCCCTCCTGTTCCCTAATCATCCTCGTAGCCCTCTGCTGGACCCTCTCCAGCAGATCCCTGTCCCTCTTAAACTGGGGAGCCCAAAACTGAACACAGTTCAGTCTCCATACTGATTTTTCGGTAGTTTTCCCACTTGGTTCGATGCAGCATCTTGTTTTATTTAAGCCACTTCTTCAATCAGCCATTGCCTCCTAAATGGAGGAAACCAGAAGTACTAACTGCAGGAAATGTGGCAAGAATACAGTGAGGAAGATAGCATGTCCTGACTGTATTGTCCTCTAAAAAAGGTGAAATTGCCACATATGGTTCTTCTAGTAATTATGTACACTGGGAATATTTAAAGCAGCTGGGCCTAATTACTTTGAATATTATTGCAGCTGTTACCTGCCCAACTCCTCCGCAGATCTCTAATGGAAGGTTGGAAGGAACAAACTTGGACTGGGGATTCAGCGTTAGCTATGTGTGCTCGCCAGGATATGAACTCTCCTTCCCTGCTGTTTTGACTTGCGTTGGGAATGGAACGTGGAGCGGCGAAGTACCTCAGTGCTTGCGTATGTATTTACCTTGTAGTCCTGTTCTCTGTTCACCTCTAGTGGTTTTTATCTCTTTAAAGTTTTTTCTTTTTGTCTTTTTTTTTATCTTTTTTTTTTATCCTTTTTTTTCTCTTTTCCCCCTATTTTTTTTCTTTTTTTCCCCTTTCTTTTTCTTTTTTTTCTCTTTTTTCCCCTATTTTTTTTCCCTTTTTTTTCTTTCCTTTTTTTTCCCTCTTTCTTTTTCTTTTTTTCCCTTTTTTTTCCTTTCCTTTTTTCTCTTTCTTTTTCTTTTTTTTTCCTCTTTTTTCCCCTATTTTTTCTTTTTTTTTCTTTTTTTTTTCTTTTTCTTTTTTCCCCTCCTTTTTTGTTGTTGCATTTTTTTCCTTTCTTTTCTTAACAATGGGAATGCAATTTCAAACCTGGGACAAATACAGTCCTTTTGTACTTTCCAAAGCTGTAGAATAATTTGTACATTGAGGAGGACCTAAGAACATCTGTAAATCCTTTGGGAACGCATAGGGAGCTTTGAATACAAACACACACACAAAAGTATTACAGGCAACATGTAGCAAATGATCCAAGGGCAAAACAAGATTAAGATGTGCTGTCCTGATTTCAAACACAGCTACATATAGAATAAAGTCTCATTTTATTTGCTCCTTATTAATCCTACATTTTCTCTGCTGCCACAGAGATTTTGTTCTGTTGTTAACATTGACTGGTCCTTGGGGTACTTCCTTGACAGTTGTCTATTTTTCCCCCACTAAATGAAGTATCATGCTCTATACAGGAAGTTTTGCTACTACTGAAAGTTGGATTCCATTGTTGGATCTTTAGATTGCTGCAAATGTCATTACACTGGCAAATAGGGCTTTTTCTTTGAGTTGGTGTCATTCTACTCATTATTAAAAAACTCTTATCAATAAGTGATTGTGATGCTCTGAGAGATACTCAACTGATTTCATTGAAGAAGGAGGTTCTTAAGTTATTTGGAGTATAATCGATACCACTGAAACTCCATAATGGTCTTAAGCAAGGAGTTGAACTGGAAGAGGATGACTTAATCCTCTTGGCTTCACAGTTTCTGAAGTTTAATTCAAACTTGCCAAGAAGTTGAGCTTGCCAGGTAGCTTGTGAATATAGCAAAATGCTGTTCTCCATTCTTTTACTGATTTTTTATGTTTTTCATCTCTCCCTGTGAAGAACGTTCTCTGTCTCAGGTTCATCCCACTGTTATGAAAACATATCATATAGATTATCTGTCATTTGTTTATTTACATTAGTGGTACTCTCATATTATCAGCAGACTTGCTTAGTGCTGCTGAGCCTGTATGTGCCAGAACTGGAACATCATGAAAAATATTGTTTCTGGATGAAAATAAATCCCTGCCATTTGCTGTTTTAAGTTTTCTAGATGTAGCTCTTCTATAGTCCAGTATATTATGAACATCAAAGTCCACAAAAAAACAGCTGGGGAGGGACTTTTTAGGATATCAGGTAGTGATAGGACTAGAGGGAAAGGAGCAAAGCTGGAGGTGGGGAGACTCAGATTGGAGGTGAGGAGGAAGTTCTTCACCATGAGAGTGATGAGAGTCTAGAATGGGTTGCCCAGGGAAGTGGTAGAGGCCCCATCCCTGGAGGTGTTTAAGGCCAGGCTGGATGAGGCTGTGGCCAGCCTGATCTAGGGTAGGGTGTCCCTGTCCATGGCAGGGGGTTGGAACCAGATGATCCTTGTGGTCCCTTCCAACCCTGACTCACTCTATGATTCTATGATTCTAAATATTGTGTTCTTACATTCATTTTTGGATGCCACAAGCTACTCTTCACCTTAGAGGCTGAAATAATCTATACTGCAATGTACTCTGAGAAAGGAGCTTACCTTAAAGCTGTTTGGAAGTTACAGTTAGCATGGAGTGCAGCTGCCTAGGAATTAAAGGTTGTTGCATGCAAGGATTACATTACCTGCATGTTATTGTTATGCAGTGTTATCCATTGGCTTGCAAGAGAAATCAACAGGCAGGCAGTGCTTGTCAGAAAGCTTAAACTGGCTGCCATCTGGCATAAATGAAAGGGAGCTGGTGAAAGTCATTTTCAATGAGCAATCTTTAAGCAGTTCTTGACATCAGATATTTAGATCCCAGCTTGGTTCCGTGGAGCCTGCAGCTAAAGATAAGCAACATATAGTTATAATATGGAATAATTATTCACAACGGAATGTGATCATGTCTTTGATTGAGTATTTGTCATCCTTGACCTAATACATTTATCTGCTGAATTACTCATATAGGAATTTGAATAAAGGACTGCTGGTTTTATGAGCTTGGCAATAGATGGCAAAAAAAATTACAGAGAGCTATGTCTGAAAATTCTTATCTTCAGATAAAACTTGCAGTTTACCAATTCAGTGTCCTTACTGGCATCAAAGCCTTAGTGCCCAGGCTCCGCAGCCCTCTCTCTGTTAAAGGCTTTCAGAGTCTTTAGGAAAATACTTCCACAGAAAGTGGGAGCTCTCCTGGAGATTCCCAGTTTGCTGCAGCTGTAGTTTGTTCTATACTCCCTTGTTCTCATAGCAGAGGAAAACTGTTGTATTTTACCATGGTGCCTGGTTTCCATGGTTACTTATATAGAATGCAGATATTCAGCAGCTATTCCACAGTCGGGAAAGTTGAATGACAACTAAATGGTGGAGTTTACTTAGGTTTATAAAGTAATAACACATTTTCTAAAACCTTATTTTGTTTTTAGTGTGATGGTGTGTTTTTTTTTTTTCTCCTGGAGAGGGGTTTCTACTTTGTTGGTATAAAAAAACTGCTCAGGAGACAATTTCAAACTTCTGTATTGAAAGTCTGTAAGTTTCATATATTTCCAAATCTAGACTTCTACAGAATTTTCTAGTGAGAATAGAAGTTGCAACCACAATCTGTGAGGTTCACTGTGTGACACTGTCCCCAGTTCCTAGATCTTTTCAGAATTTGACCTGTAATTCTGCAGACAGTAGCATTCCTCTTAAAGTCATGACACTGTGTATATATTCTGGTATGTTACAGATTAAGCCATTTTTCTTCAGCAACCTGTGTGTGCACGGATTTGCTGTGCAGTCATTGTCTGCACTAAGAGGCAGATGGTAGGAATCAGAATCACAGAATGTTAGAGGTTGGAAGAAGACCACCAGAGATCACTGGATTCAATCCCATTGCCAAAGCCTCCAGAGAGGGAGACTTCACCTCCTCTCTGGATAGTCTGTTCCAGTTCTCCATCACCCTTACTGTAAAGAAGTGTTTCCTCGTTTTGAGGTGTGTTTTGGCTTGTACCTATTGTTCTTTCTATCACTGGGCACCACTGAAAAGAGACTGACACCTTCACTTAGACACCCACACCTCAGATATTTATAGATCTTATATTGATAAGATCCCCTCTCAGCCTTCTCTCCTCAAGACTAAGCAGCCCCAGTTCTCTGTCTTTCTTCATAGAAGAGATGTTGAAGTCCCACAATTATTCTCATAGTTCTCTGTTGGACTCTGTCCAACAGATCCTTGTATTGCTTGAATTCAGGAACCTAAAACTGGACATAGTATTCCAGATGTTGTTCACTGGGACACAGTAAAAGGGGAGAAGAATCTGTCAAGACCTGCTGTACATACTTCTTTTTTAATACAGCCCAGGATCCTTTGGAAAGCTTAAGGAAGAGATGTCAAAGATGCTATTAGAAATATACTTCAAAGGTGGCTGTTTAAGAGATCTAACTTGAATTTTGTTTGTAAGTAAGAAAGAAGAAACAGAGAATTCCACTGTGTGTACTACATGACTTTTTAGGACACATCCAGGTTAATGTTTCAATTTTCTATCTGAATTACAGCATTTTCTGTTTGATAGGAAATTAGACTCTACAATATTGGAATTTATGGTGTGTCAGGGAATATTACAGTCGGGTGGCATAAGATTTCCCATAGCTGATTGCATTTCCTGAATCAATTATTCAAAATCCAGCTTCTGACAATAATCAATATTTTATGCTGCAGAAGGTGGCCAGTACATTTGCCAGCAGTACATTCACTTAGTTAGGCTCTACTATAGGTATAAGAAATCTTTAGATGATAAGTGTGAAGTAAAAAAATCGATTGAAGAATATAGTCAAATGTATCCTACCTACTAAGAGCTTACATGTGCTTGACTTTCAGAATGCTGCTGAAATTTCTCTGGTGGGTTTTTTGTTAGCTGTACTCACTTTCAGATGATCTACTTCCATACATATCAATCTTATATTTCATTGAAGGATGAGGAAGTAAGAA
This sequence comes from Tricholaema leucomelas, assembly GCA_013400475.1. Lineage (NCBI taxonomy): Eukaryota > Metazoa > Chordata > Aves > Piciformes > Lybiidae > Tricholaema lacrymosa > Tricholaema leucomelas. The sequence goes on along the minus strand of WAAF01015185.1, from coordinate 86,361 downwards.
AGAATTTAGGATCCATAAAATATACCTGACAGATTCTTCAATCGTACAAAAAAATGCTGAGCACTGGGTAGGTGACAGAAAGGAGGAGAGGACTAGAAATTGACATGGAAATTTCAGACTGGATGTGAGGAGGAAGTTGTTCAGCATGAGAGTGGTGAGAGCCTGGAATGAGTTGCCCAGGAAGGCGGTTGAGGCCCCATCCCTGGAGGTGTTTAAGGCCAGGCTGGATGAGGCTCTGGCCAGGCTGATCTAGGGTAGAGTGTCCCTGCCATGGCAAGAGTGTTGGAACTTGCTGATCCTTGAGGTCCCTTCCAACCCTGATTGATTCTGTGATTCTGTGATATGGAAGTTTGGTAGACTCTCTTTAGGAGGATTTGCAGATTTGTATGATTTGGGAAGCAGGGAATTGTGACTATCTGGACCTCACTAAATATGTTGTGTAAACTTAAGCGTTAATTATGAGCTACTGTGTAAGCATTTCTGCTAGCTAGCAAAACTACTGCAAACTGAAGCAGTCCAAAGACTATCTGTCTGTTCTTTCTTTTAGATGCTATTACATATTTCTGCACTTGACTTGCTTATAAAAGAAGTTGGACTAACTGCTTGACTGAGTTCAGGTGTTATTTTGGTTTACGTTCCGTTTCTATTGTGTCTTTCTCACAGCAAAGTTTTGTGGTGACCCTGGAGTGCCTGCTCAAGGGAAAAGAGAAGGAAAAAGCTTCATCTATCAGTCAGAAGTTTCTTTCAGCTGCAATCTTCCTTTTATTTTGGTTGGCTCCAGCACCAGGATTTGCCAAGCAGATGGCACGTGGAGTGGTTCTTCTCCTCGATGTATAGGTAAGGCACCTGGCCCCCATCCAGAGCCAAACCACCACACACTCATGTTATTGAAAGACTTAACTATTAATTTTCTTGCCAAGTCAATCAAGACATTTTCAACTATTTTGAATTATTCTGATGTTACTCTATACCTGTAAGAATCAAGTAGCTTTATTTTTCTCTCTCACCTTAACTTACTGCATGTTGTTGAATAAGCTCAATGTTGGGCTCCATTCCTATATTTCAGTAAAATGTTGTGATTTGTTTTGCCTTTAATGTGTTGCAATTTCTTTTGAAGAACCTACTCGCACAGCATGTGAAAATCCAGGGGTCCCAAGGCACGGGTCACAAAACAACACTTTTGGCTATCAGGTAGAGTATACTACTTTTTATTAACTTGCATATTAAAAGGTTTTCAGAATACCTCAAAGTCTAGAAGTTTCTGATTAGAGGTCCAGAAGCTGCTCATGTATTTTAAGACTCTGGGGCACTTGAAGCTTAGTAGCTGTATTTTTCATTGAGATGAGTCTTGCCATCACCTCTTTGACCTGCAGGAGGAACCCATATGCAGTAGTCTGGGTCATCATCTGGGTACTGTGAGGAAAAGAAAGGCTGTTGAACCTTGCTTGAACTACTGATTTTCTTTAACTTTCCCAGAGGTCTCTTCAGGTTCTTTACATACTGCCTCAGACACTTGAGATTTCTCTTGTAAGGCTTCCATCTGAGATTTATTCCTTAGTATCTTTAGCTCAGGCAGAAAAGGAACCTCATCCTGAAGGGGTTCTACACTCTTGTTCTTACAAGGAGAACCATTTGGAGTAATAGTTTCTTTTCCTGTTTCTTCCTCTGTTGCCTTTTTCATTTCCATGCTTGATTCTCTGTTTTTTATTGCATCTACTACTTGCTTCTCCTCCATTTCTTCCTCTTCCTCTTCCTCCCCCTCCTCTGGTCCATCATCTTTCATTTTTAGCAAGTTTTCAGGGATGTCTGGACACTTAGCAGGCAGCTTCCCGAGGCTTCCAGTTTTCAGCTTGAATTTGCTCCCCCCTTTCATTNAGTATCTTTAGCTCAGGCAGAAAAGGAACCTCATCCTGAAGGGGTTCTACACTCTTGTTCTTACAAGGAGAACCATTTGGAGTAATAGTTTCTTTTCCTGTTTCTTCCTCTGTTGCCTTTTTCATTTCCATGCTTGATTCTCTGTTTTTTATTGCATCTACTACTTGCTTCTCCTCCATTTCTTCCTCTTCCTCTTCCTCCCCCTCCTCTGGTCCATCATCTTTCATTTTTAGCAAGTTTTCAGGGATGTCTGGACACTTAGCAGGCAGCTTCCCGAGGCTTCCAGTTTTCAGCTTGAATTTGCTCCCCCCTTTCATTGCACCAATGCTCTGTGGTAACGGGTTGGACTTGATGATCTATGAGGTCTCTTCCAACCTTGGTAATACTGTGATACTGTGATAAGACCTGGTTGCTTGCAGTGTTGCTCAGTTTCCTTAATTCTAGCAGTTGGATTACATTGACCTTGTGTCCTTATTAACAAACTTTCTGTGAAACACTAGTGATCGAGTTGAAGGAGTTCATTATTACCCCACCGCTATATGCACTCCTTGCTTTTTATCATGTAGACTTTTTCTTCTTACTGTGTGCCAAATTGCTGGTGTAGACACACTCTAAAAAGCAATGGATTTGGTTTTTCCCCATGAGAACAATTCTGTTGTTACATTTGGAAATTACATGGCCAAAATGGAACCAGAGAGACACAGAGAGTGGCAAGCACCTCTGGAGAGCTCCTAGTTCAACCCTCCTTCTCAAAGCATGGTCAGTTAGAGCAGGTTGATCAGGTATATGTCCAGGTTTTGAGTATTTCTGGAGATGGAGATTCCATAGCCTTTCTAGGAAACTTGTTCCAAGTTGATTACTCTTACAGGGAAAACTTCTTCAGCAGAATTTCCTGCTCAATTTGTGCCTGTTTCTTCTTATTCTGCCACTAAGCATTACTGAAAATGTCTCTATAGCCTTTCCTGCCCTCAGTATGTTTTAATATACATTGATAAGATTCCCCCTGAGTATTTTCCTTTGAAGACTTGATAATCCTAGCTCTTTGAGCCACTCCAAATGCTGTGTTATCTGTCACCTTTGTAGCCATCACTGGACTCAGCATCCCTGTCTCTTGCACTTGGAGCCCACGTGAGCTGGGCATGCACTCATGTCTCACGGGTGTTGAAAAGAGGGAAGGAATCACGCCTCTACCTGAGGGCTGGGATCTGCTTGATGCAGCCCAGGGGGCTGTTGGCCACCTTTCTACAAAAGTGTGCTGTGACAAATGGTGCTTGTAGATGCTGCTGTTAGCATCATGAAGTTGAAAACGTTTCTGAATTTCTGATTTTCTGCATCACAACAGTGACACCTGTGAGCTGTTTTTGTGGGTGAATGGTATGCACATGCAAAAAGTGTGTCCTAGAATTTTCTGGGACTCTTGATATGGCAGCTACAAACCAAGAAGGGATCTACACCATCCTGCTACATCCATGGTTTCTGTCTGAATTGGAAGCTCCAGGCACATGAAGAGGATGAGACAGCAGAGTAGCTAGCAGCTCCCCAGTGTTATGTGGTACTTGACTAGTAGGGGTTAAGTAAAAATTGCTGATCGCCAGAAATGTAATGAAAGGTTGATTGAAATTAGAGTGGGTTTAAATTACTTGTTAAAAGCAAAGAGTTTTTAAAGTTTCATGGCCAAAAACTTCTTTGATTTGTCATTTGTTGGCATTATTCCTGCTTAGTAATTGTTTTAGCAGTCTTTGGGTTTTCAGACTGTGCTAGACAACAATCATACGCAAGTGGTAATATAATTGTCTCCATTTTCTCCGGGGAACAGAGTGCTGTTTCATGCCAAGAGAGAATTTACAGGGGCAGTCTTTGTGCTGACTTCCTTTTGGTATAATACAGTATTATGCTAGAGGGCAACTCTTTATTCAACTGTGTGAGAAATGAATCATTGCAATGACCATTTTCTGCAATTTTGTTTTCACAGTTTCTCTGGCATATTAATGACTTTTCTATCAACTGAAGAATCTAATGCAGAATTTCTCATTTGTGATGTAGTAGTTGTAGCTGTGGATGAAAGCATCACTCACAGCTAACATAGGACTGTCAGAATAACCAGGGGAAATGTCAACTGATAAATAATTTCTAAAAGAATTGTAGCTGCTGGCAGGATTTGTAACCTTGATCCCACAGTTGTAAGGTTAGTGTCTAGCAGATTTAAACTGTATAAGCTATAGTCTCCTTTCCTAGCCAGCAACTTATACTCACACCTGTGTACCAAATTTGGCTTTATATAGTAACCAAATGTCTGCTTGCCATTTCTAGTTACATTAAATATGGTTGCTTAGTTAACACAGAACAGGGTAGGAGTATTGTTAGCACAGATGAAGCTGAGTTTAGCTCTTTATTGAGTGGAAACCACTGTGCAAATGATCAGTTCTAGACAAGTTATCATCTGTAGATCCTGGAAAGAAATATTATATTACCATATATTCAATAATGCTATGACTAATTTAAACCACCAACATAGTATAAATTAATTTCTATTATGCTATAATTAACTTCCCATATAAATGGGATAATAAGCACTGTGTTCAGTTTTGGAGCTCTCACTACAAGAAAATCTTTTGAGATGCTGGAGGGGTTCCATAGAAGGGTGATGAAGGTGAAAGAGTCTGGAGAACAGATCTTGTAAGTTGTGGCTGAGGGAACTGGGGTTCAGGAGAAAACAAGGCTCAGGGGAAAGGTGAAATGGTGAAAGGTCTGGGAGAACAGGTCTTGTAAGGTGTGGCTGAGGGAGCTGGGGTTCTGGAGAAAACACGGCTCGAGTGAGACCTTCTCACTCTCTACAACAGCAAGAAAGGAGGTTGCAGCAAGGTGGGTGTCAGTCTCTTCTCCCAAGTAACAAGTGGTAGAACAAGAGGAAATGGCCTCCAGTTGTGCTAGGGGAGATTTAGGTTGGATATTAGAAGAAAATTCTTTACTAAAAGGGTTACCAGCACTGAAGTAAGCTCCCCAGAGAGGTGATTGAATCCCTATCCCTGCAAGTTTTTCAGAGGCACTTAGACGTTGTGCCATGGGATGTGGTTTAGCAGCAGACTTGGTAGAGTTAGTTAATGGTTGGAGTCAGTGATCTTAAAGGTCTTTTCCATTTGAAACAATTCTGTGTGTCTGTGATCCTATGATAATGACTTTTGTTTCCATCCATAGCAAAATACTGAAGATAACATGGCCTTGATCTCTTTTGTCTGATAGATCCCTTGTCTGCTAATTTAAACAACAGAGTGATAGAACAACTGTTAAATAGGAGCTTTATAATGAAAAGGTAACAGGATTTTATGTAGGTTTTATTGTTTGGTGTTGGATTCATCAGGCAGAAGCAGTTCAGGTTCTTTCTCATTCTAGTAACACAAAAATCCTGGTTTAGTACTACTTAGATACCAGACATAGCATGCAAGTGAGTAGCATCACTTGCTTTAATTGTTACTAATATGAACTTCTAGGGATATTTGCTTTTCATCTGAGTGTTTTGGATTCGACAGATCTACCTTAACAGTGTGTTACAATGAAGACAAAACAGAACTTAGTCACTTCTGACTTCAGCTGTAATCCAGAAAATACATTACTCCTTGGAAAGAAACTGTGGTTTTGAAGTATTTCTTCAGATACATTGCTAGGAACATGGAAAATTGCTTATGGCACTTTCACTGTAAGCAGTTGTAACAGAAGATACTCCTGAATTGAAGGAACAGTTTAGAACTCCTTAGACCAATCAGTCATCCATGTAAGATTTATCACTTCTCATACTTTTCCATCATATGTTTTTGTAGAAATTCAGCTATTTCCCCCTACATCAAATCCTGAAGGGAACCAAAGGGCAGTCTGAATTTGGAAAGGAAAAATAGCCACATTACAGTAGTGATTGTCCTGCATTAGCTCTTGGGGCTTATTTTATGACATGCTATGTGAAACTTGAGCTGCAGAAGTGGAACAACATTGCAAATAAAACCCTTCTGTGAAAGTAATGATTATAAAAGCTTTAGTATTGATTGAATTGTAGGATGAAATGCCATGAGTAGTGCTGTACCATCCACTGACACAGCTAGCACCATCCCTGCATCAATGCAAATGTAATTTGAGCCTTATCAGACACCAGGGAAGTTCTTTCCAGTGAGGGTGGTAAGGCACTGGAATGGGTTTCCCAGAGAGGTTGTGGATGCTTCCTCCCTGGAGGTGTTTAAAGCCAGGCTGGATGAGGCCTTGAGCAACCTGCTCCAGTGGGAGGTGTCCCTGCCTATGGCAGGGGGTGGGAGCTGGATGATCCTTGAGGTCCCTTCCAACCTAAACCATTCTATGATTCTATTCTGTATAATTTTCCTGCTTCCTTCTGCTTCTCAAGATCCTGAGGTCTGTGTCATCAACCTGGTCAACAGGGCATCTTAGTGTCAGAATCTGGAGTGCTTAACTGGCAGGAATGTTAATGTGACTTCTTTTTCCTGCTCTCTTCCCTATGTGTTTGTTTGCTTGCTCGCTTTAGTGGCTTTGGTGTTTTGGTTTTTTGTTTGTTTGCTTTAATTTGGTTTGTTTGGTTGGCTAGTAGGTATACTGTTGTTGCTTTGGTTTGAGATTTCTGTTTCTTTGTTAGTTTATCTTTGTTGCTTTTCTTTCAGAGTGGGTTTGGGGGTATCTTTTTGTCTCTGTCTTGGGTTATGTGGGGTTACTTATACCGTTTCTAACAAGCTTTTACACCACTGCAACTCCACTTTGTATTCCAATCTGTTTATGTAAGGCTCATTTCTCCTATGTTAAATACTTATACTTTTTTTACTCCTAAACCCCAATTCTGTCCAGGCTTGTATCAGGAACAGTGTTGCCAGTAAGACAAGGGAGGTTATTTTTCCCCTGTACCCAACGCTGGTCAGGCCACACCTTAGTAATGTGTCCAGTTCTGGGCTCCTCAGCTCAAGAGAGATGTTGAGGTACTGAATGTGTCCAGAGAAGGGCAACGAAGCTGGTGAAGGGCCTGGAACGCAGCCCTGTGAGTAGAGGCTGAGGGAGCTGGGGTTGTTAAGCCTGGAAAAGAGGAGACTCAGGGGTGACCTCATTGCTGTCTGATGCAAACGCTGTTGCACATAGTACAGTGCTTCCCTAAACCCAGAGAGCACAGTCAACTGAGATAGTTTAGCAGTTTCCTCAGCTCTCCCCACTAGTGCCTCTATTCACGCTAAACAACCAAAGATTCAAGCAAATCAGAGCACCTCGAAACTGGGAGGTTTTATGCATGGCGAAGGTTGTATTGGAGCGCCACCTGCTGGCCCTGCCCTAACAGCACTGCAAAATGGACTTCCCCCGAAGTCACTTCAGCTATTTGCTACAGTTTTTATTTGCGATAATCACACCTTCACACATTGCTTGTAAGATTTCTTGGCTTTCTTTAAAGGAGAAAGAAATTTCATTCTGTTATATTACCTGTTCATTATCGTGAATAGCATGACAGAGAGACAATGGCACCCTGGCCTGTATCAGGAACAGTGTGGCCAGTAGGACGAGGGAGGTTATTCCTCCCCTGTACTCAACACTGGTCAGGCCACACCTTGAGTGCTGTGTCCAGTTCTGGGCTCCTCAATTCAAGAGAGATGTTGAGGTGATGGAGCATGCCCAGAGAGGGGCAACAAGGCTGGTGAGGGGCCTGGAACACAAACCCTATGAGGAGAGGCTGAGAGAGCTGGGGGTGTTTAGCCTGGAGAAGTGGAGGCTCAGGGCAGACCTCATTGCTGTCTACAACTACCTGAAGGGAGGTTGTAGCCAGGTGGGGATTGGTCTCTTCTCCCAGACAACCAGCAACAGAACAAGGGGACAGAGCCTCAAGTTGTGCCAGGGGAAGTATAGGCTGGATGTTAGGAGGAAGTTCTTCCCAGAGAGAGTGATTGGCATTGGAATGGGCTGCCCAGGGAGGTGGTGGAGTCGCCATCCCTGAAGGTGTTCAGGAAAAGCCTGGATGAGGCACTTAGTGCCATGGTCTGGTTGACTGGATAGGGCTGGGTGCTAGGTTGGACTGGCTGATCTTGGAGATCTCTTCCAACCTGGTTGATTCTCAATGTTTCTAAATGCTTTTTCCATGACTTGGGAAATTGTGTGTTTTTATACTATCTTTGGAGCTTGTATATATAAAGGTTGTGTTTTCCTGACCAGAATATTACATGTGACAATTTGTTTTTTGTAAGGTCAAGTAAAGAACATAGTTTCACAGGTAATTACTCTCTGGGGGAGAATTACATCTGTTTGCCGTATCAACAACGGTTTAGTTTGAGTATTATTTGGGGGTTTTGTTTGTTTGTTTTCTGTGTTTCTTTGGTTTCCTTGGATTTTGGTTTGGTTTGGTTTGTGGTCTTGGGTTTTGTTGGTGTTGTTTTGTTTGGTTCAAATTGTGGATCTTGTTTTTTGTTGATGCTGTTGTTTTGTTTGGTTCAAATTGTGGATCTTGGTTTTTGTTGATGCTGTTGTTTGGTTTGGTTCAAATTGTGGATCTTGGTTTTTGTTGATGCTGTTTGGTTTGGTTCAAAGTGTGGATCTTGTTTTTTGTTGATGCTGTTGTTTTGTTTGGTTCAAAGTGTGGATCTTGTTTTTTGTTGATGCTGTTGTTTTGTTTGGTTCAAATTGTGTATCTTGTTTTTTTGTTGATGCTGTTGTTTTGTTTGGTTCAAATTGTGGATCTTGTTTTTTGTTGATGCTGTTGTTTTGTTTGGTTCAAATTGTGGATCTTGGTTTTTTGTTGATGCTGTTGTTTGGTTTGGTTCAAATTGTGGAGTGGTGGGAACTCAACCCTTCCACTTACTTGGTAGCTTGGACCATTTGTTTCTCTCACTGATGTATTTCTACTAGTAAATAACTGGTTGGATGTTTAGGCAACTTTAGTGAAGCTTCAGTGAAGCCATAAGGTAGGCAGATGTGCAATGAAGATGGGCAGAGAGTGGAAAAAAAATTTATGCAGTTCATGATTCTGCTCTTCAGGCAAAAAGTTTTCCTTCCATATATCTGTGCAGTAGGAGAATCAATTCTTGAGTCATGAATAGATAACAAAAGAAGAGGGAGAAGTTTCATTGTTACCCATTGGGTCCTGTAGGTCTAATGATTTTATGGACACAGTTCTCCTGCCCTTTCAGCTCACAACATAGGAACTTGCTAAGACATTGTTGATGTGTAAAATTATAATATACTGAATTTTACTGAATACACTGCATTGGTTTTTTAATATTTTTATTTTTTTCTATTCCTTTAAAGAGATTCTATACAATAATGAGTTTATTTTTAATTAATATCCTAATAAGAAGTAGTTGTAAATATCAAAATTGCAATTATCTGATTAATTCAGTATTGCCCATTTTTAAGTGGTGTTAGTATATGAAAGATAATCACAGAATCACATAACTTTAGAGGTTGGAACAGACATCATGGAGTCCAATCCCCCTGCCAAGCAGGATCACTCAGGGTAGTTCACTCAGGAACACATCCAAGTGGATTTTGAAAATCTCCAGAAAAGGAGACCGATATTTATTACTTGAATTTGACGCCAAGTAGCCTTCCTGTAGCTTTAAATCATTCAATGACTAAAGAAAGTTTAGTCACTTAAATGGCAAGATAGCTCTTTGCCTACTACATGTCAAAATGCTGATATACACTGACAATAATAGTAATATACCTGCAGGATAACAGAACCACAGAGCCTTAGAGATTGGAAGGGACCTCCTGAGATCATTGGGTCCAACCCCCCTGCCATAGCAGAATCCCCTAATTTAGTCCACACAGGAATGCATCCAGGCAGGTTTTGAAAGTCTCCAGAGAGGGAAACTCCACAACCTCTCTGGGCAGCCTGTTCCAGTGCTCTGTCACCCTCACTGTGAAGAAGTTTCTCTTTATGTCAAGGTGAAACCTGTGTTCCAGTTTGTAGCCATTGTCTTATTGCTGCTGGCCATCAAAAAGTGATTGGCTCCATCCACTGGACACCCACAGCTCAGATATTTGTATACAATGATGAGGTCTCCTCTCAGTCTTCTCTTTTACAGATTGAACTGCCCCGAGGCTCTCAGTCTCTCACATTCTGAGAACTGTCAAACTCTGAAAAGACTGTATTTTTTGAAAAAGGAGAATGCAATGCATAAAACATTCATTGAAAATAAATGAGGTGCTGTAACTAAACAGTTACAACCATACAGGTACTTCTTCTGGAGTTGCTGGTGACTACTGTGACAGTTTGGGTGTTTGGGTGTTCCCCCCACCCCCACTCTTATGAAACCACACAGACTAGACTCAGCTGGGTGTTAAGGAATGAAGCTTTATATTTACAGCTTAGCACAGTATAGAATTCTAGAATCACAGAATCAAACAGGCTGCAAGAGACCTCCAAGCTCATCCAGTCCAACCTATCACCCAGCCTTGTCCTATCAACTCTACAAGCAGATATTTACAATCTATACAGCTACATACAGAAATATACAAGTTAAAGGTGATACAGAAACACAACAGCCCTCCCAGAAATCAGAGTCCCCAGGAGGGGCTCCCAACCACCCTTCCACCTTCTTTCTGCCACTCTACCTTATCCCAGAGTTTGCCTGACATACAGGGTGAGCTTGGAGGATCGGCAAAGGGGATTAGAAAGCAGAAGGAGTAGTTACACAGAAAGCAGCCCAGGGAGAAAGCACAGACTCCTAGGGATGCACACTGACTGTCTTATCTATATTTGTGTTCTTGTTTTTATACATCTCAGCAAGCCTAGAGTGAAGTAGACACCACCATTGCTTCCTTTTCACAGCCAATAATCTAATTCTTCTCATTAAAATATTCCAGTTAGCCTCAAAGTAGCACAAATACTAGAGTTGAAATCTCTAACTTAGTTACAGTTCAGAATTAGATATCAAAGCAGCAAATGAACCTCTTTACCTCATTGACATCCATGAAGTGCAGCTACTTTCTATTACAAAACAAATGTAATTTTTCCTCAAGTACTTTGTATTCTGGAAGATGAAAGAACCAACTCTGAGCAAATAAAATGGAAATAAAGTTAAGTCCCTAATCAGATGCCTTTAACAGCTAAGGGGAGGTTGGATTAGGTTTTTTGGTTGGTTGGTTTTGGTTTGTTTTTTTTTGTTGTTGTTGTTCTTGTTGCTGTTGTGTGCAGGGTCCTGCTTTTAAAGACAGTGTTGAAATATTGTCTTCCATGGTACCAGAGAGACTACAGAAGATAAGATTTCAATTCTGCTTGATGCAGGATTTCAATTTGAATAGAATAGAATAGAATAGAATAGAATAGAATAGAATAGAATAGAATAGAATAGAATAGAATCGAATCGAATCGAATCGAATCGAATCAACCAGCTTGGAAGAGACCTCCAAGATTATCCAGCCCAACCTAGCACCCAGCCCTATCCAGTCAACTAGACCATGGCACTAAGTGCCTCATCCAGGCTTTGCTTGAACACCTCCAGGGATGGTGACTCCACCACCTCCCTGGGCAGCCCATTCCAATGTCAATCACTCTCTCTGGCAAGAACTTCCTCCTAACATCCAGCCTATACCTCCCCTGGCACAACTTGAGACTGTGTCCCCTTGTTCTATTGCTGGTTGTCTGGGAGAAGAGACCAACCCCCACCTGGCTACAGCCTCCCTTCAGGTAGTTGTTTGGTAGTTGTCTGGGGAAAGAGTAATTTCAATGAGAATGAAGCAAATATTGAGTTCATATCAAAATACTCCATTAAATTGTTTTCTACAGAAGATCATCACAGTTTATCAAGCCTGTGCTATGTGAAGGAGTTTCCTATAGAGTTCTGAGGGGAAAAGAACCCCAACTGATATGTCCTCATAACATTATCACTGTGCTTTCTGCTTTTCAACAGGTAGGAAATATTGTTCAATTTCAGTGTAAAAAGGGACACCTTCTCCATGGCTCAACAACACGAACTTGCCTTCCTGATCTTACATGGAGTGGAATCCAGCCAGAGTGTATCCGTAAGTAAATGATAGATTCTTGATTTCTCATTTGTGCTTAACATTTTTCTACAACAGTTTATGCATTTAAAAAAAGGAAGACAAGCAAAAGAGAATAACAGACAGCTCTTTATCTAGAAAGATGGAGAAAAGGCTTTGAGGAGACCTTGTGGTAGCCTTCCAGTATCTGAAGGGGGCCTACAGGCAGGCTGGGGAGGGTCTGTTTACAAGATGAGGAGTAATAGGTTTAAATCATAGGTTCATAGATTCATAGAATGTCAGGGATTGGAAGGGACCTCGAAAGCTCATCTGGTTCAGCCCCACTGCCAGAGCAGGATCACCTAGAGCAGATCACACTGGAACGCGCCCTGACGGTTCTTGAATATCTCTAGAGAGGATAACTCCACAACCTCCCTGGGCAGGGGGGGAGAGGCAGAGGGGAGATTTAAACCAGAAGTTAGGAAAAAGTTCTTTACACTGAGAGTAATGAAACACTGACACAGGTTGCCCAGGGAGGATGTGGCTACTCCTACCCTGGAGGTGTTCAAGGCCAGGTTGGATGAGGCCTTGAGTGACCTGTTCTAGGGAAAGGTGTCCCTGCCTATGGCAGGGGGTTGGAACTGGGTGTCTTTGAAGTCTCTTCCAACCTGAACCACTCTATGAGTCTATGATTCCATGCTGAAAGTAGTCAATTTCTGTCTAAGAAAATACAGCCCTTCCAATGAAGAGAGGAGGTGGGGAGGACAACCCTAACTTTTACTGGAGCAGATTGTTACGATGAGTTAAAAGATTTGAGCTCTTTCCCAACTAAGAAGTCAGGAAGGATAAACAGGATTGTAATTGGAATTTCTTAAAACTTGCAAGAGAGAGAATCTTACTTGCATATGGGAAGTAGCATTTAATTTCTTCATTCTCTTTATTTCAAAGAACAATCCAATTTACTGAAGCCATAACATCATGGTTAATATTTCTAGTTCTTTAGCTAACCAGATGCATTTTTTTTTTCTGGAAATACTCTCATCTTATGAAGTTTGATTTGTAGAATCACTTGAGTGTATGGAGAGCATATCCACAGGGAAAAAGCAAGAATGTGTTAGCATTTCAGTTGATGCTAGCGCTTCCCCTAAGCAAACAGTAAATGAGTAGCTCAGAAAGATGAACTCTGCTCTTGAGGTTGTACTGGTTTTGAGACAAGACAGATTCTGTAGTTGTCAAAGGTACAAGGCACTTTATATGACATTAGGAGTGGTAATTAATGTTTTTGCCTGGTATTTGTGCTGGCCTCACCTACACTTTTTAGTCATAGAATCATAGAATGGTTTAGGTTGGAAGGGACCTCAAGGATCATCCAGCTCCAACCCCCTGCCATAGGCAGGGACACCTCCCACTAGAGCAGGTTGCTCAAGGCTTCATCCAGCCTGGCCTTAAATGCCTCCAGGGAGGAAGCAGCCACAACCTCCCTGGGCAACCCGTTCCAGTGTCTTACCACTCTCACTGTAAAGAACTTCTAACATCCAATCTTTACCTTTCTTTACCTTTCCTAGTGTTTTCCAAATGGTCCATTTATTTACTATTATTCAGTGACACGTAGATATCATAGGTCATGATATCTGTGAGAGTCACATGCCATGATTGCTGTTAACTGTGGTAAGGTGTGTTTGCTGTTCATGTTCACCTATGCAGACAAGTAATGTCTGTGCAGTTAAGTTGGTTCTTAGTCCTTTGGAATTGAAAGAGCCATTCTAAAGAGCTCAGATCAATCACTTACAGGCTATACAGTCATTTCAAATGTGAATTTAAAATAGAGTAATATGTTATTTTTATTGATTTGTTTTCTTTGTTAATTTTCTCATCAGAATGTGTATTAATTTTTTTAAGAAATATTTTCCCCTTTTGGACCAAAAGATATTTTCTCTTTGCTTTGTAGCTCACAGCTGTAAACAACCAGAAACTCCAATCCACGCCAACGTTGCAGGAATGGACCTTCCCTCGCTTGGTTATACATTGATTTATACTTGTCAGCCAGGCTTCTTCCTGGCAGGTGGATCAGAGCACAGAGCCTGTAGGTCAGATGGCACATGGACTGGGAAAGTTCCAGTTTGTGAAGGTAAGCTCTTCTGTTTCCCACTGCAGCTCTCATGTTACAGCAATTTTCTTTACTTGCATAAGAGAAGACTGAATGAGGCACTTAGTGCCATGGTCTAGTTGACTGCATAAGGCTGGGTCATAGTTTGGACTGGATGATCTTGGAGGTCTCTTCCAAGCTGGTTGATCCTATTCTATTCTATTCTATTCTATTCTATTCTATTCTATTCTATTCTATTCTAAGACAGAATGTCAAAAAGAACACCTAAGAGGGTAACTAATTATTTGCCACTTGTGTTTAACGGGACAGGTACTTTCATGTGCTTTTCTTTCATTTGCGTGGTCAAAGGTGTCAATCTTAGATATAATTCCAGAGCCCAAATGCACAGGCATAAACAGCTTTTAGAATTCTGACCAACTCAGGTGTGGACTGTGTTCTCATAAGCTCAGTGGAGTAAGCATCTGGTTGCTTTTATACATTCCTAGGAAACTTAGGTCCGTTACAATATTGCTATGATACAGTTACAATAGTTACAATCATGGCGAGGTGGTGAGATGATTCCCACAACTGGTGTGCTGCAGTGGATGGCTATGAACTCTTTGAAGGGACAGGCAAGGACAGAGAAGCAGTGGGGTAGTCCTATGTGTTAGGGAGAGTTTTGACTCTCTAGAGCTTCTTCATGGTGATGATAGGGAGGTGTGTTTATGAGTAAGAATCAGGAGGAAAGCCAACAAGATAGATATCATGGTGAGAGTTATAGACTGCTCAACCACCAATTGCTGGCCCTTGTTCTCACAAGGGACATGAACTCACCAGATGTCTGCTAGAAATACAATAAAACAGAAAGGAAACAGTTCAGGAGGTTTCTGGATGTGTGGATGGTGACTCCCTGACATAACTGGTGTGCGAACCAGCTGGAGAAGGTATCCTTGTGGATCTGACAGAGAAGGACTTGTGGATGATATCATAGTTGGAGAACATCGTGGCCATAAAGATCACAAAATGATAGGCTTGATTTGTGTTTTAAGTAAGGACAAGGACCAGCTTAACTGCTACCTTAGACTTCTGAAGGGCTTTGGCCTGTTTAGGAGACCAGTTGATAGAGTCCTTTGAGTGGCAGTCCTGAAGGATGAAGGAGTTCAAGAAGAGTATTTCTCAATAAGGAAGACTTAAAGGTGCAGAAGCAGGAGAAAAAAAAAGAAAGAGGGGAGAGGGGAGCTTATGACCTTTGGAAAAAGGGGCAGGCAACTCAGGAAGACTGGAAGGATGTCATGAGGTTATACAGGGAGAAAATTAGAGGTGCTGAAGCCCAACTAGAAATTAATTTGGCTAGCTGCCTTAAAAGACAATATGGGATGGGATCCGCCTTAGAGTACTGAGGGAGCTGGCATAAGTGCTCACCAAACCACTTTCAATCCTTTAAAAGCACTCCTAGTTGACTGAGCAGGTCCCAGCTGAATGTCAGAAAATGTTGCAACCTCAGTGGGATGGAAAGGGAGGATTCAGGGAACTACAGACCTGTCAGTCTGTCCTTGGTGCTGGGGAAGGTGATGTCAGCTCAGTTACAAGTACTGCTTGAACTGAGGTCAGTTGTGTGAGATGCAAGAAGGCCAAGTGACAGGTAATTCACTTGGGTTGCAATAACCCTGTGCAACACTACAGGCTTGGGGAACAGTTGCTGGAAACCTGCCTGACAGAAAAAGACCTAGAAATGTTGGTTGCCAGACAGCCAAATATGAGCCAGCAGTGTGCCCATGGGATAAGAAGGCCAGCAGCATCTTGGCTTATACCAGAAATAGTTTGGCCAGCAGGGCTAGGGAAAGAATTTTCTCCCTGTAGTCAGTATTGTTGAGGATGCATTTTGAATACTGTGTTTGGTTTTGGGCCTCTCATTACAAGTACACTGAGGGGCTCCACATGTCCAGAGAAGAGCAATGAAGCTAGAGAGGATAGAGACTTTATCATTCTCTATTAACTACATGAAAGGAGGTTGTAGCAAGTCAGGAGTTGGTCTGTTCTCTCAAAGTAACAGATTAACAGATGAGAAGCAATGAAGTAGAGCTGCCCTAGGACAGGCTTAGATTGGATATTAGAAAAAAAAAATCTTTGCCAAAAGGTTTGTCAAGCACTGGGACAGGCCACCCAGGAAAGCAGTTGAGTCACCATCCCTGGAGATGTGACGCTTAGGGATGTGGTTTAGTGGTGGACTGGGCAGACTTAGGTTAATGGTTGGACTCAATGATCTGAAAGGTCTTTTCCAGCTTAAATATTATTCTAATCTCATGCTGGAGAAGGCATGCAAAGTCCATGTAGATGTCTGAATCATTGCATGGAATTAATCCACAGGAATTAATTTTGTATTTGTATGTTCAGAGAATGGGTTGCCCAGAGAGGTGGTTGAGGCCCCATCCCTGGAGGTGTTAAAGGCCAGGCTGGATGAGGCTGTGGCCAGCCTGATCTAGGGTCGAGTATCCCTGCCCATGGCAGGGGAGGTTGGAACTAGATGATCCTTATGGTGCCTTCCAACCCTGAATCATTCTACGACTCTATGATTCTATGTAAGCAGCAATATACCACCTGCAAACAAAATGTACCTACTTTGTCCATGATGTAGTGATGTACTGGGAACGAAGAATCTCTTGGCAGAATTGGGGTGAGAATGGTGGTTTGTTTCATGTGAAAGCAGAAACATCCTCAAGTATAAGAACTGTTGGAAATTTTATTTCCTGAATAATGAAAGCACCTTCAGATCACTGGTACCTGATGGTATCCCAGGGGGGATACCCAATGGTTATCCTGAGGGCTCTTTCAAAGGCTGTATAGCCAAACCCTGTTACTTGAAAGGGAAATGGGAAATGAATATTTTGCATTACTGAAAAAACAGATGGCCTGGTATTACATGCCAGGCAAGTGCTGGGGGAGAATTGAATGGAGCTTTGGGAAAGTGTTAGAAAGAAAGCTGCCAGGAAGCTTATGACTTGTTCAGCACAGAGGAATTGTTTTGGCAGGGCCATGGGTTGTATTTTGATCCAATAATTTTTTTTTGCTGATGATATTGAAACCAGTAGTATTAGCTGTCTTACCTGATTATAAGAAATTGTTATTAGATTTTTTTTTATGTGTGGCAGAACTGAGTACTGTGTCCAGTTCTGGGCTCCTCAATTCAAGAGAGATGTTGAGGTGCTGGAAAGTGTTCAGAGAAGGGCAACAAGGCTGGTGAAGGGCCTGGAACACAAACCCTATGAGGAGAGGCTGAGGGAGATGAGATTGTTTAGCCTGGAGAAGAGGGGGCTCAGGGCAGACCTCATTGCTGTCTACAACTACCTGAAGGGAGGCTGTAGCCACGTGGGGGTTGGTCTCTTCTGCCAGACAACTACAACAGGACAAGGGGACACAGTCTCAAGTTGTGCTGGGGGAAGTATAGGCTGGATGTTAGGAGGAAGTTCTTCACAGAGAGAGTGATTGGCATTGGAATGGGCTGCCCAGGGAGGTGGTGGAGTCACCGTCCCT
Organism: Tricholaema leucomelas; assembly: GCA_013400475.1. Taxonomy (NCBI): domain Eukaryota; kingdom Metazoa; phylum Chordata; class Aves; order Piciformes; family Lybiidae; genus Tricholaema lacrymosa; species Tricholaema leucomelas. The sequence goes on along the minus strand of WAAF01015185.1, from coordinate 68,924 downwards.
GGAGGTGTTCAAGCAAAGCCTGGATGAGGCACTTAGTGCCATGGTCTGGTTGACTGGATAGGGCTGGGTGATAGGTCTGGGGGTCTCTTCCAACCTGGTTGATTCTATTCTATTCTAGTCTAGTCTAGTCTAGTCTATTCTATTCTATTCTAAGTGTATCTACCTTGTCATATAACTTAGTTCCCCAATGTCCTGAAGCAATGTTACAGAAATACAAAAAAATATTAGCATCAAGGCTCTGTTTATCAGTGGAGGAAGCTAAAAGCAAGCAACATAAAGTAATAAGTCTAATTAGATAAAGTAAAATACCTCTTAAGTATTTTTACATTCACCTATCACAGATGGATGAGACATCTGTCTTCTATGCAAGGGAGAAGAGTACCAGGTCAGGTTGTTGACCTATGATTTTGAACTTCATAAAAATGAAAAGGAATAAAGTATTTAGAGCTGATTGCTGTGAAAGAATTTATAGAGAAATTAAACTGGAACTTGGTCCTTTACATTAAAAACTGCAATCTTGAAAGTCACTCTGAGAAAATGCATGGATCTGTAAACTTTAACCTCCACAGATAACCTGTCCTAGTTGTGGGTTTGTGTTTAAGAATGATATTTAGATTTTGTTTGCATTGAGAATTTCAGTTTGGAACTTGACCAGAGATGTGTTCCATTTGACAAGACTGATTGACTCAGCAGCTTTTTGTAATCCTTTGGAAAGTACAACCCAGATATTTCTAACCTGAGCTTGATGTAGTCAGAAAGCATGTGCTATTGAAGCAAGCCCTCCAGGTCAACCATGTTCAGTGAGGTTCAGTAGGTTTCTTTCAAAACAGACAGCAAATAGAGATTAATCAATCGGTAGTAACAAGCAATGAGAACTTCAGGCTGAATTCCAACCTCTGCCCTGGTTCCTCACCGCTTTTAATCTCTAGAACAAGAACAAGCCTTCTGTAATCACCTAAAAGTTATTCTCAATTAAAAAAATATTCTTAGTACTTCTTGCTAAAGTTTCTTTTCAAAGCAGAAAATACTTTGCTCAGGGAGAAGGAAGTTCCTTTTCTTGTCTTTTTTTTCTCTAGAGGATAGATCAGAGAGAAAAGGTCTGGGTTCAAAGCCAAGATCCAAAATACTGAAGTAACCACTGAAGCAAGGAATAGAGTGCAGTGCTGCATGAGAGTATTCTACATTAGGAGACAGAGTTATATGTCCTCTTTATAGTCTGGTGAATACAAATTAGTTTCTGCAAAATAAAACAGCTTCAGCTGCAAGAAATGACACTGTCCTGTTGCATTTAGTTCTTCATCCTCAGTGGTGGGAGAGTTCCTGCTAAGCAGAGAAGACACTAAATTCTCCAAATTCCAGTGCTCAGATCACCTGATTAGTTGGACAGTCTCAATTGTTTCTTTCTTGCTGTTGTTATTCTTTAGAGAAAGTGACTTCCCCCTCCCCATTGTTAAGACATTAAGAATGTATCTTTGGGTTTTCAACCTTGAACACAAGACTATCTCCTCAGTACTATTGAAGGTGGTTAAGTCTTGGGGAGAAACATGTTCCTAAACACCTTTCTGAAGTATGAATGGTGTGGCCAGCAGGAGCAGGGAGGTCATTCTGCCCCTGTACTCTGCACTGGTTAGGCCACACCTTGAGTACTGTGTCCAGTTCTGGGCCCCTCAATTTAAGAAGGACATTGAGATGCTTGAACGTGTCCAGAGAAGGGCGACGAGGCTGGTGAGAGGCCTCAAGCACAGCCCTACGAGGAGAGGCTGAGGGAGCTGGGGTTGTTTAGCCTGGAGAAGAGGAGGCTCAGGGNTGAGGTCTCTTCCAACCTTGGTGATACTGTGAGACTGTATCTCTGCATTACTTAGGGTCAAAACACTACTCTCAGTGCTGTTTGGTATGAATGTCAGTTTAAATGGTCTAACTTGCCTTAGACATATTAGAAGACACCTCATATTAGTAAGTACCTAGTCCAGGGCTGTGAATTCTCAAATATGGATTCTGGAGTAAAAAATTATTTGGGTATTGTAAATAAATTTGGTAGCATCCAGGTGACTGACTTAGAAGAAAATATGTCAGTGGATAAATTGGTGGGAATGTGCTCCTGTGATTCTGAGACTGAAATCTCATTCGTATCTGAGTTTGAAACTTTAGCTTACTTCCTTTATAACAACCAAAATTCAATTATGGAAGTTACTTCCCTGGTTTCTATGTAATCTATTTGCTACTGATTTGTCTTTTTTGTTGTTCATTCATTCTAACAGCTGGTTCCAAAATATTAGTGAAAGATCCCAGACCAGCTTTGGGAACACCAAGTCCCAAACTAAGTGGTAAGTACTTTGAAGAAGTATATATAGTTTTAAAGGATTTCTGTAGAAAAGAGGAGGAGAATCTGTTAGACTGCACTGAATGAATTAGAATGAATAAAAGACAGTAGATTAGGTATGACATCAACAGAACAAACCCACAAATGTTTAAGTCCACCAAGACTTAAGCATTAAAGACTTAAACATTTTAGCCTGGAGAAGAGGAGGCTCAGGGGGGACCTCATTGATGTCTACAACTACCTGAAGGGAGGCTGTAGTCAGGTAGGGGTTGGTCTCCTCTCCCAGGCAATCAGCAACAGAACAAGGGGACACAGTCTCAAGTTGTGCCAGGGGATGTATAGGCTGGGTGTTAGGAGGAAGTTCTTCACAGAGAGTGATTTGCCATTGGAATGGGCTGCCCAGGGAGGTGGTGGAGTCACCGTCCCTGGAGGTGTTGAAGAAAAGCCTGGATGAGGCACTTAGTGCCATGGTCTGGTTGACTGGACAGGGCTGAGTGGTAGGTTGGACTGGATGACATTGGAGGTGTCTTCCAACCTGGTTGATTCTATGATTCTAAGAAGACTGTATGGTATTTTTTATCCCCATACACAATTTCCAGGTGTTATGTGATGAGAGCTTTCTGCAAAATTTAATCCTAGCTGAACGCCCTTGAGTGTCTGTGCTGGCACACAAAATATTCTGCAGCTGTTTACAGCTGTTAAATTAGATTTTGTGAAGTTGGTTTAAGTGTGGAACATGTCCATATTTGACTAGAGAAGCAAATGTGGCTGTGTACTTCAATACAAATACATTTCTTTCATAAATATTCATGCCAGGTTTTGGTGCTTTATATATGAAGATTATGCCTAATAGACTTTAAAATAGAAATGGTGAAGTAGAGAAAATGCTAATATTTATCATATATCATGTTGGATGCTTGACTTCATAAATATTAAATACTGTAATGTGTTTTGAAATATGTTTGATGTCTCTGTAGTTCCTGATGATGTATTTGCCCAAAATTATATATGGAAAGGATCTTACAATTATAAGAACAAGAAACAGCCCATGACTTTGACAGTCACCAGCTTCAATGCAACTTCAGGAAGAGTGAATGCAACACTTACCAACAGCAATATGGAATTGCTACTATCAGGTATGCAATGAGGAAAAAAAAGGCATTTCTAGTTCTTTTTTTTCTGCCTTATATTGGTTCCCAGTAATGTTATCTGTGATACTGTGATACTGTGGTAATGTTATCTGTGACACTGTGGTGCTGTGATACTGTTATGCATAGCACTGAAGTTATTAACATCTGGAAACTTCCTTACTTTGTCAAATAGATTTTCATTCCAGCTTAGTATATTTTCAAAGGTAGGGAATCTTCCAGCTTTTCCTTCTTTCACCACTTTTAATTTCCTGGACATTTATTATTATATTTTGAGTTAATAGTCAATAAGGAGTGAAAGAATCATCCTAATTTTCATTCTTCTTCCTTAAATATTGTAAGTAAACTTATATGAACATTCTATAGGTTATTGGTTTTTAATTCTTAATTGTACAATTACTCTACACTAACTTATTAGTGACTAATAAGCAATATCATGTTGACATAGCAAGGCAGAAATGTTTAATGAACTTGGGGAGCATGGCAGGATTGCACTTACTACATTAGCTATGTAATTGAAAAAAGGATCTACCCTTCATGCTGTGATTTCAGAAGAAGCCTTTTCATGAAGTCTTGGTCTATGAAATTCTGCAGTCCCTGCCACACAGAGCACTGTTGCTGTAATTATGTTGGCACAATATGCATTGTGAACCATTAGCTGAAACTGTTGAGAAGGCTTTACAGGCAAACAAACAAACAAAAAACAGTAAAAAGAAATATTTAAATGTACAGTTTTTGTTGATTTTTCAAAATGTAGCTTCTTAAAACTTTGCCCTCTGTCTACAATATGCTTTGCCATGACATAAGAAGCCTAAAAATCAGTTATATAATGACTGGACACTGCTGGTTTTACTCTTGTTCATCATTTAAGAACCTCTTTCTCTGACGTAGTTTAGAACCACTTTTTATCCCAGAATTGTTAGCAAGGACAAAAGCTACAGAACATTAAATAGTTGGGGAAAAAAAAGAAGAGGAAAAATTCATCCCATGTATTTCTGGGAGCAGTAGTCTACAGGAAGGATGCAATGGGACAAAGAATCCAGTAGCTCTGTAGAGCTCTTAGTTTCTAGTGTCCAGCAGAATGGTCATGTTTTGTCACTAGATTTGTGTGGTGGTTTGGGTGTCCCCTGCCCCCCCCCCCACACACTTTAGAAATCACCCAGACTAGACTCATCCAGCTCTGGAAATATGAATGAAGCTTATATTTACAGCTAGCACAATTTACAAGCAGATATTTACAGTATATACAGTTATAGACAGAAATAGACAAGGTAAAAGGTAATACAGAAACACAACTCCCCTCCCAGAAACCTGAGTCCCCAGGAGGGGCTCTCAACCACCCCCTCACCTTCCCCCTACCCCTCTCAACCCTACACCAGTCCCAAGGAAAAATGGAGGTTTGGCCAGAGGGATTAAGAAGCAAAGGTGAATCAGCCAAGAAACAAATGGAGGGTGAGGTTAGAAAGCAAGATGGAGTTCAGCCAGCAGCCTCAGCTCCCCAGCAGGCAAAGAGCTGAGAGCACAGCCCAGAACGGAGTGCCCAAGCGAAGTGACTTTATCTAATGTTTTGCTTTTCCTTTCTACACATCTCAGCAAGGCTGTGAGCGAAGTAGACCTCACCATTGTTTTCATTTCTCAGCCTATGATCTAGTCCCTCTCACCAAAACATTCTAGCTAGGCTCAAACTGGCACAATTTGTCTGTTGAAAGTATCTTGTAGCTGTCCTTTGAAGAGTCACTTAGAGAAGCTGTAGATGGACTGAATGGTACATGAAATATTTTCTGGCTGGTAACTGTTTCCATTCTGATTGTCTGAGTGAATTTATTCTATCATGTGATATCCATTTGGTTTCAGCCATGTAATCTCTATGAAGTTATTCCCCCCTAGAGAGGAATGCTCTAGTATGTGTTAGGGCTTGACCTGCTGAAAAGCAGCTCTGCAGAGAAGGACCTCAGAATTCTGGTGGATAACAATCATAGGCCAGCAATGTGTCAGTAATGGTGCCTTTGTGAGCAAGAAGGCTAATGGTATCCTGTGGTGCATTAAGAAGAGGTTGAGGGAGGTTCACTTCCTTCTGCTTTTAATAAGGCTGCATCTGGAATACTGTGTCCACTTCTGGACTCTTCAGTTCTGGAGTGGCTAGGAAGAATTTCAGAAAGCCCAGTGAAGAGCTGCAAAAATGTGTAGGGAGCATCTGTCTTATCAGCAAAGGCTGATAGACCTGGGGCTCCTTATCCTGACTGAGATGGAATCTTATCATGATTATCAATGTTGCCAGCATTTTTCCTGTCTAAGACTTGTTACCCTAACTGTTAAGTAACGGCTGTGTGTATAGGGCCTCTTTTCTGTCCTCACTACAGGCTAAGCTAAAAGCAGTTTCTATTGAAACCTTGTGATAGCTGAAATATTTTCACTAAAGAATGCATCTTGCTAAATTGCAGCGTTGGTAACAAGGCTGCCTATTTTTCCTGCTCTTCCTGTTTAAGGCAGTAGATTAAATGCTTAAAGATGAAATTGTTCCTCTAGTCAAGACGCATCTAAATTTGTAACGCTGTGTTCTGCAGGAGTGTATAAAAGCCAGGAAGCTCGGCTAATGCTCCACATATATCTCATTAAAGCCCCTTCCCATACATCTGCAAGCAAGCTGAAAGAGGAAAAATGGGCTATGGATGGTTTTGTGAGTATATTTGTAAACATGATGTTGTTCTACACCCAAAAACCCCTGAGACATACCCAAAAGAATCAAGCTAGGAATGCTGATTTGTTAAATGAAATGAACATTTTATTGTAGAATGCAAGAGATCAGTCTGAGGGAAAATGTGGGAATAGCCATAATGTATAGGCAAGATATAGGGATGAGATTTAACAAGGCCAAGTGCAGGGTTTTACACTTTGGCCACAACAATCTCAAGCAGTGCTACAGACTGGGGACAGAGTGGCTGAAGAGCAGCCAGGAAGAAAGGGACCTGGGGGTGCTGGTAGAGAGTAGCTGAACATGAGCCAGCAGTGTGCCCAGGTGGCCAGGAGAGCCAATGGCATCCTGGCCTGGATCAGGAACAGTGTGGCCAGTAGGACGGGGGAGGTTATTCTGCCCCTGTACTCAACACTGGTCAGGCCACACCTTGAGTGCTGTGTCCAGTTCTGGGCTCCTCAATTCAAGAGAGATGTTGAGGTACTGGAGCATGTCCAGAGAAGGGCAACAAGGCTGGTGAGGGGCCTGGAGCACAAACCCTGTGAGGAGAGGCTGAGAGAGCTGGGGTTGTTTAGCCTGGAGAAGAAGAGCCTCAGGGGTGACCTCATTGCTATCTACAACTACCTGAAGGGAGGTTGTAGCCAGGTGGGGATTGGTCTCTTCTCCCAGGCAACCAGCAACAGAACAAGGGGACACAGTCTCAAGTTGTGCCAGGGGAAGTATGGGCTGGATGTTAGGAGGAAGTTCTTCACAGAGAGAGTGATTGGCATTGGAATGGGCTGCCCAGGGAGGTGGTGGAGTCACCAGCCCTGGAGGTGTTCAGGAAAAGACTGGATGAGGCACTTAGTGCCATGGTCTAGATGATTGGAAAGGGCTGGGTGCTAGGTTGGACTGGATGATCTTGGAGGTCTCTTCCAACCTGGTTGATTCTATGATTCTGTGATTCTATTGCATGTTAACACAGAAGCCTTTCTTTTACTTCTCTTTGAATTTTACTCCAATATATTGAGGCATTTTATCATGACAATAATGCAGTATCAGTTTCTAATGATGTAACATATGTAACAGTAATACAATACCAATGTTCATCAGTAAAGCAGAAATCATGTTTCACTTTTTGGCAATATTTGCAGAAATGGCACGAGAAAGCTGAAATGTTATGTGTACAGGGAAAACAAAATAGATTGCTCCAATTAAGCATTAAATTCCTTGGAGTTCCTGGGACTGAGCCTATTCTTTAAAAGAGAAGAGGAAAGGAGAGGGGAAAGAGAGGAGTAAAAAGAAGCAACAGCCCAGATGGCTGGGATGTGTTTAAAACATGAGAAGGAAATCCCTTCAGAGAACAGGCAGGAAAAACAAACTCAGTGCTTAAGCTGAGTGTGTTAGGGCATGAGAGACTCTATTTAGCAAACAATTTTAGTTTTTTCAGAGAAGAAAGGACTTATCATAATTTGGATTAAGGTGAACACTCATACATCCTTATTACACTATCCTATTTTTCAAGGAGTCTGTTTTCTTATCTTTCACATACTGGTAAAGCACTGGAGCGAAACCAGGATGAGTACACATGCCAAAAGAAGGATGGTGTGTATGACTTGTGGCACAATAGTAACATTTAAAGAGATGTAAAACCAAAACCAGAGCAAAGAAAACTAATACTATATATGCTTGTAAATGATATATATGCTTGTAAATAATATATATGCTTGTAAAAGGGCCAAACTTCCTTGGTTTGGGCAAGGCTGCGTGAGAATGCTCCTGAGGTGAAAAGGATATGGCAAAACCAAATTTGCTTTCAGATTTCTAAACATGCAAAAGTATGCAGAGGAATCCTGGCATTCCATATGCTATTGTTATGCTGTTCTTATTTGACCATATTTTGTCGTCTTGGAATAACTCAAACCAGGCTGCTTTACCCCAAAGTAAGAAATTCACCTGAGAAACACATCCTTTCTTCAGTGAGGAGAAGAAAAAAACCAACCCGAAAAATAGCTTCAGGGCATTTCTGCAGACATCCTCTTGCCTTGAGAAAAGGAAGCTTCAGGGAAAATCTTGAAAAAAAACTGCCTCAGGACCTTGAATTTAAACCTAATAATTATCCTGGGAAGCAAGTACCTGTACATTTTAGTAAGACATGTTAGTTTAGAATGTACTTACCCCAGTAAGGGACGTAGCAATAGCATTTTAACACTTTCCCACTTCCCAAAGCCTCTTAGTTTATTGAAGCAGATTTTGCTCTTGTACCAAGGCTTCATTCAATATTCTTCTGTGCAATTAAGTATTTATTGGGATAAGAGTGGTGAAAGATCAATAGAATGCAGTCCTTTTTTTAATTTACTTTTTAAGTAATCATTAAAACCTCAATACTTGCATGCTTAGGATAATCAACAACATGAGTTTTGTCATCCACTTCCTAAACAAAACAGGTAATTAGGAAATATGTAAGATGCTTTGAAATACTGACATGTTGAATTGCCAGGAACTTTCAAGTTCTCCTGATTTTAATAAATAATGATGTTAAAAGCAGTATAAAGTACCATGTATGACCAGCAGTCACCATCCTAGCCTGGATTAGGAACAGTGTGGCCAGCAGGACAAGGGAGATTATTCTTTGCCTGTACTCAGCACTGGTCAGGCCACACCTTGTGTCCAGTTCTGGGCACCTCAATTCAAGAGAGATGTTGAGATACTGGAACATGTCCAGAGAATGGCAACAAAGTGAAAGGCCTGGAGCACAGCCCTGTGAGGAGAGGCTGAGGGAGCTGGGGTTGTTTAGCCTGGAGAAGAGGAGGCTCAGGAGTGACCTCATTGCTGTCTACAACTACCTGAAGGGTGGTTGTAGCCAGGTGGGGTTGGTCTCTTCTCCAAGCCAGCCAGCAACAGAACAAGGGAGGACAGCCTCAAGCTGTGCCAGGGGAAGTCTAGGCTGGATGTTAGGAGGAAGTGGTTGGCAGAGAGAGTGATTGGCATTGGAATGGGCTGCCCAGGGAGGTGGTGGAGTTGCCTTCCCTGGAGGTGTTCAAGGAAAGAGTGAATGAGGCACTTAGTGCCATGGTCTGGTCGATTGGCTAGGGCTGGGTGCTAGGTTGGACTGGATGATCTTGGAGGTCTCTTCCAACTTTATAGATTCTATGGTTCTATACATAAGTTGTTGCTTTAGCAGTTCTGTCTTTAATATTGAACTGTATAGATTTTCTAGGGAAAAAAATATTAGGATATGGTATCTTCCAAATACCTACTTGTAACAAACTTTTCCCCATGTAGTTCAGAGTACTTTTTGTCTGCAGGTTTCTGCTGAACCTGATGGAGCAACATACGTTTTTCAAGGATTCATCCAGGGTAAAGATTATGGACAATTTGGACTGCAAAGATTAGGTATTCAGAAAATTCTAAGTTTTTACCTGTTCCTTGTTCCATACTCTGCATTATTATGTCCAGTAGTATTAGGGAATCTACAGGATGTTATCAGTATTGTCACTTTATGGAATATTGAGATATCAATATATTTAAAATGTCATCAAAGTCATAGTTGCAAAGAGTATTCTGTCAGAAGCTATCAAGAGTTATTGATGCCTAAGAAGATGCTACTTAGTACAACTATGCATTTGCAATCCTTTGAGCAAAGTTTTGCTATGATAATGTGTAAAGTGTGTTTAGTAACTGTGTAGAACACCCATGCTGTGGAATGTTTCACTGACCTCATTTCTTACTCATGTTGCCGAAGCAGCATCTCTCCTGAACTTTTGCTGTAAGAGTGACACTACTAAATTTCTAATTAAATCTTTTTGTTGCTCTTAAGAAGATAAAAAATGGCTTAGTAAGCATTTATTTACTGAAAATTGATTTGACTCTGTGCATTCATTCAATTCTACACCAAACTAATAATGTTTATTTTTTCTTGGTGAAGACAGCTTTGGTAACAGAGCTTTGGAACCACATTCTGTTGCTTTTACTTCGTTTACTTCTAATTTACTCCTTATTGTCAGGTGTAATTAATTCCTATGCAATTGTCCTCACAGCATTTAATTTCTTTTTTCTGAATACTTATTTTTCCTCCATTTTTTTTTAGTATATTGATTATGTGATTGATTATTTCTATTTGCTTCTTTGTTTTAATTGATCATTTCTATCTGCTTCTTTGTTTTAATTGATCATTTTTATTTGCTTCTTTGTTTTAACTGATTATTTCTTTCTGCTGCTTTGTTTTAAATGATCATTTCTATCTGCTTCTTTGTTTTAATTGAACATTTCTATTTGCTTCTTTGTTTTAATTGATCATTTATATCTGCTTCTTTGTTTTAATTTCTATTTATTGCCTTGTAAGATCAAGAAAGTCAGTAGCTATTATGATGTATGCTATTCTAAAAAGGTCAAGTCCAAATATCTGCAAATTAACTTTGAAGCTGTATTGCTATTCTTGACATTAAAAAGGTGTACATCTTGCCTGTGTAGATAATCTACATAAGGTGTTCTTCAAACATGCAGCACATTGTAACTTTAAATTTTAATCAATAATTGGCTTTAACTCTTAACAATAGTTCCTACCTCTTTAGCTGTACTTATCAAAGCAAGGGAGGTTATTCTCCCTCTTTACTCTGCTCTTGTCAGACTCCACCTGGAGTACTGTGTACAGTTCTGGAGCCCCCAGCACAAGAAGGACATGGAACTGCTGGAGCGAGTCCAGAGGAGAGCCACGAAGATGCTCAGAGGGCTGCAGCAGCTCTGCTATGAGGACAGGCTGAGAGAGTTGGGGCTCTTCAGTCTGGAGAAGAGAAGGATTCAAAGAGACCTTAGAGTGGCCTTCCAGTATCTGAAGGGAGCCTACAGGAAGGCTGGGGAGGGACTACTGACAAGGTCTTATGATGACAGGATGAGGGGGAATGGGTTTAAACTGGAAGAGGGGAGATTTAGACTGGGTGTTAGGAGGAAGTTCTTTCCAATGAGGGTGGTGAGACACTGGAATGGGTTGCCCAGGGAGGTTGTGGCTGCTTCATCCCTGGAGGTGTTCAAGGCCAGGTTGGATGAGGCCTTAAGCAACCTGCTCTAGTGGGAGGTGTTCCTGCCTACGGTGGGGGGTTGGAACTGGATGATCCTTGAGGCCCCTTCCAACCTAGACCACTCTGTGATTCTATGATCAATAGCAGTGCCTAATGGTGAAATTTCAGTTTGTCTCTTCAGGAAAGTTAGGCTTTCCTTGAAATCATGTTTGTTTTTATACATGCAATATTTGGTAATTTTTGAAATTACAAATATCAGTAATATTAGTCTCAAGTTGTGCTGGGGGAGGTCTAGACTGGATGTTAGGAGGAAGTTCTTCACAGAGAGAGTGATTGGTATTGGAATGGGCTGCCCAGGGAGGTGGTGGAGTCACCGTCCCTGGAGGTGTTGAAGAAAAGCCTGGATGAGGCACTTAGTGCCATGGTCTGGTTGATTGGCTAGGGCTGGGTGATAAGTTGGACTGGATGATTTTGAAGGTCTCTTCCAACCTTGTTGATGCTATGCTATGCTGTGCTTTGATTATCAATCTAACACACACATTATTGTAGATTTTTGGGGGTAACAGAGCACATTAATGTGGATTAATAACCTCCAAAAGTTGCATCACATACAGAATTACCCAATAAGGTATTTATTATGTAAGAGTATAGCTATTGTTCTCCTAGCACATTGCATCCACTTATTGATCATAATATGATATCTACACTTATCTTCCAAGTCTTCTCAGCATACAGCTGTATGTAAAGAGCTGAGTGTTGTATGATGACCCAGTGATGATCAGGTGTCTCTGAATTCTGAAGTTACTGAGTAGTATGTGCACAGGATAACATATATTACATTGCTTGTTTCATCTTACTATCCTTTTTAGGTCTCAACATGTCTGAAGGTTCAAATTCTTCTAATCAGCCACATGGTACCAACAGTAGTTCAGTGGCCATTGCTATCCTCGTGCCTTTCTTTGCCCTTATATTTGCTGGTTTTGGCTTTTATCTTTATAAACAAAGGTAAGTACAAACTATTTGGTGTTTCTATTGCCTTCAATCTTCATTAGTCCAAATAATACTTTCTGTAAAACCACAGAATGTTTGCAGAATCTGCATGTGAACAGTTCTTCCTACTTCCATTAAGGTATGGGGTAATAACTGAGAGATCAGTTCATTGTACCATGCTATATTACCTATTGCTGCCAATTTAAAAGGCTATAAATTTCTCTCTTTATGATTACAAAAATGGGTACTATAAATTATTGGCATATAGGGAATAATATAATGACTAGACTTAGCATGTACTTGCCATGGATTGCTTTCATTGTAGTGTTTTTACATGACAGAATTAGGAGACGTATCTTGCGTAATTTATTTCAATGCCTGCTCTGTTTATTAGCTTGTGAGTATGTGCAACCACTGTGTCATTGAGAGATTTCACTATGGAACTGTTTCTACATTGGAAATCATTAGTTCATATGCAATTATTTCACATAGCCACCAGTCTTCTTAATGTCATTACTCTAAGTTCAAGAATTTTGTTTGTGTTATCAAGACTGATATTTATTACTTGAATTTAACGTCAAGTAGCCTTCCTGTAGCTTTAAATCATTCAATGACTAAAGAAAGTTTAGTCACTTCAATGGCAAGATAATTCTTTGCCTACTACATGTCAAAATGCTGATATACACTGACAATAATAATAGTAATATACCTGCAGGATAACAGAACCACAGAGCCTTAGAGATTGGAAGGGACCTCCTGAGATCATTGGGTCCAACCCCCCTGCTATAGGAGGATCCCCTAAGATAGTCCACACAGGAATGCATGCAGGCAGGTTTTGAAAGTCTCCAGAGAGGGAAACTCCACAACCTCTCTGGGCAGCCTGTTCCAGTGCTCTGTCACCCTCACTGTGAAGAAGTTTCTCCTCATGTTGAAGTGAAACCTTCTGTGTTCCAGTTTGTAGTCATTGCTCCTTGTCTTATTGGTGATGACCACCAAAAAGAGATTGGCCCCATCCACTTGACACCCACCCCTCAGGTATCTATACGCATCGATGAGATCTCAGTCTTTTCAAGACTAAACAGCTGCAGGTCTCTCTGTCTCTCTTCATAGGGGAAGAATATAGCATTTGCTCATTATTAGTTCTTCATAACAATAGCTTAAAACACACACCATAATTTTAAAATGTCAACAAGTGTTTTTTAACTGCTTCAGAAGGTGAAAAAATAGAATTTACTGCACATTTGTTATTAAATGCATTCTGCGAACACTTGTCTTTGCATTTTATATTGATGATTTTACAATACAGTATGCATTTCCTCTAACAATGTATAGGAAATATTTGTAAGGGACTGAGCTTTGCTATTTTGAATTGTTTAGTATAAATCAAAATCTTTCACCTATAATATCAGTCTTGATAAATGTGTCAAGTCTCCAAAGGGAAAAGTAAATCTTAGCCATCTGGATGGGGAATGATTGCACAGAATCAGAGAATGGTCTAGGTTGGAAGCGACCTGAAAGTTCATCCAGCTCCAACCCCCTGCCATAGGCAAGGACACCTCCCACTAGAACAGGTTGCTCAAGGCCTCATCCAACCTGGCCTTGAACACCTCCAGGGTGGGAGCATCCACAGCCTCCCTGGGCAACCTGTGCCAGTGTTTCTCCACCCCCAGTGGAAAGCACTTCCTTTACAAGATTTTGTTGTACTCTTAACTATTTATCATCTGATCATCCAAGTGGAAATACCTCCCTCTTCTCAGGTTTTTAACTAACTCTTTAATTGGGCAACATTTTAAATTAATCACACATCCCTTAAATTGTGATAAAGAAAGTATCTATTCTTAGCAGAGAAAGAGAAAAGAAATTTTGAAGAGAAAATTTGTACAGGAAACTGAGATGTTACATTTAGCTCCCATAGTGGAATTGGAAGTAAAGTTCTTTTTGGCTTCTTAAACGTCATCAAGTCTGTGGTGGTTTGGGTGTCCCCTGCCCCCCCCCACTTTAGAAATCACCCAGACTAGACTCAGCCACCTCTGGAAATATGAATGAAGCTTATATTTACAGCTGGCACAATTTACAAGCAGATATTTACAGTATATACAGTTATAGACAGAAATAGACAAGGTAAAAAGGTAATACAGAAACACAACTCCCCTCCCAGAAACCTGAGTCCCCAGGAGGGACTCTCAACCACCTCCTCACCTTCCCCCTATTCTCTCAACCTTACCTCAGTCCCAAGGAAGAATGGAGGTTTGGCCAGGGGGATTAAGAAACAAGGTGCATCAGCCAAAAGCAAATGGAGGGTGAGGTTAGAAAGCAAGATGGAGTTCAGCCAGCAGCCCCAGCTCCCCAGCAGGCGAAGAGCCCAGAGCAAAGCCCAGAGTGAAGAGAGCAAGTGACTTTTATCTATGTTTTGCTTTTCCTTTTTTACACATCTCAGCAAGACTGTGAGGGAAGTAGACATCACCATTTTGTTCATTTTGCAGCCTATGATCTAGTCCTCCTCACCAAAACATTCTAGCTAGGCTCAAACTAGCACAAAGTCAATGAGGAAAACTGGAGTTACAAATGCATTCTTTCTTCTGCAGGACTGCACCTAAAACACAGTACACAGGATGCTCTGTACATGAAAATAATAATGGACAAGCTGCTTTTGAAAACCCCATGTATGACACAAACGCAAAGTCTGTGGAAGGGAAAGCCGTACGATTTGACCCCAACCTGAACACCGTCTGCACAATGGTATAATGCGGTAATGATAGATCTCCAGAGCCTGGAAATTGACACACAACACAGTGCACACACGGTTCACTGATTAAAAGAGAGAAAAAAAAAAGTAAAGCACACTTTTCAGGATATGCTGGGTCACCTTTTCCTGAGGATGATAGACGAGAATGGGGAATGGTTATTTTGGTTTGAGTTTGGTTTTGATGAACTGGATGGGAATTCTTCTTCGTGTCTAGCGCGGAGCGTTTTAAAACCATTTGCTGCACTCCATGAGTGCTACTCACAGTTTATTTGCTTTTTTAAAAAAGGAGGTTATTCTAAAACATACAAACATATTTGCATATATTGGAGGAGCATCCACTATCGGTATTTCTGTGCTTTATAAAAATTATAATAGAGGGACTGGGTTAAAAAAACAAAGAAGATATAGGTAGAAAATAAGAGCTATACTTACAGGAGACAATAAGTCACTGACATCTCCTTAACAGTCACAGGCTACATCTTTCTCATGAGGTTGTACCTTTTTTTTTTTCCCATTTCTTCAACCATTTTGTTTTGTTTTGTTTTGGTTTGGTTTTAAGTCCAGGATGTAGTATCTAGAAATCAGCAAGTACAACTTACTCTTTCCAGATCACAGAAGAAAAACTATAATGCTACGTTCTTATTTACTGAATTTCCTTCCTTCCGGGACATCATCTTCTTTTCCGTTTTCCTTCCTTGACATCATCTTCCTTTCCACTTTTCTGGTCAAGCTCCTTTCTCTTGCTTCCATTAACAATACCACAAATGGTAACGTTTCTACATTTCCTTTGTCAATCGTACAGCAATTTTGCAATCAGACGTGAGTATGAACTGAGCTTTGTCATGTCCCTTACAAAAAAGATGGGGAAGGACTTTTCAGGATATCAGGGAGTGACAGGACTAGGGGGAATGGAGTGAAGCTGGAGATGGGTGGGTTCAGGCTGGACATGAGGAGGAATTTCTTCATCATGAGAGTGGTGAGAGGCTGGAATGGGTTGCCCAGGGAGGTGGTTGAGGCCCCATCCCTGGAGGTGTTTAGGGCCAGGCTGGATGAGGCTGTGGCCAGGATGATCTAAGGAAGGGTGTCCCTGCTCATGGCAGGAGGGTTGGAACTAGATGATCCTTGTGCTCCCTTCCAACCCTGACTGATTCTATGATTCTATGTGGTTATGTTCTTTATGGTTGAAGGTCATTCCAAAGATGACCATCTTATGTTTTCTTCACATGTGAAAATATAATTTAAAGCTATTTCCAATTAAAAAGTGAAGTTTACAGTAACATTAGTAATCAAATCCATATCTATAAAATTTAGGAGTCCACTTTCCAATTCATGCTGGTTAAAACTCGACCATGTTGCGTCAGTTTATTCCTTTACCGTTTTCCAAATGCATGCACAACGCATGGCAAAATCCCATTGCAAGTTGATGCATTCCAGCAAACTTCAATGAACTTTTAACCAGACCTGCAAGGCAAGAAGTTGTTCAAATTTGGAAATACTCTCTTTTCACATTCTTTTTTTAATCTCTATATTGTTAGGGAAGCAAATCCTTACAGCTAAAGATTTTAAACTGAATATATTACCATAGAGCGATGAAAACAACATTATTAAAAATAGATATATATATATCTGGAGCCATTATTTGAGTAGGGACAATCCATTCATTTTAGAGACAACTCAGATCCTGCAGCCCTCAGATACAAGTTTTAGACATTCCAGAACCCCTTTCTAAAGAACCATAGTTTTGAGTTTCGCAGTTTCAGCATTCACATCAGAATTATTCGATGGCAACTCAGTACTTTATTTGCCCTAGGTCATTGTCTTCCCTTCACAGCATGACTCACAAATTCCACGTGTTAGCCAGTGTGGATTATCTGTTAGTATCCCTTTCTGACATGAGTAATTCTGTGAAAATCTAAACTTTTTATTACAGTAATAGAGAGTGCCTACCAAAAAAATCATTGTACCCAGGACTGCTGCTTGGATTTCTACAATGTTTGATGAATTTCTTATAAACCATTTTACAACACTTTGTTTTGAATATTCATACAACTCTCTCAAACTGGATTCTACTAAAAGGATGCTGGTTTATATTTTATACCATTGGTTGTTATTTATTCTTGTTTATTCAAATGACTGCAATAACTATGATTCATTCATTAATGTTAAGGTTAATACATTGGAGATCGTTTAAAATGTTTCTTCTGCAACTGGCTACTCCTCTTATATTAATGCATACACTTTTGTAAAGAAGTATATTTTTATGAAAAAAAAAGGATTTGTAAAAGTCTGATGTAAATTTTCAGTGCAATGTAAACAAAATAAAAATGGACAATTGCTTTTTTTAACTGTGCTTCTTCTTTGGAAGATGGGTTTTAAATTCATTGCCGTCGTGAAGACAGGAAAACAGCCTGGAGGGCCAACCAGATCTTGGGCTGCATCAGGAGAAGTGTGGCCAGCAGGTCGAGGGAGGTGATTCTCTCCCCTCTACTGTGCTCTGCCGAGACCACCATCCAGTTCTGGAGCCCCTATTACAAGAAAGATTTGGAAGTGCTGGAGCATGTCCAGAGAAGGGCCACAAGGATGTTCAGAGGGCTGGAGCAGCTCTGCTATGAGGACAGACTGAAAGAGTTGGGGCTGTTCAGTCTGGAGAAGAGAAGGCTCCCAGGTGACCTTCTTGTGGCCTTCCAAGTATCTGAAGGGGGCTACAAAAATGCTGGGGAGGGAATTTTTAGGCTATCAGGTATTGGTATTGATGGGACTGGGGGAAATGGAGCAGAGCTGGAGGTGGGGAGATTCAGACTGGCTGTGAGAAGGAAGTTGTTGAGCATGAGAGTGGTGAGAGCCTGGAATGGGTTGCCCAGGGAGGTGTTTGAGGCCCCATCCCTGGAGGTGTTTAAGACCAGGCTGGATGAGGCTGTGGGCAGCCTGATCAAGGGTAGGGTGTCCCTGCTCATGGCAGGGGTGTTTGAACTAGGTGATCCTTGTAGTCCCTTCCAACTCTGACTGATTCTATGATTCTAACTGAGTTAATAATTCAGATTTGGTATTTTGGGAAGGGTCTTAAAATCGTATTATGTTTTCTTAATCCTCCTGTGAACTTTAGGTGACCTGCCAGGACTTAAACGATTTTCAGTAATAACTAATGAACACAACATAGGGGGTTTGATTTTTACTGTTTACTAAGACTTCTTTTCCATTTGCATTGAAGTAGCAGATTGACACACACCTGTCACACTGTACTTGTCAACTCAGTGCAGAGCACAGAAAAAACTCATTTTCTTACTTGAAAAGAAAAAGAAAACCTTAATGTTCCTCAAGGTTGTGAACTGCCTACTTTGCACATCAATTTTGCTACCTTTCTGCAGAACTGCACAGGATGTACATATTAAGAAGTATTGTCACTGCATACAGTGTTTTGTGGCATGAACACCCCCTCCCCCCCAGCCACGTTGTCTTTTAATGACATTGAACTGGAAAGGAGGAACTCTGAGAGGATCACCCAAGCAATGGTAAATTCAGCAACCAGGATCCAGAGCTCCTCTCATACGTAGTGGGTTGATTTCCTAGTAGAATAGAATAGAATAGAATAGAATAGAATAGAATCAACCAGGTTGGAAGAGACCTCCAAGATCATCCAGTCCAACCTATCACCCAGCTCTATCCAGTCAACTAGTAAAGTTGGAAGTTATCAAAAGCTGGATTACTGCCTAGCAGTTAAACATGATATTCTTTGCTTCCTTTTATATAACTTTCTATGAAGCAATTAGTATAACTTTCTATGGAACAATTAATAACCACAGGAAAGAATATTCCTGTGAGGGGAGGATGATACAACATTGAGGAATTAATTTGGGATCCATATTTATGTATTTTCCAAAACGTTTGTGTTATCCCAGCTGGCATTTTTTAACCAAATGAAGGCCTGTCTTTTCTGCACTAGGTTAGTTTGATCTTTAGCTCCAGCCTAAACCTCCCACCGTTAGATCGTTTCGTTCATCTGCTCTGTACTGCTCTCCTAAGTGACAGCTAGGACAATGAAAAAAGGTATTCATAAGTTGGTTTCTTTAGGTAGCAATATAAGTACAGTGAGTAATATCTCAGGCAAGTAATGTTGAATGAGATTTCATGGTGTCAGATATCAAACAGGGTTAATTTAAAGGGAAAAATTTATCACGTAAAAAATACTCCAGTGAGGTAGATGTGCTCCCCATTTACTATCTTCTTGGTGGTGAAACTATGGCAACATAGTATCCTGACTTGCTCAACCACGAGGAAGTGTAGTAGCAGCTCTGAAAAGTTGATCCCATGACTTTGTGAAAAATTCTGAACACTGAAGAGGTATCTCATTCCTTAGCCATCAGTTAGGTGTCCAGTGAATATCTGCCTCCAGTCCATACTTTGCTGTATGCAGAAACATAGGATCGTAGGATGTTAGGGGTTGGTGTCCTGGAGTCCTGTATACCCCCAAAATTCCTCTCCCTCTGCAGTTTGAATGGGAGAGGAAAAGGCGCTAAAAGACCTGTATTCTCCCCCCTGTGCCCTGCAGGCTTGAAGGGGGGAGCAAGGGGCCCTTCTGGCACGAGGGGTGCCCCATGCAGTGGGGGCTGGGCACTGGCTGTGGTCTTTGCACCTAGGAAGCGGTATCTCGGCTCTTCGCCTAGGAAGGGTATAAATACTGGGGGACTTCCCACCTTGGGATTCCTGCCTTAGAGTTCTCCTCTGCCTGGATAGCTTCTGCAGAAGGAGCCCCTGGCGCTCCGAAGGACAAACTCCTGAGGGACAGAGCCGTCTCTGCTTTGGACAGCTTCCAACTTAAGCACACTTTATGCAGGCTTTATAGTCCTTAACGACCCTTGGATGAGCGAGGGGACAAGCATAGGGACCGCCCTTCCTTTCAGCCAGCCTGACTCACCTGTGAGTAAACTTAATGGCTCAGCATGATTAATAGTGGGGGATGCTATGTTTAATAGCTTAAGCCTTTTCCAACTTCTGACTTCCAAAATAGTCAAATTTGCCTATGGTATCCTTATAAGTCTTCTCAACCTAACTGAATCTGCTAATTAAAACTAAATTAATTTCTGTATATAGTTTTGGGGGTGGGTTTTTGGGAAAATAAAATAACTCTATTTTTATTTACATTTATTCCTGACTTGGCCACATTAATTCCCTGTCTCCACAACAGTTGGAAGGGACCCAAACAGATCATCGAGTCCAACCCCCCTGCCGTAGCAGGACAACCCTATCTAACACAGATCACAGAGGAACACATCCAGACAGGCCTTGAAATTCTCCAGAGAAGGAGACTCCACAACCTCTCTGGGGAGCCTGTTCCAGTGCTCTGTGACCCTTACAGTAAAGAAGTTCCCCCTTGTGTTGAGGCAGAACCTCTTTTGCTGCAACTTACACCCATTGCTCCTTGTCCTATCACAGGGAGCAAGTGAGTAGAGGCTGCCAAATCAGACAGATTAGGTTGCTTAGTTCAAAACAACTTTTATGTCTGAAGTACATAGAAAACACATTGGTAGAAAATGCTGTAGCTACCAAGCAAACTGAAGAGACTTCCATCACAGGAGCTGCACATCCATTTTAAGGTAAGATCTTAAACTGTATCAGCTAATGTATGGACCTAATGCTTTAGCTGCATGGCCACATTTCTAATGTGTACTATCTTTATCAGGGTGGTGTGATGGTTTGAGAGCTACTCACCCCTCCACTCAGTGAATGAACCCAGACTAGACTCAACCAGCTGGAAGATAAGGAATGAAGCTTTGTATATGCAGCTAAGCACAATATACAAGCAGATATCTACAGCTATATACAGAAATAGACAAGTTAAAAGTAATACAGAAACACAACAGCCCTTTCAGAAATCAGTCCCCAGGAGGGGCTCCCAACCACCTTTCCACCCCTCTACCTTATCCTAGAGTCTGCTTTACATGCAAGGTGAGCTGGGAGGATCGGTAAGGGGAGTGAGAAGCAGAATGATTAGTTGGGCTACACTCACCCAGGCAGAGCAGCAGAAGCCCAGGGAGAAAACACAGACACCAAACTCCAACAGCTGGAACTCTCTTATCTATGTCTGTGTCCTTGCTTCTATAGATCTCAGCAAACCTATGAGTGAAGTAGCCATCACCACTGTTTCCTTTTCAGGGCCTATAATCTAATTTCTCTCATTAAAAATATTCCAATTAGCCTCCAAACAACCTCAAAACAGCACAAACCTGTTGTGAACAGATGGAATAAGCATCCATCTTATTTTAAGGACCTACTGAAAGCTACAATTAACATGCTTTTGGCGGTCTTTTTTGGGGATCATTTTTGTATTGAAGTAGAATTAATCTGTTGTATCTCTTAAAATATCATCAAAGACTAAAAATATTCTGAGACCTGTACATTTATACTTCTGATTTAACCCATAAAAGTTATTTTTATATGACATGTAGAGTCTGCTGCTGTCAATGTTATGTGGAATCCAATACTTATCTCTGAGGTGGTGGACAATGAGAAAATGAATTAAAACCTCACTGCTCATCTCTGGATGCTGAAATTATGTCAACGTGATATAGATTGCCTCTAACCAAGTCTAAAAATGGCTAATTACATGCTATCAGTCATGTCTGTGATTCTAAAATAAGATGATGATGGACTTTGTCTACAATGAAAAGCAAAAAAATAATATATTTGGCCTGGAGTACAGAGCTTTCCTGTAACTGGATAAATTGATACTTACTAGAGCTTAATGAGCCAAGATGAACTGTCAATTGGTCTTTGAGAAAGAGATTATAGAGCACCAGAAAAATTCAGGAGGATAGGCAGCTGTCCTCAGCACCACCACAGGCTCCAGGAAATAATGCAAAGTGACAAAAGCAATTAAGGAAGCTGAGGAGCTGATAGGTGACACAGTTAAAACAGATGTCTCATATAATTCTTAAGCATGCCCAGAAGATATATATATCCTATATATATATATAGACACACACACACACATATACAGGATATATATGCATGCACACACACACTTAGAGTGTGTACTATGCAGTGTTAACGATGCAGTGTTTACTATGCAGTGTGAACATATTTACTATGTAACACCTCGAGTACTGTGTCCAGTTCTGGGCCCCCCAGTTTAGAAGGGACATTGAAATCCTTGAGCGTGTCCAGAGAAGAGCGACGAGGCTGGTGAGAGGCCTCGAGCACAGCCCTACGAGGAGAGGCTGAGGGAGCTGGGGGTGTGCAGCCTGGAGAAGAGGAGGCTCAGGGGTGACCTTATTGCTGTCTACAGCTACCTGAGGGGTGGTTGTAGCCAGAAGGAGGTTGCTCTCTTCTCTCAGGTGGCCAGCGCCAGAACGAGAGGACACAGCCTCAGGTTGTGCCAGGGGAAGTTTAGGCTCGAGGTGAGGAGAAAGTTCTTCCCTGAGGGAGTCATTGGCTACTGGAATGGGCTGCCCAGGGAGGTGGTGGAGTCGCCGTCCCTGGAGCTGTTCAAGGCAGGATTGGACGTGGCACGTGGTGGCCATGGTCTAGCCTTGAGCTCTGTGGTGAAGGGTTGGACTTGATGATCTGTGAGGTCTCTTCCAACCCTGATGATACTGTGATACTATGATACTATTTACTATGCAGTAAATAAACAGCAATATATATCCATGCACACATCTAATGTAACATCTTTCATTACCTGAATGTCCTCATGGGGAAAATGTTTTTTGTCTCTGCTAATTTGGATCCACTCCCTTATGAATCTTGCATGTTGCTTATTGTCTTAGTGTCATGTATAGCTGCAAAGATTTTTGACTCTCCTCTTCTTGAGACCTTCCTCACAGGTTTTGGGAGAATGATATGCCAACAAAGTTATCTTTTCCCCAGGATAAATAAAACCAGCTCTCAGTGCTTGCAAAATGAATTTTGCAATCTCTAACCATCTTGGCAGTCAAACCACTTTATCAATATCTTTGTTATCTCGAGGAGCTCTACAATGGCTAACTTGTTGCTGTCAGCAATATAAGCCAACCAGAAGAAAAATAGAGCAAGTTTTCACTTCTTTGCTTTTTAGACCATATAAATTAGGGGAAAGTGTTGAGGAAGTATATTTGAACTGTATGAATTTTACTACAAATAATTACACCAAATGAAATTAGAAAGAAGATAGATGCAACTGAACTGTCTCAGGAGGTATTAATTTCCAGGTCTAAGAGTCAACCTCCATGTATTGCTGAGTAGAGATGTTCTTTTGTTCTATCTGGATTGTCTTGCATTCGAGTTCCTAGTCCCTGACAAAAGAGGTGATGTTTCACTGGTTGCCCTTTGACTAGCAGCCCACTTGTACACTTTAGAAAACACCCAGTCTGGGTTGAGACGGCTTTTTTGAGTGCACCTCTTGGCAGAGCTTATAGCTGTAGACCAGCTGAAGAACCAGCAGGTAGAAGCCATGAGTCCCTGATAAATTCTCGGTTGGGAAAGCCTGTATATACCTTACTTGTAATGCAGATGGAGAATAAATATCATCCTTGCAGACAAATGCCATGGCTGTTGGGCAGATGGCAGGGTGACAAAAGTTTTCCTGGAAAGGTCTCATATGTGTTCAGTAAAGGCTGATGTAGAAGACAGAATTTTGGGAGTGTGCAATGTGCTTTGCTCTTGCTGGTGGTCCTCAAGTAGTGAAATGACAAGAAAAAAAAATACAGATCAAAGACTACATTCTGTTTTGTCTGATATTCTGTCTTAGGTGCTTCATTTAACACAGGGACAAGTGCTTCCACTCTGCTTCTGGAAAAGGAAGAACCAAATACAGCATGCTGGTAAGAGGCCTGGAATACAGCCCTGTGAGTAAAGGCTGAGGGAGCTGGGGGTGTGCAGCCTGGAGAAGAGGAGGCTCAGGGCAGACCTCATTGCTGTCTACAACTACCTGAAGGGAGGCTGTAGCCAAGAGGGGGTTGGTCTCTTCTGCCAGGCAACCAGCAACAGAATGAGGGGACACAGCCTCAAGTTGTGCCCGGGGAGGTATAAGCTGGATGTTAGGAGGAAGTTCTTGACTGAGAGAGTGATTGGCATTGGAATGGGCTGCCCAGGGAGGTGATGAAGTCACCTTCCCTGGAGGTGTTCAAGAACAGCCTGGATGAGGCACTTAGTGCCATGGTCTGGTTGATTGGCTAGGGCTGGGTGCTAGGTTGGACTGGACCATCTTGGGAGTCTCTTCCAATCTGATCGATTCTATGATTAAGTGGAGAGGGAATGCACCTGAGGCAGAAAAATTAAGGGATTATGGGATGACAGATACAGCTATTGCAAGTGTTTCTGTTTCGAAATACAGGATTGATTAGCATGTTGAAAGAGATTTCAGGGCAAGAGTTCCAATTGTACATCCACTAAACTCTGTCCAATAGTCCAAGAATGAGATTCATTTAATGATGAGGAAACATGATTTGCAATCTTTTGAATCTATCTTCATTTCTTGTGATAATAATCATAAGGAAAAAAAGATCTGCACTGGCAGATGAATGTAAATTGTTTCTAACTCTGAAACATGAAACTCTAATTTAATTCATGTCCTGGTATCAAAACTTCTTGCTTTACAAAATAGTGGATAAAATAGGATGTAGAATATGTAGCTGTTCTCAAGGTAAAAAGAATTAGTTTCATTTAAACAAAGTGATAAAGCAATATCCTTCACACTGGTGAGTTGGAATCATCACAGGAAACTGCAAAACATAGTTTCTTAGTGACTTAACACTGAACCAGAAAAAAATGATTTTGTGATGTGCTCAATCTATTATCTTGGTTAAACAAAAGGCTGAATGTGTGCAAAATCTTGAAAGCTCATAACCTCTTATTCTAGGGCAGAGTCAAATGCTCTTTTAAACAGTATTAACTGTTTAATGAACTGAATTCATCTGTATTACTAAGGGCGTCCAAACTGTACATCAAAAGGTTTTGAAGTTGCCACAGTGCTAAACCATCTAAAGTAAATTTCTCTGCCATAAGAAAATCGTTCTGCATTTTTTGAAAGCAGCTTGATATTCCTGGGGACTGACCTGCTGGAGAGCAGTGAAGGGGAGAAGGACTTGAGAGTCCTGGTGGATGGAAGGATGGCCATGAGCCAGTAGTGTGCTCTGGTGGCCAGGAAGGCCAATGCCATTCTGGGGTGTATTAGAAGGACTGTGGTTAGTAGGTCGAGGGAGGTTCTTCTGCACCTCTATTCTGCCCTGGTGAGGCCTCATCTGGAGTACTGTGTCCAGTTGTGCCCCTGCCAAGCTCAAGGAGGACAGGGAGATGCTTGAGAGAGTCCAGCACAGAGCCACAAAAGTGATTAAGGAACATCTTCCTCACGAAGAGAGCCTGAGGGAGCTGGGGCTTGTTAGCTTGGAGAGAAGACTAAGGGGTGACCTCATTCATGTTTATAAATATGTAAGGGGTGAGTGGCAGGAGGCTGGAGCCAGGCTCTGCTGGGTGATGCCCAGTGACAGGACAAGGGGCAATGGGGGGAAATTGAGGCACGGGAGGTTCCATGTGAACCTGAGGAAGAATTTTTTCCCTATGAGGGTGACAGAGCACTGGAACAGGCTGCCCAGGGGGGTTGTGGAGTCTCCCTCTCTGGAGATATTGAAGAACCATCTGGATGCGTTCCTGTGTGATCTGCTCTGGGTGATCCTGCTCTGGCAGGGGGGGCTGGATCAGGTGGTCTTTCGAGGTCCTTTCCAGGCTCTGACTTTGTATGATTCTATGATTCTTTTAGGTACTCTGACTAATGCATGTTTTATTAGGGAACACCTCCTGAATGTTTTAGTAAAGAAATTAAAAAGAAAATACTTTGCCTTGCAGCAAAATGGTAATTAATTATCCTCTTACTTTGTGTACTCATTACTTTGTTACTATGTCTACTCACACATAATGAATGAATGAACTAATAATTGCTCTAACACTTAAAGATCTAACTTGAAACACCCATTTGTAAGCCAAACAATCTATTAGCAAGTAAATAAAGCAAACTCATATTGAAAATAATTTAACATTTAACAAAGTAGTGCATCACATTTAGAATGCAATGGTGGTCCAAATAAGTGAAATGATGAAAAATAGTGATATCAAGATCTCAGAAGATCTGGGTGAATCGTATCCAATTATTAAATTAAAAGCTAAATGCTGATTTATTTCCCCCTAAACATAGGAATACAGTAATTGTGGAAGGTATTTATACTGTCACATAGGTAAAATCAAGTAGAGCTTTTTAAAGTGTAAGATCCTCATCAACATTTGGAGAGCTTTAACGAGGAATGAAACAGATATTATAGATTCCAGTGTGATGTATAGCAATCACAAAACTGCAGTGCAGTTAAAGACTGCATTCAGAAAGCTGACCATTCTTTCTTCAGAGCTGTCATTTATTCACTTGTACAAACTTTGCTCCTGTACTCTGCACTGGTTAGACCACATCTCAAGTACTGTGTTCAGTTCTGGGCCCCCCAGTTTAAGAGGGACATTGAGATGCTTGAGTGTGTCCAGAGAAGGGCGACGAGGCTGGTGAGAGGCCTCGAGCACAGCCCTACGAGGAGAGGCTGAGGGAGCTGGGGTTGTTTAGCCTGGAGAAGAGGAGGCTCAGGGCAGACCTTATTGCTGTCTACAACTACCTGAGGGGTGGTTGTAGCCAGCAGGAGGTTGCTCTCTTCTCTCAGGCAGCCAGCACCAGAACAAGAGGACACAGCCTCAAGCTATGCCAGGGGAAATTTAGGCTCAAGGTGAGGAGAAAGTTCTTCACTGAGAGAGTCATTGGCTACTGGAATGGGCTGCCCAGGGAGGTGGTGGAGTCGCCGTCCCTGGAGCTGTTCAAGGCAGGATTGGACGTGGCACTTGGTGCCATGGTCTAGCCTTGAGCTCTGTGGTAAAGGGTTGGACTTGATGATCTGTGAGGTCTCTTCCAACCCTGATGATACTGTGAGACTGTGAAACCAAATTACCTTTTGATGAAACTTTTCCACAGAGTATTTGCAAAACCAAGAGTTTTCACGCCATGATGGGTGGCGTTTTTTTTCCATTTAAAGGTCTAAAGGTCCTGATAAAATCCTGATAGAGGTCTGATACATTTCTCAGGGTGTCACTCTTCTCTTACATGCTGCCAAATTGAGTTTCCCTTAGCTAATCTTTGTTTTGTATGCAGGAAGACTTAATTCTGATTATGAATACCTCTTGATTAAAGTAGATGTAATTGTCTTGACTCGAGTTGTTTCTGTGGGCATCTCTACTGCTGTGTGAAAGAGTTGACCTTGTCCCTAAAAGGAAACAGACATTCTGAGTCATTATTGATATACACAGCAAAGTACAGAACGTTGAAAAAGTCCAGTGAGAACATTATTATGATCTTTGATTTACAGCTTTGTTTCATTTTACAGAGCTCCTGTCAGATTCTAATTACAGAAGGAAAATCTAAAACACCCTGCTCATGAAGATAAGCAATAAAAGCCTTCAGATCCTTACACTACAGTGAACTTCAAGTAGCAGACAGCATTCAGAGGTCTGAACAGAATTGCAGTACATTATTTTTTCTATTGAGGACTGGGAAATTTCGCAGGCACATCATGTTAGATTTACCCAGGTCTTTAAGTATACTGTAATTGCAGATTTACAAGAGAAAATGAAATGAGCAAATAGAACCTGTCATGAAAACTGCAAATCACTACCCCCTGTATTTCTGCCCATGGGAAAGACATAGAGGAATTATAAATGGGGTTTTAATATGGACTTCCTTTTTTGTGTCTGAGAAATCAGTAATTTGCATAGCCAACTGTGCACACCACTGTCATATCAACACAGTGTTTCTAATGATGTTCAAAAAGCATTTGATCAGGCCATTATAGAGCAAATAAAACAGTAATTTAACATTTCTTTTACACTTATGGAACTGGAATTAACTCCAAGTTGGCTAAATGTTGTAATCAAGGTACGTACATATTGTTAAAAATAGATTTAAATTCAGATTTGATATTTGTAATAATTTATTTCATTTAATTTCATTTATTTTATTTGAAGATTTAATTTAATGTTGCTTTATTTATTTTATTTTGTTTTTAATATTTTATTTCATTTTTAAGATTTTATTTCATGTTTTAGTATTTTCTTTTATGTTTCTTTCTGTTGTGGGCACTCAGGTGCATTTAATTATAGCAGAACTTGCAGCAAAGCTACAAGGCTACGTGGAATAGCAGCACAACTGTTTCATGAAGTTGTTTGGTTAAGGACTATTCATTATGAAAGGGATGACAAGAAAGTTTGCTGTTTGGTTTGTATTTTAGTTATAGGCTGGATGTTAGGAGGAAGTTCTCAGTATCACAGTCTCACAGTATCACCAAGGTTGGAAGAGACCTCATAGATCATCAAGCCCAAGCCGTTACCACAGAGCTCAAGGCTAGACCATGGCACCAAGTGCCACGTCCAATCCTGTCTTGAACAGCTCCAGGGACGGCGACTCCACCACCTCCCTGGGCAGCCCATTCCAGTGTCCAATGACTCTCTCAGGGAAGAACTTTCTCCTCACCTCAAGCCTAAACTTCCCCTGGCACAGCTTGAGGCTGTGTCCTCTTGTTCTGGTGCTGGCTGCCTGAGAGAAGAGAGCAACCTCCTCCTGGCTACAACCACCCCTCAGGTAGTTGTAGACAGCAATGAGGTCTGCCCTGAGCCTCCTCTTCTCCAGGCTAAACAATCCCAGCTCCCTCAGCCTCTCCTCGTAGGGCTGTGCTCGGGGCCTCTCACCAGCCTTGTTGCCCTTCTCTGGACACATTCAAGCATCTCAATGTCCTTCTTAAATTGAGGGACCCAGAACTGAACACAGTACTCAAGGTGTGGTCTAACC
Organism: Tricholaema leucomelas; assembly: GCA_013400475.1. Classification (NCBI taxonomy): domain Eukaryota; kingdom Metazoa; phylum Chordata; class Aves; order Piciformes; family Lybiidae; genus Tricholaema lacrymosa; species Tricholaema leucomelas. The sequence goes on along the minus strand of WAAF01015185.1, from coordinate 40,194 downwards.
AGTGCAGAGTACAGTTCTTGCCAGAGAGAGTGATTGCCATTGGAATGGGCTGCCCAGGGAGGTGGTGGAGTCGCCGTCCCTGGAGGTGTTCAAGAAAAGCCTGGATGAGGCACTTAGTGCCATGGTCTGGTTGATTGGATAGGACTGGATGACAGATTGGACTGGATCATCTTGGAAGTCTCTTCCAGCCTGTCTGATTCTATGATTCTATGATTCCATTGACTTGCCATAAAGAGTAGCATCTATTGCTTGTGACAATTTAAGGTTATTATTAGCACTAATTGAGGTATGGTGCTTGGGAGTATATTTGCACAGTAATTGGCTGCTGACTTTCCATTAGCAATGCTGTTATGTGATGTAATCTCAACTGTAGTATCAAATGCTGAGAATTATGCTTTAATTTCTGCAATACAAGCTAAAGTTCACAAAAATAGACAGGAGGAAAAAGTGAGGAAAGGTGACTGAGACTGCTCTGTATTTCCTGTGCAAACACATCAGAATAACAAAATCTAAGTAAAAGAGTGCATGAGAATAAGAAAAACCACTCTGAGATTAACAGCATGAGCACTGAAAAGCAAAACTGCTGCCATGCTGGAAAATACTACTAAAGTAAAAAGGAAGGTCACAGAATTGAAGCTAGTAGATCACTAACATTGAGATGAGTCACCGAGTTACTCAGAGACTTTGCAACAGGAAAAAGAGAGTTTTTTTCTCAACCCTAACTCTAACTTCAATACTTCCCTTAAGCCTTAGAGAAAGAACCCTGGCCAGGGAGGAAACTCACAGTCTAGGGGTCCTGCAGCTTTTTCTTCTCTTTTCTAGTGCCTTCCCAGATCAGCAGTACATCTAGCTCAGTTTTCCTCTCAACCCAAACCTTAACCCTAAGTGCAGACTTCGCCTGAGGCACTCCTTCTGTTGTAGCAGGATTAGGTCTAGCAGTGTTTCTCCAGGAGTTGCAGTGTATGTCTTCTAGAATATACTTTTATTAAAGGAAGCAAAATAAAACCAACAGACCCCCTACATGTAGTGTGTATTTTGCCTTCAAGATATTTATCTTATTAAATGTTTATACTAATGTGTTTCTCCATTTTTTTTTTAAATCCATGAATCTGGAGAGTTTAGTCCTTAGGAAAATCTTACCCACTGCTACAGCTGGTGGTTTTGTACGCTGTGGCAACTGTGACTGTGTCATTTACCAGACATGATTAAAGGGACCTTTGCTTTGGCCAATTCTATGTAATATTTGTGATTACAGGAGGCAATCAACCACCTCCATTAACAATGGAATCACAGAATGGCTTGGGTTGGAAGAGACCTTAAAGATCATATAGTTCTAAACTCCTTGTCATGGGCAGGGCCACCTTCCACTAGAACACATTGCTCAAAGCCCCATGCAACCTGGCATTGTGAACACTTCCAGGAAAGGGACATCCACATTTTTTTTCTGGACAGTGTGCTCCAGTGCCTCGCCATCCTCACAGTAAAGAACTTCTTCCCTACATCTGATCTCAATCTACTCTTGCATTTTAACCCACTGCCCTTTGTGTCAGTACTAGACTACCCAATAATGAGTCCCTGCTCATCTCTTCTGTAGGCCCACTTAAACTATTGGAAAGATTCTATAAGGTGTCTCTGAAGTCTTGTCTTTTCTAGACTAAACAACTCGAACCTTCTCCAGCTTGTCTAGACAGAGAAGATACTCCAGATCCCTGATCACCTTTGGGGCCCATTCCAGCACATCACAGCACAACACAACACAACACACTTGTTGTATGTCATAGGCAAACGTACCAAAGGTGCACTCAATCCCACTGCTGCTGTCATCGACAAAGGTTCTGGCTTCCCCTTATAATTAAAAAAGTAAAGTAACTCTGAGTAGAAATTAATCTGACCTGTATTAGACTTCTGCTTCATAACGAAATGAAGCACTGCGTAAAGCTGACGATTGATCTCCTATGCTTTAAGGCACTCCATGTGTGTGCTACCTGTCACCAACTGCAGTCATTCTGCCTGGGCAGTGACTAAACCCACCTGGCTGATTTTAGTAGAGTAGTACTTAGACAGCTCTCCTTTAGCACCAGTGTAAGATTAGGTAAGATTATCTATCCTCTTTTTCTTATCTATCCTCTTTGAGTGTGGGTTTGCTCAAAACTATGATATTTAAATACATAGTGTGGTGTTCAGGAAAAGCCTGGATGAGGCACTTAGTGCCATGGTCTGGTTGACTGGATAGGGCTGGGTGCTAAGTTGGACTGGCTGATCTTGGAGGTCTCTTCCAACCTGCTTGGTTCTATTCTATTCTATTCTGTAATGGACACAAACAGTGGTGCATTACAGTTGTTTTACCCCTGGTCTCTGGATTTGGTCAGCTGAATCCTTGATTGCTCTAGAGCAACATACATGTCCATTGACAAGTGGAAGTAAGATGTAAGTTTATGGCCAGTATTTAATACATAAGATCATATAATCATAGAATCACAGAGTCGACCAGGTTAAAAGAGACCTCCAAGATCAT
>WAAF01015185.1:0-37447 GCA_013400475.1 Tricholaema leucomelas | reverse complement strand
CTTGGGCACACTGCTGGCTCATCTTCAGCCTATTATCTACCAGCACCCCCAGGTCCCTTTCTGCCTGGTTGCTCTCCAGCCATTCTGTCCCCAGCCTGTAGCACTGCTTGGGGTTGTTGTGGCCAAAGTGTACTGCTAGAGCGCCTCACATCAAATATAAGTTTTGGATGATGTTATCATTTTCTTTCATTTCTATTTTAAAGCACCTTTTATATTAAGTTCTTCATATTCTTCGTTGCACTGCAGTTAAGTTACTTAATTGCCCCAACAAAGCCTACTCTATGGTGATTATTTATAGATTTGAATGGCCATTAATAAACCATTTATAAGTTGTGAATAATAACAGGCTTGTAAGAATTAGCCTCCAATATTGCCCTATGAGGATGTGTAAGAATTAGCCTCCAATATTGCTCTATGAATATGTATGTGTTATTGTAATGTTCATCCTTCACACGACCTGAGAGGGAGAATGGCACAAATAAAGCAGACAGTAAGTGCTACATTCATAAAAGGTTATTTTTGCAATTTCTATGTAAATAGCCTGCTCTCTGTGGAGAAAATGTGTGGAATGAGGAAAGAGAAGAGAATGCAAACTAGCTGCTCATGACTAGAGTCCTGGGGTCAAAGGCTTTTTAAAGTAATTACCTTCACAGTTTCAGAGGTGCAGTCAGCTCTTCATGGTGTTAATGGAAATATTCTCATAGGCTGGCAATCGCCAACAAAGGTGTGAAATCTAGAAAAGAGAACAGAGAAACCTTTAAGGTTGATTCTATGGTATAGGGAGGGGAAAATCATTTAAGAGTAACCAAATGAGTTTAGTTCTTTAAGAAGTATTTGTGGCTCTGCGCTGGACTCTTTCAAGCGGTTCCCTATCCTTGAACTGAGGGGGGCCCAAAGCTACAGGCTTGGGGCACTGTGGCTGCCTGAGAAAGGGATCTGCGGGTTGTAATGGACAGACAGCTGAATATGAGCCAGCAGTGTGCCCAGGTGGCCAAGAAGGCCAATGGCATCCTGGCTTGCATTAAAAATGCTATGTCCAACAGGAGTAGGGAGGTGATTGTCCCCATGGACTCGGCTTTGGTGAGGCCACACCTTGAGTGTTGTGCTCAGCTTTGGGCACTGCAATACAAGAGAGATGTGGAGATGTTGGAGAAGGTCCAGAGGAGGGCAGTGAAGCTGGGGAAGAGCCTTGAGAATAAATCTTATAAGAAGCAACTGAGGGAGCTGGGAATGATTAGTGTGAAAAAGAGGAGGCTGAGAGGAGGCCTCGTTGCTGTCTATGACTACCTGAGGAGACATTGTGGAGAGGCTGCTGCTGGGCATTTCTCACAGGTAATTGGAGATGGAACAAGAGGGAACGGCCTGAAGCTGAGACTGTATGAGTTTGGATTGGACACTAGGAGAGAGTTTTTCACAGAGAGAGTGGTCAGGCACTGGAGTGAGCTGCCCAGGGAGGTGGTGGAGTCACCCAGCCTGGATGTGTTTGGGGGACGTTTGGATGTGGTGCCTGAGGATATGGTTTAGGGTGGATCTGTAGAGTAGGGTTCTGGATTGGACTTGGTGATCCTGAGGGACTTTGCCAACCTGGATGTTTGTGTGATTTCTGTGATTCTGTGATTATGACTTACCAGAGTGTTTAGAGTCTTTTTGAAGGGTAAACATTTCTTAAGTCATTCCAAAAAGGATATTCTAAATTCAGTAACAAAACACAGGAATAAAGGTTGTTGAGGATAGAAGATCACTATTTTTGAGTGATAGTGTGAACAGTGAAGTGATAATGTTAACAGTGAACTCAGTTCTTTAGGGTACTTTGATATTTTCCATCCATTCTATTGTGTAACTCAGCTCAGGCTATCTCTTAAAATATATAATGGAACAAACTGATGTAGAAATTGCCTAATCATTTTCTTCCATTTTATTTCTTTAGATAAATATCTGATAAAATTATTGTAAGTGCTCTGCATGGAATTCAGATCTGTGAAAATCGATATTTGCTACTTTGTATTTATCTGCAAATAACCAGACTTTAGAGGAAATTGTAGACATCAATTACACACACACACAAACCCTGAAATGGCTGGGCACCTCTGAGACTCTGTACTTTTACTGCATTTCTTCATAATTGAAAAGCACAAATCCAGGCTGGGCAGTGACTGGCTGGAGAGCAGCCCTGAGGACAGGGACCTTGGGGTGCTGCTGCATGAGAAGCTCAACAGGAGCCAGCAGTGTGCACTTGCAGCCCGCAGGGCGAACCAGAGCCTGGGCTGCAGCAGGAGAAGTGTGACCAGCAGGGTAAGGGAGGGATTCTCCCCTTCTGCTGCGCTCTGCTGAGACCTCACCTGGAGTACTGCATCCAGTTCTGGAGCTCCCATTACAAGAGGGATGTGGAGATGCTGGAGCATGTCCAGAGAAGGGCCATGAGGATGCTCAGAGGGCTGCAGCAGCTCTGCTGTGAGGACAGACTGAAAGAGTTGGGGCTGTTGAGTTTGGAGAAGAGGAGGCTCCCAGGTGACCTTCTTGTGGCCTCCCAGTATCTGAAGAGAGATACAAAAAAAGGCTGTGGAGGGACTTTTTAGGCTATCAGGTAGTGACAGGACTGGGGGGAATGGAGCAAAGCTGGAGGTGGGGAGACTCAGCCTGGATGTGAGGAGGAAGTTGTTGAGCATGAGAGTGGTGAGAGCCTGGAAGGGGTTGCCCAGGGAGATGGTTGAGGCCCTGTCCCTTGAGGTGTTTAAGGCCAGGCTGGATGAGGCTGTGGCCAGGCTGATCTGGGGAAGGGTGTCCCTGGGCATGGCAGGGTTGTTGGAACTAGATGATCCTTGTAGTCCCTTCCAATCAGTATTCTATGATTCCATTCTATGATTCTATAATGGTCTTAGAGTTCCTGACTTTTGATCTTCTGAGATAAACAGTAAGACTCTTAATTATTTTAAAAAGTGTTGAATTCTCCTTGTTCCAAAAGTCTTCTGAAGTAATCCAATGTACAATAGGTGGATGGAATACTTAAATCCTGCAGGAATCTTCTGTGTCAAACTGCAGCTAACAATTACACAGTTATATGACAGATCAGTTCTTGATGGTGTTGGGGTTTAGGTTGGTTTTGGTTTGGGTCTTTTTTTTTGTGGTTTGTGTTTTTTAGTTGGTTGTGTTTTTTATTTTGTTTCTTTGTTTTTGTGGAAGGGAACCATGACATTGAGGAAAGACTAAACCTGCCTTTTGGTGAAATGAAACCTGTATGCCCACTTTAATGGTATCTGTGAGGCTGTAGTGTTTTTCACACTGTGGTCTCGAAATACTGCACATTCTCGGTCTCTTCCCAAAGTGTAATTTAACCTGGACTATCTGAATGCTGCTAACCTGTTACTGATTGCCTTAGTTACTGCTGAGCTTTCTTCTGTTGCAGGGCATTTCTTATGGGTCACTGTGGGGTAAGATTGTAAAAGCAAAGAGGAGGTGTACCTACTTGATTTTGATCAGCAGAATGATCTTCAGGCTGGAAAGAAGCAAATTGAGAACATGGAACATGTTATGAGATTATGCCACTATGAAGGCAAGGTGATGAAGAGGTTGTAGCCATGTAGGGTTGGTCTCTTCTCCCAAGCACCAGTGATAGAACAAGAGGACACAGCCTCAAGTTGCACCAGGGCAGGTTCAGGCTGGATGTTGGGAAGAAATTCTTCACAGCAAGAGTGATTGGCATTGGAATGGGCTGCCTGGGGATCCTCTGCAATCACCATCCCTGGAGGTATTTAAGAGGAGGCTGGATGAGGCACTTAGTGCCATGGTTTAGTTAATTAGAAGGGTTAGGTGATAGGTTGGAATCAATGAGATCTTTTCCAACCTGGTTAATTCTGTGGTTCTGTGATTCTTTACTTGAGTGACTGAAGTGAAAATTAATTTCTCCCTGTTTCAGTGCTGTGGTAGTTTGTTGTTCACTATTTTTCTCCTGAAAGTTTTGAAGAGTTCATTGATTTTTATAATAAATATAATATCACTTTGACTGTAATATCACAGCTTCCAAAATGTTGCTGTGCCCCATATATGACTCAATATGCAATGATACAAAAAGAAAAGCCAGGGACAAGGAAAGGTAGGCTGACCTGTCACTGTATATCATAGAATCATAGGATGTCAGGGGCTGGAAGGGACCTCAAAAGCTCACCTGGTCCAGCCCCCCCTGCCAGAGTGAGAACACCTAGAGCAGATCACACTGGAATGCATCCAGATGGTTCTTGTATATCTTTGTGTTTGATTTCCACACCAAGGAGGGGGGTGGATTATGTGCTAGCACTTAGCAGCCATTTAAGAATACACAGGTCTGTCAGAACATCTGCTGCTTTAAACTAATAATGGTTTTAACTTTACCTCTGGAAATCATTCTGTATATATATTTTTTAGGTTCTCAGGAGGTGTTTCACAGTATGTCAAATCACAGTAGAGTTACATACATCAGAAAAATTAAGTGCTAATGTCCTCTTGGAAAGTTCAGACATTCACATATGTTTCCCAGGGGGGAAAAAAGGACTTATTTCACTAAGTAGCTTTTCAAATAGCCCTTGAAAAGAAATACTTGGATGAAATGTAGAAGCTATTGCATGGAAATTCAGGTCACAGGATGTTAGGGGTTGGAAGGGACCTCTGGAGGTAATTGAGTCCAACCCCCAAAATCATATAAATTACTTTCTGAGCTGCAGTCTGGAAGGATTACAACTTCAAGTGGCTACATTTTGTACAGTTTGCATGCAACTTTCATACTCTAACAAGGATTCTTTACAATTATAAGATCAAGTATTTAATTTTAATTGATGTTTTCTATTTTCAAAGGTTATCAAATGTTCCTCTGTGTGTATACCTGTGTATGGTATGCATGTGTATATCATTGTCCTCTACCAGCTCCCTGAAAGGAGTTTGAAGTGAGGGGGAAGTCATTCTCTTCTCTGAAGTAACAAGTGATGGAAGGAGAGGAAATGGCCTAAAATTGTGCCAGGGGAGGTTTAGGTTGACTATTGGGAAAAATTTCTTAACTGAAAGAATGGTCAGACATTGGAAAGGGTTGCCTAGGGATGTGGTGGAGTCATTGGAACTGGAACTGGACTGGAGTTCAAGGAATGTGTGGGCAGATTCTTCTCACTTGCTCCCTGGGATAGGACAAGGAGCAATGGATGGAAGCTGCAGCACAGGAGGTTCCACCTCAACACAAGGGGGAACTCCTCTGCTGCAAGGCTCACAGAACACTGGAACAGGCTCCCCAGAGAGGCTGTGGAGTCTCCTTCTCTGGAGACTTTCTAGGCCTGCTTGGATACGGTCCTCTGTGATCTGAGCTAGACTCTGCTCTGACGAGGGGGTTGGTACTCAATGATTTCTTTGGGTCCCTTCCAATCCTTAACATCCTGTGATCTTGTGATCCTATCACATGGCACTTTGAGACATGGTTTAACAGCCATGGATGTTCTTAGGTTGAAGGTTGGACTCAATGATCTTAGAGGCCACTTCCATCCAAAACAGTCCTGTGATTGTATGATAGTAAGACTATATCTGATGGACAAACCTTCCATCCAAAACAGTCCAAACAGTGATTCTGTGATAGTAAGACTGTGTCTGGTGGACAAACCTTCCATCCAAAACAGTCCAAACAGTGATTCTGTGATAGTAAGACTGTGTCTGGTGGACAAACCTTCCATCCAAAACAGTCCAAACAGTGATCCTATGATAGTACTGACTGTCTGGTGGACAAGCCTGAAAAACCCCCAAACAAAAGTTATTCATTGTTAATGACAGACCAGTTTGTAGCAGGGAATAAAAAAGCTGTCTAGAAGATATTTCACAATTATGTGCATTTAAAAATAACCATTTTAAATTATTGGTATTGTAGCTCTCTTCTGAGAATAAATGCTGCCAAATGTAATGTGTGTGATATACAGAACAGTGACTCCAAGCTGACAAAAGCTAAGTAGATTTCATACTGTGCTTGAAGCCAGCAAGACACTCTTTTAGCTGGCTTTGCAGTGGTTCTGCCTGGGGTGGCTTGGCATCCAAATCAAAAGGCTGGGCAGCATATTCACTCCTTGACACAAGGGCAGGCATTATTTCCGCCTGGCCAACAGGCAACATTGTAATTATCTGATTCCTACTGCACTTGTTCCCAAGTTAGCACCACAAATACTTTAGAAATCAGAGATTACTTTTCCCAGCTGCTGCATCACAGGAAAACATTTCCCCCCTTTCCTCTTTCTCCTTTGCATACGAGTCTTCTTTACACACAGGTCACACAGTACCTTAAGGAAGAAGGGCTGATGCTGATCCTTAAATATGCTTTACTGATTGGGTTTTTTTTGTTTGGTTGTCTGTTTTGGCTGCTGATATCATTGTCTCAGGAAAGGGAAATTTTCAAGTCATTAGGAAAAAGAATAACTTTCTTAAATTATCTGTTTTCATGATCACACTGTGATCATGGAGCGGGTACAGAGGAGAGCCACGAAGATGATCAGAGGGCTGGAGCAGCTCTGCTATGAGGACAGGCTGAGAGAGTTGGGGCTCTGCAGCCTGGAGAAGAGAAGGCTTCGAGGAGACCTTAGAGTGGCTTTCCAGTATCTGAAGGGAGCCTACAGGAAGGCTGGGGAGGGACTATTGACAAAGTCTGGGAATGTCAGGATGGGAGGGAATGGGTTTAAACTGGAAGAGGGGAGATTTAGACTGGATGTTAGGAGGAAGTTCTTTCCAGTGAGGGTGGTAAGACACTGGCACAGGTTGCCCAGGGAGGTTGTGGATGCTTCCTCCCTGGAGGTGTTTAAGGCCAGGCTGGATGAGGCCTTGGGTGGCCTGCTCTAGTGGGAGGTGTCCCTGCCTATGGCAGGGGGTTGGAGCTGGATGATCCTTGAGTTCCCTTCCAACCTAAACCATTCTATGAATCTATGATTTTTCCCCTTGTACTTTACCTGATGTGAATAATTAGACAAGGCTTGAGGATAAACTACACAGCAAAGAAATTAGAGACATTTCTTCTTTAACAGTTGTTGCAATGATAGCCTCCCTCTACTCCTTCAAAGCATGGAAGCTCAAAAGGATATTTTAAGCCAAATTGGCTGTTTCACTTGAAGCAAAGTTTGCCTGTGTTCTTTTGTTCTGGCAGAACTAAAAGTTGGGGTGCTTCCAGCATACAGCAGTAGCCAAGCCTCCAGAAGCTAAGTCTCCAACTGGATTTATATGAATACATAATGTCACCAATTCTGAAAAGGTACTTACATAGAAAAATATGTCTTTGGTACTCTTTCCTTGGCATATTCAGCATCTGGCTTGTTTCTCTTTAAGATATTTTGCCTGGATATCATTTATAATAGTTGGTGGTTACTAAATCCAGTACCCCAGCAGAGGTAGACTATTCCCAGGTCCTTCTCTCAAAACACTCCAGCATACATAGTTGTAAATACCTGTAACATATTGTATATATATGCCTGTAAATTGTGCTAAGATGTAAATCATAGAATCATAGAATGGGTTAGGTTGGAAGGGACCTCAAGGATCATGCAGCTCCAACCCCCTGCCATAGGCAGGGACACCTCCCACTAGAGCAGGCTGCTCAAGGCCTCATCCAGCCTGGCCTTAAATGCCTCCAAGGAGGAAGCATCCACAACCTCCCTGGGCAACCCATTCCAGTGTCTCACCACCTTCACTGTAAAGAACTTCCTCCTAATATCCAGTCTAAATCTCCCCTCTTCCAGCTTAAACCCATTCCGCCCTTGTCCTGACATTACCAGACCTTGTCAATAGTCCCTCCCCAGCCTTCCTGTAGGCTCCCTTCAGATACTCTAAGGTCTCCTCGAAGCCTTCTCTTCTCCAGGCTGCAGAGCCCCAACTCTCTCAGCCTGCCCTCATAGCAGAGCTGCTGCAGCCCTCTCAGCATCTTCGTGGCTCTCCTCTGGACCTGCTCCAGCAGTTCCATGTCCTTCTTGTGTTGGGGGCTCCAGAACTGCACACAGTACTCCAGGTGGGGTCTGAGGAGAGCAGAGTAAAGGGGGAGAATCACCTCCCTTGCCCTGCTGGCCACACTGCTCTTGCTGCAGCCCAGCTTTGTTCCTTAACTTCCAGCCGATCGAGTTAGTCTGGTTAATCTAGTTGGGGGGAGACTCCAAAAAGCCACTACACCCATCCACTAAGTGGGTCACCTGGTCATAACACATCAGGATCCAAAAGGATTTAAAATTTGTTCAAGTTATGGACATTAGATTGTAATAATAATAATTAGTGGGGTTTTTTTTCCTTTGCTTTTGCTATTCTTTTGTTGAACAGAGCAAAATGACAGTGAAGATAGATTAAGCTAATAAATGCAAAGTTCACTGCTTGTTTCTCTTCACACAAATACGTTGACTATGGGAGCGCTCAGCGATTCCTTTTATCACACCAGTAAATGAAAGACCCATAGTCCTGAAAATATATGGTACTCATAATTCCCATTACAAACCTCATGAATAGCTAAACAGCATAACTTGAGTGTTCTAAAAAGAAAACCCAACCCCAAAAACCTCTGTAAATGGGTGAATGAATTCTAAAAGAATTATCCTCACTGGCAATATTGGAAGCTAGGTAGAATCTTCAAATGAATTCACAGCATCACAGCATGGTGAGGGTTGAAAGGGACCTCTTGAGATCATCTGGTCCACCCTTGCTACTTAAAGGAGGTTCCCCTAGAGAAAGTTGCCCAGGATTGTATCCAAGCAGGTTTTGAATATCTCCAGAGAAGGAGACTCCACAACCTCTTTATTCAGCTCATTCTAGCCTGGGATTCCACCCCAGGGATGCAGCCACACAGGAACATAGAATCATATAATCAACCAGGTTGGGAGAGACCTCCAAGATCATCCAGTCCAACCTAGCACCCAGCCCTATCCAGGCAACTAGACCATGGCACTAAGTGCCTCATCCAGGCTTTTCTTGAATGCCTTCAGGGACGGTGACTCCACCACCTCCCTGGGCAACCCAGGCATAGTGCTGAGAGATGCACACATACCCTATAGAAGCTGCAGGACAAGCTGCTGAACTTCAGCATCAGAGACTGATTACTCTATGTCCCAACAAGCTCTGGTTCTAGGGAGCTGCTGGGTTTGCACATTTTTGAAGATAGTGCACTCAAAAATCAGTCTCAAATTACTATCATTGACACATCCAAGCATGGAAGGTGTGGAGCAGAACCATGCTGCCACAGGCACAATGCAAGTAAGCCTATGCTGAGCCTTACATTGTGTGTTTTGCTCCACTTCAGAAGTGGTGTAATTGAGGCAAGTAGCTCTTGAGGCTCAACTGATGCATGATAATTCATAAGCCATAGTAACTTAACAGCTCTGGCTTGTTTAATAAAAAGTATATGTTACCATGCTACCCTTTATTGTGTCTATGCAAATTACAAACCTCTGTGTGATTCTTTTGGCTTCTGTCAAAATAATTCCAGCACTGGTTTAATGATTGTAAGAAGCAAACTTTCTTTTTTATCTTTTTGCCCCCTCAGATATAGAAGCAACAGGCTGGTCACTGACAAGCTGGAGAGCAGCCCTAAGGAGAGGGACTTGGGGATGGTAGTGAACAAGAAGCTCAACATGATCCATCAGCGTGCACTTGGGGCCTGCAGGGCCAACCAGATCCTGGGCTGCATCAGAAGTGTGGCCAGCATGGTAAGGGAGGGGATTCTCCCCCTCTACTCTGCTCTGCTGAGACCCCACCTGGAGTACTGCATCCAGTTCTGGAGCCCCTATTACAAGAGGGATGTGGAGATGCTGGAGAGTGTCCAGACAAGGCCCATGAGGATTCNAGCCTGGAATGGGTTGTCCAGAGATGTGGCTGAGGCCCCATGCCTGGAGATGTTTAAGGCCAGACTGGATGAGGCTGTGGCCAGGCTGATCTGGGGAAGGGTGTCCCTGGGCATGGCAGGGGGGTTGAAACTAGATGATCCTTGTAGACCCTTCCACCTCTGACTGATTCTGTGATTATGTGATGCTGTGAATGAATCAGTAGGCATCAATACAAAGCAGAGAGCTTACTTCATTTTGGTGAAAAACATCCCCTTTCTCATCTCTGTAATGACTCTCTGGATGTCAGTGGAAATTTTGCTAGTAACTGCTGTATTATTCTTGTAGGATTATGGTGGCATGCATTTTAGGACAGCTGTGTTCCAGCATCATTTCTTTTTATGGTATTAGTAAAATGAAGTTAATACATGTGCAAAAGTGTCTACCTCTGTTATTTATTTCCTTAGTAATGCAATAATCTAGTTAAAGAAATGCCAGCATGCATCTGTAGCTACCAGTAAATTGAATTCAGTGATACCTGAGGTACATTTGATGCTCTATTAATATGATGTCTCAGGAGAATAGAAATCAGGATCGAATATTGTATTTTCTAATACTTGAAATAAATCCCTGTAAGAAAACTTTATGATTTCAGTCTGCTGTCAAACCTGCAAAGATGTGCAATTTAACATCATTTCTTGAATAGAAGGTCATAGAAGGATAGAACATTTTTGTGTTAGTTTTTAGAACTTTAAGAAGAATGTATCAAAGCTTTGTCACTTCTCCACTTTGTTCAATAGTGGAAAACTTTGTTCAAAATTAAGTATTGAAAACATTTTATGGACATGTCAAAATGATATGGAATAGAAAGAACGTAAGTGAACACAGTTCTTACTTGTTTTCTCAGTCATTTTTCTTTCTGTGCTTAGAATCATAGAATCAACCAGATTGGAAGGGACCTTCAAGATCATCCAGTCCAACCTAGCACCCAGCCCTAGCCAATCAACCAGACCATGGCACTAAGTGCCTCATCCAGGCTTCGCTTGAATGCTTCCAGGGACGGCAACTCCACCACCTCCCTGGGCAGCCCATTCCAATGCCAATCACTTTCTCTGCCAAAACTTGCTCCTAACATCCAGCCTAGACTTCCCCTGGAACAACTTGAGACTGTGTCCCCTTGTTCTGTTGCTGGTTGCCTGGCAGAAGAGACCAACCTCGACCTGGCCACAGCCTCCCTTCAGGTAGTTGTAGACAGCAATGAGGTCTGCCCTGAGCCTCCTCTTCTGCAGGCTGCACACCCCCAGCTCCCTCAGCCTCTCCTCACAGGGCTGTGCTCCAGGCCCCTCACCAGCTTTGTTGCCCTTCTCTGGACACATTCCAGTACCGCAACATCTCTCTTGAATTGAGGAGCCCAGAACTGGACACAGGACTCAAGCTGTGGCCTGACCAGTGCTGAGTACAGAGGCAGAATAACCTCCCTTGTCCTACTGGCCACACTGTTCCTGATCCAGGCCAGGATGCCATTGGCTCTCTTGGCCACCTGGGCACTCTGCTGGCTCATGTTCAGCTACTATCTACCACAAAACATCTCTCTACCCCCACCTTCTTTTAATTTTTGTTTTTCCTTCCTGATCATTCCTTTTCCTATAGCAAAGAAAACCTCAGCATAAAGTTTTATTTCTAGTTAACTGTTCTAGGAAATTTTTCAATTCATAAGGCTTCATGTGGGGGCCTCTACCATGGCTTTGTTCTATTCTTTACCAAGTAGAAATGGATGAAAGATCCCATCTGGGGCTTTGTGGGTTTCTGCACTGCAAGTTTATTAGCTAACATTGAAATGGACAGATGGGTAGATAATTCTGCCTTCTTATTACAGTCATGCACAGAGTACACACAATGTTACCGAATAAAGATATTCACTTTCCACTTGTAGCTCATCCATACCAGGAAGCGTGGTCAAACAGAAAAGGAGCAACTGTTTCTTTGGCTGCTTTGCTCTTGAGCATCCTGTGGTTTCACAGCTCACCATTTAAATCATTTTGCAGGCATTCTTGCAGATATCTCCAAAGGCACAGGCACACAAAGGGAAAATCTAAACGGGTTTTATCAAAATTCTGAGAGACAAATAACATAGAGAATTTTTACATGTAATTAGTTGTGTCAGTTGCAAAAAGTCTTGGGAAAAAAACAACCCAAAACCACAAACAATCCCAGCTTTATTTCTTCCACCACCACTAGTTACTAGCACCTCAATTAATACATTAATTTTGCTGCCAGGTTTTATTACCAGATTTTATTTATTTACTTCCTCGCAGTTATAGAGTCAGTGAGGGACATTGCTGGAAGAAGAAATTAAATATATATGCAACATTAAACTCCATCCATATAGACAGGTTATGCATGGACTAATTACATTGTTTTGGATTCAGAATATTTTCAGGAAGGCATTTGTGGACTTAGAATCATAGAATCAATCAGGTTGGAAGAGGCCTCCAAGATCATCCAGGCCAACCTAGCACCCAGCCTTGTTCAGTCAACTAAGTGCCTCAGCCAGGCTTTTCTTGAACACCTCCAGGGATGGTGACACCTCCCTGGGCAGCCCATTCCAATGCCAACCACTCTCTCTGGTAAGAACTTCCTCCTAACATCCAGCCTAGACCTACCCTGGCACAACTTGAGACTGTGTCCCCTCGTTCTATTGCTGGTTGCCTGGAAGAGGAGACCAACCCCCACCTGGCTACAGCCTCCCTTCAGGTAGTTGCAGACAGCAATAAGATCACCTCTGAACCTTCCCTTCTCTATGGAAATTATTATTAAATAGTGTGTAGACTCATCACCAAGTGGAACAGATCATTTAGTGACACAGACTGCAGGAAAGGCTGAGGTATTCACAACTTGCCCTAAGTTTTTCTTATCAAATTGTGTCCCAGGTTTTCCAGGTCTTTGTGCCCGGTACCAATGTCTGGTTGAGAGAGGAAACGAGAAGCCTGAAGTGGAACTCCTCAGGTGGGCTGCTCATTTTCAAGTTCATGGGATCAAGCTGGATCCAATAGTGAGATCTGGCAGATCTTCAAGATAGAACTGTGAGTATCAGGTTTGAAAAGGAAGGTCCTTGAACAGCGACACACAGATTCTTACAGAATCCTGGTACTCAAACTGGCTATGGAGTGGACAGGCAAAACACATAGAAAGTGAAAATCTCACTGGGCTGTTGAGTTACAGGGTAAGATGTGAATTTGACTACTGATTCTGAGTAGTATTTTAATGAGTTTATACTGAAAACAGTTCTGGTTCTAACATCCTCATGAACAACATAGGTGGTGGGATAGAAATTACCTCTAGGAAATTCACAGAAGACACAGATTAGGCCAACCTGGCTTCATTAGCAAGAGCATTAGTCACTGAGGGAAGCAGTTATTCTGCCACACTTGTCTGTTGTGAAGCTATATCTAGTGCTTTCTGTTCTGTTTTAGGACTCTGAACTTAAAAAGAAATATCAGCACTGCCAAGAGACTGTAGGCCACCAGTGTATACTTAGGGGGCTGGAGAATCTCTCCTATGAGGACTGGCACAAGAGTTGGGGCTCTTCAGCCTGAAGAAGTCTTTGAGGAGACCTTGGAGTTGCCTTCCAATAACTAAAGGGGGCCTAGAGGAGGGCTGGGCTCCTTATGAGATAAAGTCAGCTTTCTTCAGATTATATTATATGTTAGGAGGAAATTCTTAACAGTGAGAGTGATTTGCCATTGGAATGGGCTGCCCAGGGAGGTGGTGGAGTCAGCATCCCTGGAGGTGTTCAGGAAAAGCCTGGATGAGGCACTTAGTGCCATGGTCTGGTTGACTGGATAGGGCTGGGTGCTAGGTTGGACTGGCTGATCTTGGTGGTCACTTCCAACCTGGTTGGTTCTATTCTATTCTAATATTCAGGGCTCTATATTCTGTGATAGGTTAAGTCTAGCTTTTCTGCCTTCAGTTATCTCACTACTTACCTCCTCAAAAAGTTAGTTTGTGGAGGGTTTTTTTGTTGGTTTGGTTTATTTTTTGATTTATTTTTTTGTCTTTTGTCCTGGGCAGTGTTCTGGAGAACAATGCAGTGAATTAGCATGGGTTTGAAACCACTGAATGGGTCCCACTGAACCAGCAAAGCTTTGGAAATACATCTTTAAATGCCCCATTTCAAGAAAGATAATTATGCTAATGTGAATTCATATCTTCTGACCCAAGTTTATGAAGGCAAGGGAGGGGATTCTCCCCTTTACTCTGCTCTCATCAGACCCCACCTGGAGTACTGTGTACAGTTCTGGAGCCCCAAACGTAAGAAGGACTTCAAATTGTTGGAGTGACAGAGGGCCACGAAGATGCTCAGAGGGCTGGAGCAGCTTTGCTATGAGGGACAAGCTCCAAGAGTTGGGGCTCTGCATCCTGGACAAGAAAAGGCTTTGAGGAAACCTTGAAGTGGCCTTCCAGGATCTGAAGGGGGCCTAGAGAAGGGTTAGGGAGGGACTATTTACAGGGTCTTGTAATGACAGGATGAAGAGTAATGGGTTTAAAGTGGCAGAGGGGAGCTTGAAACTGGATGTTAGGAAGATGTTCTTTCTAGTGAGGGCAGTGAAACACTGGCACAGGTTGCCCAGGGAGGATGTGGATGCTTCCTCCCTGGAGGTGTTCAATGCCAGGCTGAATGAGGCCTTGAGCAACCTGCTCTAGTGGGAGGTGTCCCTGCCTGTGGCAGGGGGGTGGAACTGGATGACATTTGAGGTCCCTTCCAACCTAAACCATTCTGTGATTCTACAACCTATGAGAGCCTGGAGAGGAGCTCTAACAGTGGGCTTGATGGCAATGAGGAAAATCTACAACTTAAGAAATTATAAAGAAAGTTTTGAGAAGTTGTAAGACTGTCATGAACACACTGCACTTGGGAAAGGAAACAAACAGAGTCTGTAAAACTGCTCCACCGGGGAATATATTTGGTATACAATAATAACCCTTGCGTTAGGTCATGCTTTATTTGGCCAACAGCGACTGAAGACAACTGTACAGAAAGGGTTTATTTAATGCACAGGAAGCCCTCCAATCTAATAAAAGATACAAAAGCTTCAGATGCATTTAGGATACCATTTATCACACTTTTCTTTCCGTTGTGCATAGTGTTTGACAGTAATGAATGTTTGTATTGATCTTCCTTGGGGTTGCAGTTTCAGCTAAAACTATTTCAAAATAAAAATGCACACAGAGCAGAAAAAAAATATATTTAAGCTCTGTTTAGATTCACTCCAGTTAAAGAATTTATTGAGAACCAGTTAAGTGGTTCTAGTGATGATTCATGCAAGAAGTAGACTGGAGCCCCTGCATAAGTGTATAGTCACTGTGTTTTTTAGAATAGAATGTAATAGAATATAATCAAGCAGGCTGGAAGAGACCTCCAAGATCATCCAGTCTGACCTAGCACCCAGCCCTAGCCAGTCAACCAGACCATGGCACTAAGTGCCTCATCCAGGCTTCTCTTGAACACCTCCAGGGATGGCAACTCCACCACCTCCCTGGGCAGCCCATTCCAATGCCAATCACTCTCTCAGTGAAGAACTTCCTCCTAACACCCAGCCTATACTTCCCCCAGCACAACTGGAGACTGTGTCCCCTTGTTCTGTTGTTGGTTGCTTCGCAGAAGAGACCAACCCCCACCTGGCTACAACCTCCCTTCAGGTAGTTGTAGACAGCAATGAGATCTGCCCTGAGCCTCCTCTTCTCTAGGCTAAACAACCCCAGCTCCCTCAGCCTCTCCTCATAGGGTTTGTGATGGTTTGGGTGTGCCCCTCCCCCCCCCCACTTTAGAAATCACCCAGACTAGACTCAGNGGGGATTAGAAGTAAAGGTGAATCAGCAAAGCAAATGGAGGGTGAGGTTAGAAAGCAAGATGGAGTTCAGCCAGCAGCCTCAGCCCAGAGCGAAGTGCCCAGCGAAGTGCCCAAGTGAAGTGACTTTATCTTTCATTTTGCTTTTCCTTTCTACACATTTCAGCAAGGCTGAGAGGGAAGTAGACATCACCATTGTTTTCATTTCTCAGCCTATGATCTAGTTCTTCTCACCAAAACATTCTAGCTAGCTTCAAATTAGCACACCAGGCCCTTCACCAGCCTTGTTGCCCTTCCCTGGACATGTTCCAGCACCTCAACAGCATTTTGCCACGAGTGATTCCAAAGATTCCGTGTACAACAATTAGCTAATTAAGAAATTAATATATTGAACAAATTATTGAGAACAAAATAGACAGAAGGTTTTAACAGAAAGGCACAGTGGCCCAGACAAATGATCAACATAATGATATGAGAGACCTACAGGCAGTGCAGAAGGTGCCAACTGAACCGCCTGAAGAGTCTGCCAATGAACCAGATGCTGCTGTAGGGAAAATATCTTTCTCAGCTGGCGTCTGAGTAGTGTTTGTCATCCGAAAGAGTAAAAGATTTACGATGATAATGTGTTGGGGTTAATAACACCATTCCATCACTGTACGGTCATCTTTATTAAGTGGTTTTGGAAAGCCATTCTGCATGTGGATTTTACATTTCATATTTCACTTGTGGCAGGAGCACCTCATCTAAGTAATCAGGAGAAGAGTATTTGATCCTCTGATAAATAAGTGGTAGCACAGGTAAGAAATGTTTTCTCTTTTCTCCATAGGAAGAACTGTACTCTCCCTTGACTCTTGGCATTTCAATGCATACTTTTTCATACTGTATGAGAACAATGAATATTTTCTTTCTTTAGACAGGTGAAAGATTAAGATAAACTGCAATCAACTGCATTGAAATTCTCATTATTTTATTTCCTAGTTGAAAAATTATGAAAGGATGCTTCATTGATTTTTTTTGTATCTCTCTCCCTACAGATAGGTCATGCACACCTATACAATTCTGAAACAATCAGACTTCACCTTTCAACCTTTCTTCCACTAAAATGACCTCAAAACAGTATTACTGATAACTCAGGTGGTGTTCTACTTCTGACTTTATAACAGGTCTGGCATTCCGCAGACTTCAGCAGAGTCTTCATGGATTGGCAGGGGTTAAGAATGCAAAAAGCAGGAAGAAAAAGTGTCTTAGTGACACAACAAATTGCTATAAAAATTATTTCATTGTAATCACTGTCAGCAAGTTTGCTGATGACACCAAGCTGGGTGGAGTGGCTGCCACACTGGAGAACTGTGCTGCCATTCAGAGAGACTTAGGCTGAAGGGTTAAGCAGGGAGAAATGTAATGAAGTTCAACAGGGGCAAGTGTAGAGTTGTGCACCTGGGAAAGAACAACCCCAGGGATCAGCATAGGTTGGGAATTGACTTGCTGGAGAGCAATGAAGGGGAGAAGGACTTGAGAGTCCTGGTGGATGGAAGGATGGCCATGAGTCATTAGTGTGCTCTGGTGGCCAGGAAGGCCAATGCCATTCTGGGGTGTATTAGAAGGGCTGTGGTTAGTAGGTCGAGGGAGGTTCTCCTTCCCCTCTATTCTGCCCTAGTGAGGTCTCATCTGGAGTATTGTGTCCAGTTCTGGGCCCCCCAGTTCAAGAAGGACAGGAAGATGCTTGAGAAAGTCCAGCACAGAGCCACAAAAGTGATTAAGGAAGTTGAACATCTTCCTTATGACAAGAACCTGAGGGAGCTGAGGTTTATTAGCTTGGAGAGAAGACTAAGGGGTGATCTCATTCATGTTAATAAATATGTAAGGGATGACTGCCAGGAGGCTGGAGCCAGGCTCTGCTGGGTGATGCCCAGTGACAGGACAAGGGGCAATGGGTGAAAGTTGAGGCACAGGAGGTTCCATGTGAACCTGAGGAAGAATTTTTTCCCTATGAGGGTGACAGAGCACTGGAACAGGCTGCCCAGGGGGGTTGTGGAGTCTCCCTCTCTGGAGATGTTGAAGAACCATCTGGATGCGTTCCTGTGTGATCTGCTCTGGGTGATCCTGCACTGGCAGGGGAGCTGGATCAGATGATCTTTCAAGGTCTCTCCCAGCCCCTGACATTCTATGATTCTATGATCTCAGTACTGATAAATTTAAATTGACATTCAGTGCTCTCTCACTGCAAAGAGATTCAGCCTTAAATCACAAATGAGAAAGACAAGAGACTCAGTGAAATGGATGGTCTTCCTGCTGGATTAAGTGTGACAATTGAATGCATGACATACAGTAAATGCAACTGTACTTATACACCTAATACATTTTAAGAAATTAATTGCATAACAGGAAATTGACCACGAGTTCTTTCTGAGTTTTGTTTGTTTGCTTGAAAAAATGCCTCGCATCCTTAGAGTGCATCACCTCTATGTCTAGATTTGTCTGCTTGTGTTAGTGTGATGAGTTCCTGTGGAGAACTAGTACAGTTAGAATGCTCTGTTTAACAGCAATAAGCAATTTCATCAACAGGCATGGCCAACACCTTGCCCTAATGGTGCTGCCTCTAGCCAGCTTGCTTGTGTTAAATACAAACCAAAAGACTGAAGGAGACATGGCAGCCTGAGCTGCACTCAGACCATACATAGATAATCTTCCAGCAGCTTTAGGGATTTTCTGCACTTCAGAAATTACTGCAGAAGAGAACCAAATCCACTAGCCTAGAAGGCCAAATCTATACTTAGTAACAAATATGTCTGAATATTTTCTTTTTGTTCTGGAATCATATACACAATAATGTCACTGAGCAATTCAGCAAATCGGATCTATGATTTACAGTGCTAATGCTAAGTGTAATAAAAATCCTACCTTGCTGTGCTGGTTTGAGACTAACTGAAATATAAGTATAGGCTGGACATTAGGAGGAAGTTGTTGCCAGAGAGAGTGATTTGCCGTTGGAATGGGCTGCCCAGGGAGGTGGTGGAGTCACCATCCCTGGAAGTGTTCAAGAAAAGCCTGGATGAGGCACTTAGTGCCATGGTCTGGTTGATTGGATAGGGCTGGGGGATAGGTTGGACTGGATGAGCTTGGAGGTCTCTTCCACCCTGGTCTATTCTATTCTATTCTATTCTATTCCATTCTATTCTATTCTATTCCTTAGCTGTGAGAAGAAAGGAAAAAAAGCCAACAGTAACCTATATCACCCATTCTTCTGCTGAGAAATGCAATTAGTCAAAATATAGAGAAGACAGGCACTTCTCACACACTGCTCAGCTCTCACTTCTGGCTGTGCCTGCTTTCTGGCTGTCTGCTCTCTGTGGCTGCCTCTGCCTCTAACTCTCTAATCCACCCAACCCCTTTTTCCTCTAACCACCTTGTCATCTTTTTTTTGACATCTCACCTCAGATCTCCCGATTTATCGTGTGAGATACAGGTGGGTTGATCTGGTTATTTCTGAAGGGAGGGAAAGAGGGAGGGGGAAGGGGAGTGGGGTCAGAAGCTCTCCTGGGGACTCTGATTGTTTCTGGGAGGGGCATTGTGTTTCTGTGTTACTTTGAGCTTGTAAAAAACTGCATATATTTGTCTACCTATGCCTGCATATTGTGCTAAGCTGGAAATATCTTTGAAATATCTTTTTCCTTTTTTTTCTTCATGAAATAGAAACGAATAATCAAGGAAAATGAAACTAATAGGGATTAATTAGTTAACAAAGTTGGGAGGTGGCGAGGAAGCCAAACAGATGCAGTTAAATAAATGGTTGAATGAATAGCAGATTATCAATTTGTGTGGAGTCTGTTCTGCAAAAGGCACAACTGTACATTTCAGATCCACTGGGAATAATTGGAAAGTTAAGCTAAGTAAGCGGTAAATTGATGTGCTCTTTGTTGGCTTTTGGTTGGCTTTTTGTTTGTTTGTTGTTTTGTTGTGTTTTTTTTTAAAGAGAAAACAAATCTGCAAATAAACCCCACAGAGCATCTCCTGTGGCAAACTCAATTTGGGCCTCACTTTCTCATTTTTTATTCTATGAATGCTTTAGAAAAACATTGAAAATAAGCAAAAACTATTGATGAAATGCAACCAGCTTTTGTTTTAGAAAAGGCAGAGAAATTTCTAGATTTTAGGGGCTTTTTTGGTGCAATACCACTACCTGAAGGGAGGTTGTAGCCAGGTGGGGGTTGGTTTCTTCCAAGCAACCAGCGACAGAACAAGGGGACACAGTCTCAAGCTGTGCCAGGGGAAGTCTAGGCTGGATGTTAGGAGGAAGTTGTTGGCAGAGAGAGTGATTGGCATTGGAATGGGCTGCCCAGGGAGGTGGTGGAGTCACTGTCCCTGGGGGTGTTCAAGAACAGCCTAGATGAGGCACTTAGTGCCATGGTCTAGCTGACTGGATAGGGCTGGGTGCTAGGTTGGACTGGATGATCTTGGAGGTCTCTTCCAACCTGGTTGATTCTATGATTCTATGATTACTTCACAAAGAAGTAGCTGTTATACAAACTTTTAAATACATACTGCATGTGTTTCTATGTATTTTTCCCGTTCTCTGATGAGCTGACTTTTTGACTAATGACCTCAGTGGGAAATCTGATTATCCTAATCAAAATCTACCACTCCAGATTTGTCTTCTGCAAGTATAAGGCCTGAGTTTAAAATCCCCGTAAACTCATTCCATACCTAGAAAGATGTGCTCTGTCACCAACAGCAGTATTTTTCCCGCTGCCTAACCTCATTTATGAATCTTTTCTTCCACTTATTCTGAACCCTTCAATATTTTTTTCTCAGGTGCAGCACTGTATGTTATGTGTCACATGAGGGATACCTTTATGTATTTATTGATTTATTATATGATGAGATTCAGGTACAAATGAGAATGAAGCTTCACTGTACAAACAAAAGAAGTAGTATGGTCTAGTTGACTGGCTAGGGCTGGGTGCTAGGTTGGACTGGATGATCTTGGAGGTCTCTTCCAACCTGGTTGATTCTATGATTTTATGATTCTATGAATGAACAGTGTTGTGGATGGAGTTTGTCTCATGAGTGACTGGGACTGCTGCATCATTCAGCGATAGAAGTAGATGCAGGATGATTACTTGATGTTCTCTCTAGCTAAGAGCAGAGGAAGATCTTTCTCAGGCCAGTGACTAGAGTCACTGGTAGAAATTGCCATATGTGAGTTTCTGGGCTATTAGCTACCCTAGGTGGCAATTTTCCCACCTTCCCAGCTGTATTTTATCAGGCTCTCTACGACTTGAGAATGCTGAAATCAATCACATTCATGGTGAATAGTAAGGCTAGTTTGAGATTCTCCTTTCAGACATGTACTGAGGTTTGATTCTTTCATTAGCTAAAATGCAAGAATCTAGATGTATTTCAGAGTCATCCTATGCAAACGAAAACCTGCAGGGCTAAGGACAAAATCAGCTTGGTAATCCATTTGATCAGTGCACTAGTATATTGCAGCAGGTCTGTCAGACCGTTTTCTGTGAGTGTTTTATACTCATGGGTGACTTGAAAGCCATTGTTCAGGTGTCAGTAACTCTTCAATTGAAATGTAGCTGATTATCTGTAAAGAAAACACCAGAATTAAAATGATTTATCTCCTTTTTTTTTTTTTTTAAGTATTTGCCTGCTGAATACAGTTGTTCTGAATAAAGTTAATTGTAACCTAAAACAATCTTAATGCCATAAGACCTAAATGAAACAAACAAACAACAAAAAAAACCCAAATAAATAAAACCCAAACCAAACCAACAAACAAAAAAAACCCAAACAAACAAGCAAAAAAAACCAAACCTAAAAAGACAAAACCAAAACCAAAACCAGTGTCATGGTTTAACCCAAGTAGGCAACCAGCAGCATAGAGTCACTCTCTCACTCCTCTCTGGTATGATGTAGGAGAGAAAAGGTGCAAGCATAAAGCCCCCTATAGCCTATTTCTTCCAAGGTAATATTTATTCAACTGAAATTTATGAATGAAGTTTTCTTATTTAAGATTGGGCNTGCAAGAAAAAGTGCCTTATCTATGTTTGGGTTCTTGTTCTTATACCTTTCAGCAAGCCTATGAGTGAAGTAGACATCACCCTTATTATCCTTTCACAGCCTGTAACCTAGTTCTTCTCACCAAAACATTCTAGCTAGCTTCAAACTAGCACAGCTTTTTAATGTGGTGCAACCTCATGGATTTTCAAGGGAGATGTATCGCATCCTTCAGACATACACTGAGTGTCCTTTATCTAAAAAACATGTTTATCACATATGGAAATGACAAGGAAAATATCTACAATGTAACTAGAAAAGTCTATATTCTTTTCTTTCTTTCCCTTTGATTCCTAATTCATGTTGACTGTTTGCAAAAAGAGAGAAAATTACCTTAAGCAAGATTTTCTTTGTGGGGAGAAAACATTTAACAGCAAACAACAGTGGCTCAATAGAGTCAACAAAGTCTAAGTAGTTGTGTAAGCTGGGAGTGTTTGTGACACTACAGAAACAAAAGTAAGGGGAAAAAAAGGAGTGAAAAAAAAATTCCAGGGAAGAAGTTCTTCACAGAGAGAGTGATCGGCATTGGAATGGGCTGCCCAGGAAGGTGAAGGAGTTGCCATCCCTGGAGGTGTTCAAGAAAAGACTGAATGGGGCACTTAGTGCCATGGTCTAGTTGACTGGAGAGAGCTGGGTGCTAGGTTGGACTGGATGATCTTGGAGGTCTCTTCCAACCTGGTGGATTCTATGATTCTATGATCTGCAAACTTAATGAGGTTGCACTCAGATCCTTTGACCAGATCTGTCTAGATGCAGCTCTGGCCAGCCTGATCTAGGGTAGGGTGTCCCTGCCCATGTCAGGGGGGTTGGAACTAGATGATCCTTGTGGTACCTTCCAACTCTGACTGATTCTTTGATTCTATGATCATTGATAAAGATGTTACAAGAGCATTGGCCCAAATACCGAGCTCTGGTTGATTCTATGATTCTATGTTTACAGTGTTTATAGCCCTGGCAAGCAAGCAGAATACTCCCAGAGCATGAATAAACATTACTATAATGTAATCATTTCTATGAGAAAAAAATGTCCTAGAAAATATATTGTATTTGTTTAATCCTGTCACCTCAGGCTTCTAAATGTAAAGAAAGTGCCTTAATGTTAAGTGATTTGTGTTATTCAGTGCTGCACTGCAGTCCACTGCCTGGTATTTCAGGCAGACACCAAAAAAAAGTCACATCCTAGATCATGCAAGCTAAGTCTTTCTGCTTCGTTAGGTCTCTAAATCCACTGCTCTGGCACCTGTCACATCTTTCAAAATATATGTTAGTGATCACTAACTCAATGGCCTGTTTGATGAATGTGAGCCAAGCTATTTATGGGAACAAGATGAGAGAATTTTTAGCTGAGACATCTCTGGAGAGAAAATCTCAAGATAACTGCTCCCCAGGTGCTAGCCCCAGAAGATCTCCTTTCATGTGCCACTATCTGGTGTGTGCTTTGGCTGTTTGAGGAGATATTAAAAGCATGCAGGTCCGTGCGAGCTGAAGCTGAACACAGATACTCAGGGTGACTATCAGAGTTCTGTCTGTACTGAGATATCCCAGTTTATGCCTCTGGCAGATATCTTCTGCTCCACAATCAAAGGACTAAGGGAATTTAGGGATGACCAAAAAAAAAAAAATTAGAAGTTCATCTTTTTTGTTAAAAAGGTTTTTACTCTTTCATCCATCCCTCTGGGAGGAGGCTATCTCGAGGTGGTGGGTATTTAGGGATTAAGTGTCTATCACAGTATCACCAAGGCTGGAAGAGACCTCACAGATCATCAAGTCCAAGCCGTTACCACAGAGCTCAAGGCTAGACCATGGCACCAAGTGCCACGTCCAATCCTGCCTTGAACAGCTCCAGGGACGGCGACTCCACCACCTCCCTGGGCAGCCCATTCCAGTAGCCAAAAGTGTAAAGTGTTGGCTCTGCTCTTGAAGGGCTATGTTGCATAGGAATCCAAAAGGTGTGCATGGCAGCTCTTACCTAGGCAGCCATCATTTGTCAATATGTCTCCTCCTACGGATGGTCTGAAAAAGCTGATTCATCATGGGATTGCAACTTGCTGATGACACAGGCATTGCCCTCCTTATTTGAGACATGGTGCTTTGGGGAACAAAGCCCACGTTCATTAACTTCCTTTAAAGCTTGGAATGGGAATTTTTCTCACCTCAGACTTTCATTTATTTGGCCTGGAGCAAGCTTAGTCCTCAGTTATGTTATATTGTAATTACATGGTCAGAATTAGATCGCTCTGGAGGCAAGCCTGGCAGTCAGAGGGTGCAAGGAGAATCTGAAAGTGTTGCCTTCCTCTCAGTAGTCTAGCTCTAGCCTTCTGTATTACTTGCAGGTTCCACACTGTGGAAATGACACTCACATATCATCACTGCAGATTCAATTCAGAGGCTGCACAAGATGAAAGACAGAGCAGTATTATATAATGCAAGCCAAAGCTGTCAACCACAGCAGTGGCAGATACAGCAACCAAGTTCACAGCAAGCCACATATGCTCTCAGATTTTCCACAGGAAGTCTCTTTTGGCTTTTCCCCCCTCCCTCTACTATGTTTTCACATTCATGGGAAAGACATTAATAATTTATTGTCTCTTTACATGTGTATATCATTTTGGATTACCTTTGACCTCACTGTTGTTCAGCTTGACCAGGGAATCAAACATTTAGAGTATCTAAATTGCTTTGTGTGAACAGAGATGATTATGATAACACAGCAAATAGCATTGTGCATGTAATTTGAGACTGAGTGTGCATTTTTAAGCTTCAGAATCAAGCTTAATCTCAAGAATTGACAAAGGTTCTTGAGAAAGCAACGCAAAGCTTTAGTATGATTTCTGGTACACTCTGGGCTGTTATCCTTCGTGGACCTGATCAATCCATAACTGAGTCTTGCTCAGCTTCCATTTTCTGTGTCCTGGTGATGCCTGCATTTGCAGGCTTTTTAAATTCTGCTTCAGTAAGTGGAGTGTGGGATTATGTGCTGGAAGTGCTGTGCTGAGATCATATTTATTCATGGAATTTTGCTTTCTGACAGGCCCTGTTATTACCTGGCATGGTAGTGTGTTTGGTCACAGGGTGTCTTTATCCGACAATTGTGTGACCACACAAAGTCTTCCTTCAGATTGGAGATATGCCCTTGTGAAGCCCTTGTGTACATTTTCCTAGGCAGCTAACTAGATGGGATTGCCTTCGCTAAAGACACAGAAAGTGAGCAGGAACAACCTTTTGCATTTCCTAGAATGCTACTTGGTGCTTCTTAAAACTCTGCCAAATGACAATAGTGCTGTTTGTGTGCTTCTACCCTCAATTTCCCATACAAATGGCATAGAGAAAAATAGCCTTAGGATAAAAATAGTTATAGGAGCTGAATTTGGCAAATGAATGTGTGTTTATGGTGCAATCTTGAAAAGATACTTCAGGTCTTTTGCTCTCAGTAGTGCATTTCCAATAATATTTAACACTTCAAAGACTGAGTTCTTGTGGAAAAATGCAATGACCATCAATGTCAGTACATTTTTAACTGTGTTTCTATTTGAAGATAATATCGAAGCATGGAGGAATGGGGAGCTAAGGCACATAGGATAAGTCACACAGAGAAGATCAGTACCATAAGGAGAAATTATTCAAGTCCAGTTGTGCTGGAAATTTAAAGCAGAAGGCAGCTAGGAAAATAGTGACACTTCCTACAGTGTGTAAGTCTAGCTTCTGTCTTCAACAATCATAGAATCAACCAGGTTGGAAGAGACCTCCAAGATCATCCAGGCCAACCTAGCACCCAGCCCTCTTCAATCAGCTAGACCATGGCACTAAGAGCCTCATCCAGTCTTTTCTTGAACACCTCCAGGGATGGTGACTCCACCACCTCCCTGGGCAGCCCATTTCAATGGCAATCATAGAATCAACCAGGTACCACTTTTCACAGTCACCATAATTGTGTATGTTTCTCATTGACTATTTTACATCATTAAAAAAAAAAAAAAAGAAATAGTTTTGATGAATTCATCTTTCAGCTGTAGTTTTTAATCTGTTCAATAGTTTTGACAGGCAGTTGTGGAACTCGGACATGCCTAGCTAGCAGCGGAAGAAAACCCAGTAGAAAACACTGTATGGGGCTCTTGGGAACCAGTAGGAGTAGAACTCAAGGGAGTAGAACCAGAATTAGCTTAATTTTTTTGGTGTTTTTTCTTTGTGCAGCAATTTTCTGTGTACAGCAATCAATTCAGAGCATTTGGACTTAGCTGCTTCTTTCCTAAGAATATGTCAATAGTAAAATAGGTATAAAGGATAATAAAATTTCCCTCTGTCTTGCATGGTAGTAAATATGTATTTATGCCCTACCTCCAAGCAGAAATATGAAGTCTTCAAAACCAATGAACATAACATACTTGGAAGAAGTACTCGTGACAAGACACATCTATATTTGGGANCAACCAGCAACAGAAGAGGGGGACACAGCCTCAAGTTGTGCCGGGGGAGGTATAGGTTGGATGTCAGTAGGAAGTTGTTGGCAGAGAGAGTGATTGGCACTGGAATGGGCTGCCCAGGGAGGTGGTGGAGTCACCATCCCTGGAGGTGTTCAAGAACAGCCTGGATGAGGCACTTAGTGCCATGGTCTGGTTGATTGGCTAGGGCTGCGTGATGGGTTGGACCGGATGGTCTTGGAGGTCTCTTCCAACCAGGTTGATTCTATGATTTTAAGAATAGCTCTAGAGTAGGACAAGTTCCAAAATGCTGTATCAGAAGAGCTTGAACCTCATTTTTCACATAGTGATGGCAAAGCAGTGCAAAATTTAAGACAGAACTTGAGCTGTATTGGTTCTGGAGAGCAACTTAGAGTAGCTCTTACCTCAAAGCAATTGAAATATTGTTAGCACAGAGAAACTCTGTATCTAGGGTATAACAATCTATTCTGCAGGTTAGCCTGCTGCCCATGGTGAGTGTCAACTGTACCATTTATTACTTCTATTGTTTAGGACCCTGGAATCAAAGGAAAATACATATAGTACCCATTCCTTGTGTTCTAGTTTGAAGCTAGTTAGACTGTTTTGGTGAGAGGGACTAGATAATAGCCTGTGAAAAGAAAACAATGATGTCTGCTTCCCTCACAGTCTTGCTGAGATGCGTAAAGAAGAAAAGCAAAACAAAAGATAAAGTCTCTTCGCTTGGGCACTTCACTCTGAGCTTTTGCTCTCGGCTCTTTGCCTGCTGGGGAGCTGAGGCTGCTGGCAGAACTCCATCTTGCTTTCTAACCTCATCCTCCATTTGCTTTGGCTGATTCACCTTTGCTTCTTAATCCCCCTGGCCGAACCTCCATTCTTCCTTGGGACTGGGGTAAGGTTGAGAGGGGTAGGGGGAAGGTGAGGGGTGGTGGTTGAGAGCCCCTCCTGGGGTTTCTGAGAGGGCTGTTGCGTTTCTGTATTACCTTTTACCTTGTTTATTTCTGTCTATAACTGTATATACTGTAAATACCTGCTTGTAAATTGTGCTAGCTGTAAATATAAGCTTCATTCAAATTTCCAGAGCTGCTGAGTCTAGTCTGGGTGATTTCTAAAGTGGGGGGGGGATACCCAACCCACCACACCTTGGTTTCTCAGTAAAATCATAGAACAATTATAATTTATTTTGAAAGTCCATCCAGAAAACTGCTTCCTGGAAAGGATTTCAGTAATGTCTTGAAGAAAAACCCCAGTAAAAATTAAATGTGCCTATGTTTTATTAGAAATGATCATCCATTTTTATCACACACAAGGAATTGATCACTTTCACCAGGGCAGCCAAGTTGTTCTTAGCCTAAGACTAAGAAAAGGAAAGGACAGTGTAAAGATATTTTTAGCACAAAGTGACACACAGTTGCCAATAAACTTGTCTGACCTTCTAAAAGCTTAACCAATTTGCATCATGGACATATTGGATCAATCAAGCACTATAAAGGCCTGAAAATGGAAGGCATCTGACTGTACCTCATTCACAGAAAAAAACCTCACAGCTCTGTTCCATTACATTCTGTTGGCTTCGACATGTTGAATACTCCAGAGAGAGTCAGACCTATGCCAGGGCAGGTTTATGCTAGACATAGGGGGGACCTCATTGCTGTCTACAACTACATGAAGGGAGGTTGTAGCCAGGTGGGGTTGGTCTCTTCTCCCAGACAACCAGCAACAGAACAAGGGGACACAGTCTCAAGCTGTGCCAGGGGAAGTATAGGCTGGATGTTAGGAGGAAGTTCTTCCCCGAGAGAGTGATTGGCATTGGAATGGGCTGCCCAGGGAGGTGGTGGAGGCACCATCCCTGGAGGTGTTCAAGAAAAGAGTGGATGAGGCACTTAGTGCCATGGTCTGGTTGACAGAAGAGGGATGGGTGATAGGTTGGCCTGGATGATCTTGGAGGTCTCCCAACCTGGTTGATTCTATGATTCCATGATTTTCCATTGTGAATCTCTGCTTGTAATTTTGCTAAACTTTCATGTTAATTAATTGAATTGCATCTGCTTTTGAGATAATTTTGGTACTTTCAGAAAGCTTGGGGTGTGTGTTTGTTTGTTGGTTTGTTTTTTAGGTTTTGATGGTTTTTTTAATGTTGTTTAGTGTGACTGATAGTCACAACTTTCTTTTTCCCCACACATTTTTACATGCCTTTTAATTCATGAGAAAGTGTAGTGGCCTTTTTTTCTTTCTTTTTTTCTTTTATTTTTCTTCAGGTGTTTATTTGAAAATGAAAATAAAAAGTCACCTATTTCCAGCTGTCCCAGTCCAGAGGAGTTCCAGATATGGGAGGTTTGGATTCTCAGGCACAGAATTAAGGCACAAGCAGTATCAAACGCATAGGGTAGTTTATTGCACACACACACGAGGATAGGGAGGCATGAGGAGAGGGAAAGAGAGAGATGGGGGAGGAAAGAGAAAGCAAAGAAATGCCCCCACACAGAGAGAAGAAAGGTCACCTCGGAGTCATTTGGCATCCCAAAAGTCCGTTTGAGGAGAGTGGGTGGGGAGCGCTCCATCTGCAGGTTGCAGCTTCTCTTCTTTTCCCTGGCTACCTCATTGACTATGTATGCTTTTCTGAGAATCATTTTGCATTTTCCAGGAGGGGTTTGCTTAGCCAGGCCTACTGTCCAGTTGTGTTGGGCATTCTGGGTGTGCTAGGGGGCTTCCAGAGTTGAGCCCCGCCTTGTCCATCTGGTTTCTCCACAATAATCATTGCTGTTGATAAATCAGGAGCTGCTAGACTGTGGTTGGCTCAGAATCAGCATCAGCTGTCACAACAGGAAGCCTTCACCTCCTGTGTGTGTTAGCTGAGAGGAGCTCAGTTCCAGGTGTGGTGGTCTTTCAGTCCATGCAAGCCGAGCAGTCAGGCAGGTGGTCCCACGTCAGCATGCACAAGCTCACTCTGCATTCCCTGGCTGGTTTCTTGTCCAGTTGTTGCATACTGGGGAGCTCTTGGGGGTCTGAGCTCATGCAAGAGGGGAGTACAAACAGGATGCTCACTTAGCACTTCTCAGAAACTTAGCTCAGTTTCTTCTGAGGTGTTGGGACATATTGTTTACCTCAGTCTCTGACACCAGCACGACCCAGAATGTCCAAAATATCTGAAAAATGTAGTTCTAGACTGGCAACACTGCAAGCAAGCACCCTCTGAGCAAGCCATTAAAATGGGTCAGAACTAAGAAAAATGTGCCATTTGAAGTGTCCTCTTCCTCAGAACTCCACCTGCTTTCTGATGGGTTTGAAGCAGCACCACCTGCACAGCTGCTTTTAGAAGAGCTCCCTTCTGACAGCGCTGGATGAGAAACTCAGCCAATACAGGTTAGCATCTAAAAGGCTGCAAGTACCTGCTCTCATTTAAACAAAAAAACAACTTTTATTTATTCCTGCTTTCATTGAATTGTTTTCAGGATTTGGTTTGGTTTGGTTAGGTGTTTTTGTTTGTTTTAATGTTTGTTTTGTTTGTTTCTGCATTGTTTCTCTGTGTATAGTGCCATAAAAAAAAAGAATGATTAAAAACCCCTGATAAATGCTGCATGAAATATTTATTTCAATGTGTGTACTAAGTTCTTTCCAAATATTCAGGAGGGGAATACTCCTCTTCCAAGAAAATCACCATCTGTGGATAAACAAAAGATGTGGTGTGAAAAGAAAAAGAGAATAGGAGGGGGGAGGAAAGGGAATACAAAGACAGAAAACAATACATGAAGGTACTGAGGAATTTAAAACGTTAGCAAATCAGTAATGTGTTTAGAAATCTTATGCATTGTTATAGGGGAAAATGAAGTGACAAGAGAGGAGTCTTGGTGGGTCATCAAGCTAGCTGGTGCTGGAGCACTACCCCTATAAGGAGGGGCTGATGAGCTTGGCCAGCCTGCATAAAGCTTTGAGATGATGGAGGGCTGATTGTGGATGCAACCTTATAAAAACAATCCATGTTGGGTGGAAGAGCAGTGAGCATAACCTGAGTATTTCCCTGCCACTGAAAGAGGCTTCCTAGAGAGGCTGTGTAGTCTACATCCTGGGAGATCTGGAGGAGTCAGCTGGATAAAGATCTGAGCAAGCTGGATTGATCTCACAGATGGCCTTACTGGGTCAGAGACTTCCTAAGATCCCTTCCTTTTATCCTACCTATTGCATCTTTAATTGCTGTATAAGTTAAAAGTAATATTGTGAAACAATAGGCAGTTTTTTTCTTGCTTATTCCAGTATCACCCTCCAGTTGTTCATTGCACACTAAGCACTTTTCCTTTTTAATCTGTGCTAGTGGGTATGGAGCCAGCATCATCTTTTCCATGACTGAGATATTCTCTTTCATGCAGCAAGAGCTCTCTGGCTTCCAGCTGTCTGCTGCAATGAACAACCGAGTAAGAGGCAAAGAGATGTAATAACGAACCACAACTTCTAACTTCCTCCCCAAGTTTCCATTAGAAATATACAAACAATAGGGCTAAAAGCCACACCATTAGAATGAGACATAATCTTTAGTCCACAGCATATCTTCTCTACTATGCATGTCAATTTGGACTACCTCTTCCTTAAAGATTTATCCTACTCTTTAAGTATAGGTGGTGGAGTCACCGTCCGTGGGGGTGTTCAGGAAAAGCCTGGATGAGGCACTTGGTGCCATGGTCTGGTTGATTGGACAGGGCTGGGTGATAGGTTGGACTGGATGGAGGCACTTGGTGCCATGGTCTGGTTGATTGGACAGGGCTGGGTGATAGGTTGGACTGGATGGAGGCACTTGGTGCCATGGTCTGGTTGATTGGACAGGGCTGGGTGATAGGTTGGACTGGATGGAGGCACTTGGTGCCATGGTCTAGTTGACTGGATAGGGCTGGGTGCTAGGTTGGATTGGATGATCTTGGAGGTCTCTTCCAACCTGATTGATTCTATTCTATTCTATATGAGAAGGAATAAAATGTTCACTTGGTCTGCTGGCAACTGGTAATTTGTGAAGTAAGGACAGATATAATTTTAACACAATCCATTGGAGAAAGTCAGAAGGTGTCTGTAAATCTCTATCTTCTTTGTGTTTGTAGTAGTGCAGAGATTTTCCATGTTTTTTTTTTCCAGAGGTTCATACAACAAATAGAATAAAAATACTATTTTAAAATCTCTTTAATTTCTGATCATTACATTGAAATTCAACAGTGTATTGAACAAGTGATATTACCAAAGTTGCCTTCTTAGGAAGCTAAAAAGACTTACTGAAAATGTAATGTAAAATGTCATGGAAAAGTTGAAAGCTTTCTTTCTTCTAAAATGAAAACATTTGATGCTTGATTATCTTTTACCCATCTCTCTGATTGATTATAGAGTCATAGAACAGTTTGGGTTGGAAGGGACCTTCAATGGTCATCTGGTCCAACCCTTCTGCAGTAAGCATGGGCATCTGTAAAGGGTTAACCCTCCTGGGAGGAGTGGTCTTGACCCTGACCCAAGGTCCTCCTGACTCCTACTGGGGGTGAGTCTGAACCTCACTCCAGCTTAGTGCTTATCCCACTCCCACTTTCTGTCTAGCCCCCTAAAAAAACAGAGGAACCTCCTGTTTTGTCCTCTCTCACCCTGCCTCCCTGCCTGACAGCACCACCCTCCTGTTCCTGCTGCTCTTTGTTTTACCATGTGGCCATCAGTCCACGAGGTGGACAAACCTGTGCTATACCCTCTGTGTTATCAGATATTGAATAGGTGGTGAATGGCCTACCACAGCTTGAAGGGATGACTGTTAGCTGAATACTCTTGACTCCAGCTCCAAGCTTGTGCATTGCCAAGATTTCTATAGTGGATATGAGCCCACTGGAGTTGATCAAGCTTATGATTCTGGAGCATTTTCAAGGAGAAGAAACTCTTATGACTGGACAGACAAGGAAATGTAAGAGCAGTCCAGGCAGTAGTTTAAGTGCTCATGTATCCAAAAGATCTCACCATATCTGAGTAAAAAGATGTGATGGTTTGGGTGTTACCCCCCACACACACACTTTGGAAATCACCCAGACTAGACTCAGCCAGCTCTGGAAATTGAATGAAGCTTTATATCTACAGCTTAGCTCAATGTACAAGCAGATATTTACAGTATATACAGTTATAGACAGAAATATACAAGGTAAAAGGTAACACAGAAACACAACAGCCCTCCCAGAAACCTGAGTCCACAGGAGGGGCTCCCAACTGCCCTTCCACCTTCTCCCACCCCTCTCAACCTTACCCCAGTCCCAAGGTAGAATGGAGGTTAGGCCAGGGGGGTTAGGAAGCAAAGTGGATTAATCAGAGAGACGGCAGAGAGGCTAGAGAGAGAAATGCAGCTCCAAGCTCCCAAGCAGAAGTGCCCTACCTCTGTTCTGATTTTTGTTCTTATACCTCTCAGCAAGCCTATGAGTGAAGTGGACATCACCCTTGTTTTCCTTTCACAGCCTGTAATCTAGTTCTTCTCACCAAATCATTCTAGCTAGTATCAAACTAGCACAAAAGATCATTGTGGGCTGTCTCTAAAGCTTATGATAACCAGTTTTGGCACCTCAAGTATTTCTGATGAAATCAAATGCAAGTGGAATTCTGATGCCAGGTACACTATTTAGGGTAACACTATAACTGTAAACTGAACAGTTCCATAGTGGAGCTGTTTAATTCCATGGCATAGAAATAGACTTAAGAGTTTGATTCACTGAGCCTGAACTTTCCAAATGTTCACACTTGAGTTGCAACTATGCCTGGGCTTAGTGAATACCCACTTCAGATTGTGTGTTTGTGAAGTGGAAATACAGGAAGTCAAAATAAACTGTCATTGCACAGAAGTGCAGAGAAAGTGCCTAGCAGGGTGGCTATCAGATGAAGAAAAATAGAGCAAGACTATTCCTGTCGGATGTGAACTTCAGTGTCTCCAATTTCATGTCATTAGGAAGGTAAAATGAGACACCTGAAAAATAGTCTGGGTTTCTTATGAGATAAAGTCAGCTTTCTTCAGATTATATTCAGGGCTCTATATTCTGTGATAGGTTAAGTCTAGCTTTTCTGCCTTCAGTTATCTCACTACTCACCTCCTCAAAAAGTTAGTTTGTGGAGGGTTTTTTTGTTGGTTTGGTTTATTTTTTGATTTATTTTTTTGTCTTTTGTCCTGGGCAGTGTTCTGGAGAACAATGCAGTGAATTAGCATGGGTTTGAAACCACTGAATGGGTCCCACTGAACCAGCAAAGCTTTGGAAATACATCTTTAAATGCCCCATTTCAAGAAAGATAATTATGCTAATGTGAATTAATATCTTCTGACCCAAGTTTATGAAGGCAAGGGAGGGGATTCTCCCCTTTACTCTGCTCTCATCAGACCCCACCTGGAGTACTGTGTACAGTTCTGGAGCCCCAAACGTAAGAAGGACTTCAAATTGTTGGAGTGACAGAGGGCCACGAAGATGCTCAGAGGGCTGGAGCAGCTTTGCTATGAGGGACAAGCTCCAAGAGTTGGGGCTCTGCATCCTGGACAAGAAAAGGCTTTGAGGAAACCTTGGAGTGGCCTTCCAGGATCTGAAGGGGGCCTAGAGAAGGGTTAGGGAGGGACTATTTACAGGGTCTTGTAATGACAGGATGAAGAGTAATGGGTTTAAAGTGGCAGAGGGGAGCTTGAAACTGGATGTTAGGAAGATGTTCTTTCTAGTGAGGGCAGTGAAACACTGGCACAGGTTGCCCAGGGAGGTTGTGGATGCTTCCTCCCTGGAGGTGTTCAATGCCAGGCTGGATGAGGCCTTGAGCAACCTGCTCTAGTGGGAGGTGTCCCTGCCTATGGCAGGGGGTTGGAACTGGATGACATTTGAGGTCCCTTCCAACCTAAACCATTCTGTGATTCTACAACCTATGAGAGCCTGGAGAGGAGCTCTAACAGTGGGCTTGATGGCAATGAGGAAAATCTACAACTTAAGAAAGTATAAAGAAAGTTTTGAGAAGTTGTAAGACTGTCATGAACACACTGCACTTGGGAAAGGAAACAAACAGAGTCTGTAAAACTGCTCCACCGGGGAATATATTTGGTATACAATAATAACCTGCTCTAGTGGGAGGTGTCCCTGCCTATGGCAGGGGGTTGGAGCTGGATGATCCTTGAGGTCCCTTCCAACCTGAACCATTCTATGATTCTATAATGAGACAAGTGTTAAGGGTATATTTATTTTTATCTATCAGAATGAAATAGAAAAGCAGTCCTACCCTTACTAAACTCTATATCCTCTGTCTCTGGGTAAAAGAAACCAGAACAATATGTCACAATCTTTTAAACAGATCATATCAGAGAGAACTGTCCCTATTCGCTCCATGGGCTGATGTAACTTGTCCTAAGTCTTTGACACAGTGGTATGGAATTTTGTGCTTTATTGTTGGACAATGTCTGTCTTAACTACTTCACAAAACTTGTGCAGTAATGTTCTGTTTCCACTTATTTTAATGGTTTTGAACATTTTGCCTGCTTTTTATTTGCATGTAAAATGTCGGCTGCAGTTCTTGAGTGCACCAAAGTTTCAAGAGTGAAGGCCTGTATTTGTCAGTGACCAGACATGTACTCAAAAGATTTGTCATCTTCAGTGACAATCTGAAAAGGAGAGTTTCATGTGTAAGTTAAGTGTTTGGAACAGGAGGTCATAGCAGTGCATGAGTGAAGCTGCAGCATATTTCCTCTAATTACTCGAAGGTTCCCTGTGTCTCCCATAGTCTTCACATAATCACAGCTCTGCTGGTATAGAATCATAGAATGGTTTAGGTTGGAAGGGACCTCAAGGATCATCCAGCTCCAACCCCCTGCCATAAGCAGGGACACCTCCCACTAGAGCAGCTTGCTCAAGGCCTCATCCAGCCTGGCCTTAAACGCCTCCAGGGAGGAAGCATCCACAACCTCCCTGGGCAACCTGTGCCAGTGTCTTACCACCCTCACTGTAAAGAACTTCCTCCTAACATCCAGTCTAAATCTCCCCTCTGCCAGTTTAAACCCATTCCCCCTCGTCCTGACATTACTATGTCATTATCATCTTCTGCTTCTTCATCTTCTTTCAACGGGGAAAGCACTCACACATTCACATCCACCCTCAAAGTACACTGTGGCTTTGGAATGAATTTTGTTGGATGGGTTCTGTTTTCTCTCTCTTTTTGCTGAACTTGGTAGGAGTAGCAAGCACCATCTGGTGCTAATCTCCACTCTGACTGATAAAATTGTACAGCCCCAAGAAAGCCATTGCTGTTAGAATGAATACTTCAGCAATACAGCAAACAGTGTGTATCCTGACATAACACAGTGTGTGTACCAGTGCCCTGAATGTGGGTGTTGGATTTACAGAAAAGGAATGAAAGACATATGTTCTCTGACCTGAAGTAAATGATAGATTTAAAGAAACCTTAGAGGCAAACTCCTCTTCTACTGCCACCAGAATCACCTCAGAGTCATTGGATGGATTACAACAGAAATGCCTTAAACAAAACTTTATGGCCCTACAGTTCACAGGATCACAGAATGTCAGGGGTTGGAAGGAACTCAAGGAGATCATTGAGTCCAACCCCCCTGCCAGAGCAGGACCACACAATCTAGCACAGATCACAGAGGAATGCATCCAGACAGGCCTTGAAAGCCTCCAGAGAAGAGGACTCCACAACCTCTCTGGGGAGCCTATTCCAGTGCTCTATCACCCTTACAGTAAAGAAGTTCCTCCTTGTGTTAAGGTGGACTCTCCTGTACTGCAGCTTCCATCCATTGCTCCTTGTCCTATCCCAGGGAACAAGTGAGCAGAGCCTGTTCTCCACCTCCTGACCCTCAGCCCTCAGATAGTTATAAACTTTTATTAAATCCCCTCTCAGTCTTCTCTTCTCCAGACTAAACAGCCCCAGGTCCCTCAGCCTCTCCTCATCAGGCAGTGCTCCAGTCCCCTAATCATCCTCGTAGCCCTCTGGTGGAACCACTCCAGCAGATCCCTGTCCCTCTTAAATTGGGGAGCCCAAAACTGAACACAGTATTCAAGATGAGGTCTCACCAAGGCAGAGTAGAGGGGAAGGAGACCCTCCCTTGATCTGCTGGACACACTCTTCTTAATACATGTCAGGATTGCATTGGCCTTCTTGGCCACAAGGGCACATTGCTGTCCCCTGGTTAACTTGGTATCCACCAGCACT
The DNA here is from genome assembly GCA_013400475.1 of Tricholaema leucomelas. Classification (NCBI taxonomy): domain Eukaryota; kingdom Metazoa; phylum Chordata; class Aves; order Piciformes; family Lybiidae; genus Tricholaema lacrymosa; species Tricholaema leucomelas. Next base: position 1,141 of record WAAF01015185.1, on the reverse strand, counting down.
CCAAGGTCCCTCTTTAACTTGTTATCCACCAGGACTCCCAGGTCCCTCTCCACAGGGCTGCTCTCCAGCAGATCACCTCCCAGCCTGTACTGGTGCAGTTTATTATTCCTCTTCAGGTGCAGGACTCTGCACTTGTCCTTGCTGAACCTCATTTGGTTCCTCTGCGCCCTGCTCTCCAGTCTATCCAGGTCTCATTGGATGTCTGCACAGCCTTCAGCTGTATCAGCCAAGCCTCCCAGTTTGGTGTCATCAGCAAACTTGCTGAGCAGACACTCTGTCCCATCATCAATGTCATGAGGGCATCAATGTCACGTCAGTTCAGCAAGATGCTGAAGCAGCAAACAAGGGAATTAATTTCTAATCCTATCTCTGCAGCTGATACCTTCTACAGTGTCACTCCTTTCCTGGAAGGATAGATTTAATGTGCAAGGCCAAACAAAATGTTATCAAAATGACATGTCCTGTCATCAGTGGGTGAGAACAACATTAGAATCAGAATCATAGAATCAGTTAGTGTTGGAAGGGACCACAAGGATCATCTAGTTCCAACCTTCCTGCCATTGCTAATGTCACTTTTTTTTTGGGTGGGGGGTAATTCATAGTATATTTTCTTTATTTACTGATAACATTTAATACTATTAAATTATTCTTTTACAGCTGGGCACTCCTATTAAAATCTAGCAGTAAATCAGGTGAAGAATGGATGGAGGCATGTACATAAAGTAAAGATTTTAAACTGAAGGTAGAAATTACTGAAGTCATTTCTCAAATGATGGCTGCCATTGAAAAAAAAACCAAAACCAACAAAAATACTCTGAAAAAAAATCCCTACTCGTGCAATGAGATTTCTAACTGAAGGTAGAAATTACTGAACTCATCTCTCAAATGATGGCTGCCATTAAAAAAAGCCCCAACAAAATAAAAACCCTGAAAAAATATCCCTACTGTGCTAGTTTGAGCCTAGCTAGAATGTTTTGGTGAGAAGAATTAGACCATAGGCTGAGAAATGAAAACAATGGTGAGGTCTACTTCCCTCACAGTGTTGGTGAGATTTGTAAAGAAGAAAGGCAAAACAAAGATTAAGTCACTTGCTTGGTCTCCTCGCTGGGAGGAGTCTCACAGTCTCACAGTATCACCAAGG
>WAAF01015184.1:169924-217374 GCA_013400475.1 Tricholaema leucomelas | reverse complement strand
ATGGGGCCCAGCACTGATCCCTGAGGGACAAGTCTCTCATAAGAGACATTGTTGAGCTTCCATTTGTTGCAGGTTAAAAACAGTGCTTCAGAACACTAATTTTGCAGACCATCAGGCACAGTATTGTCCTGGGTCATTTTTACATCCATGTTTTCAGAAGCATAAAAAATGCAAGATAAGATAAACAAAAACTAGTACAAGTATTTTTCGACTATCAACACAGTCCTGAAAAGCAGTATCAAACTAGGCATCAAGTACACAAAACTCTGGAGCATTCTAAAATGTCTCATACCTGTCTCTCATCTATTCTCCTCCCCTAAAAATGTCATTAAAAGGTTATAAAAAGAATATTCAACATGTGATGTTGTTGAGGGTTGTTTAGCCTGGAGAAGAGGAGACTCAGGGCAGACCTCATTGCTGTCTACAACTACCTGAAGGGAGGCTGTAGCCAGGTGGGGGTTGGTCTCTTCTCTTGGACAACCAGCAACAGAACAAGGGGACACAGTCTCAAGCTGTGCCAGGGGAAGTATAGGCTGGATGTTAGGAGGAAGTTCTTGCCAGAGAGAGTGATTGGCATCGGAATGGGCTGCCCAGGGAGGTGGAGGAGTTGCCGTCCCTGGGGGTGTTCAGGAAAAGCCTGGATGAGGCACTTAGTGCCATGGTCCAGTTGACTGGATAGGGCTGGGTGCTAGGTTGGACTGGATGATCTTTGAGATCTCTTCCAACCTGGTTGATTCTATAATTCTGTGTTTGAAGAGAACATATCCTAACTTAGCTGAATGAAGAAAAAAAATTATTTTTATTTTTAAATCATGTTTCCTTCCCAAACACACAAAGGTCTGACAATCTAGGTGGCTTTCAACACATTTTGTGTTCCCTATGGCACCATAAGAATGACAAAAACAAGTTAAAGAATCAATGTCTGAAGATTTAGACCAACATTTTGCTGCAACATTCTTGCAGCCTGGAGGGCTGGAGTAGAGGACAATTCTCCCCCTCTACTCCACTCTGGTGAGACCCTACCTGGAGTACTGTGTCCAGTTCTGGAGCCCCCATTACAAGAAGGATGTGGACGTGCTGGAGCATGTCCAAAGAAGGGTCACTGGCATGCTCAGAGGGCTGGAGCACCTCTGCTATGAGGACAGACTGAAAGAGTTGGGGCTGTTCAGTCTGGAGAAGAGGAGGCTCCCAGGTGACCTTATTGTGGCCTTCCAGTATCTGAAGGGGGCCTACAAAAAAGTTGGGGAAGGACTTTTCAGGATATCAGGGAGTGACAGGACTAGAGGGAATGGTGCAAAGCTGAAGATGGGTAGGTTCAGGTTGGATGTGAGGAGGAAGTTGTTCAGCCTAAGAGTGGTGAGAGCCTGAAATGGGTAGTCCAGGGAGGCGGTTGAGGCCCCATCCCTGGAGGTGTTTAAGGCCAGGCTGGATGAGGCTCTGGCCAGCCTGATCTAGGGTAGGGTGTCTTTGCCCATGGCAGGGGGGTTGGAAGTAGATGATCCTTGTGGTCCCTTCCAACCCTGACTGATTCTCCAATTCTATTTTGAGGAGCATAGGTTTTTCACAACTGCCAAAAGTTACTGACTTCATGGAGATTTCAGTACTTCTCACAAAACAGTATTTTTCAGCTACACTGTTGTTTGGTAACTAACCAGAGAAGGAAACAAAGCACACCGAAAGAACTAAAAAATACTAAGAAATGAAGTCTAACTTACAACACTGGGAGGCAGCACTGGGCAATGGTTTCTTCTGAACTTCCTCCTGGAAGGAATACTAAAGGAGAAAAAAAAAATAGGAATGTAGATTGATAAGAAAACAAATGGCAGCCCTAGGAAACAGTCCTCAGAGTACAGCCTGCCACACAAAAGAAAATATCCCTGACAGTATCAAAGCATTCAATATTATCCTATGTATCTATAGGCAAACATGCACCCAAGAACTCTCCTTTCTTCGTCACACCAAAACCAGATCTTAAAAAGTGCACATCTGTCTAAGATGTAGTCTGCTTTACTGCAAGCAGAGCACTACTCTCAATTTTGAGACCTCAAAGCAGACATCTAAACCATCACAATGTCACCACGATGGTGAGCTCAGAACTGACTGTGGGACTATTTATATTCAGACACTCAAGTAGGGCTTCAACAGGTCAAAACTCACTGCAACATGAAAGTGAAACAGTTAGATAATTAGCACGCCTGGCAGGGCAGTAGCACAAGACTTGCCCAGCCAACATTTACAAGCTATCCCCACGATCCACTGTACATCCAGAGTGAAGATTTTTTTCATCTCATTTAATACTAAATGATAAAATATTTCAATCAGCCAGCTTTGATTTTTTTACATGAATGTTTGCTACAGCATCAAAGTGTTTCTTAGAGGGAAGCCAGTGTTTTTATTTTCTTATTCTCCTCTGTATTGTACTATGCAGAGTTACAAGAAAATTAGGCCAATTGAGTAAAATAATGAGAACAGTCTTTGCTGGGGGTGGGGGGAAGCCTGATGACAAAGGAAGTGGCAACCTTTGCAATGTGGTGCTGCACCGTGTGGAAAACAAGGCCACCAGACAGCCTCTCCTTGGATCTGGTAAGGATTAATGACTAGTTCATTACATGGAAGGTGACAACCTGCAGACTTAGCCCGTGGATATCTCACCATCAGTGCTGCTTAAAATGCACAAGTGATCCTGAAAGGTGGTTAGTCTTATCACCAGCAAACTGTCAACTCACTGGGTTAATCAGGATTGTAAATCCAAGAACTGCAGGACCTCACAGCACTGACTGGTTCACAAAACAGTGAAAGGAAGTTTGTTTATGAGCAATTCCAGCAGCACAGGGCAGCAATGCATTCTGAATTATGACACTCAGAGATACAGGCAGCTGTTTGTTCTCTTTAAGACACCAGCACAACAGCTATGGGCAGCCCCAGAAAGAAAGGTGACTATTAAGTGTCTGGAGGAACAGAGACTGGAAAGCATTTTTATGACACTGTATGAACTACAAATGAACCTGCTTCTTAAATACTGATGTGCAGCCTTAGCCCACTCATCCATTGCCTCAGAGATGGCTGAATTTTATGCACAGAGAAGGCAGAGGCATAAAGTTGCCTGTACTAAATAACACCATGCAGACTGGGCCTTTGCAGCCCAAAAGCCATGGAAGAAGGTGAGGTAAAGCTAAGTAGCACAGAGTGGACAAATGAGGGTCAGTCACTCAGTCTTTCCAAATGAACCAGTCTCCAGCTGGTTTCAGAACACAGGGTTTGCTTGCTCAAAACCAATTAGATATTTCTTCATTTGGTGCACAATAGAGATGCTGAATTCCTTTGGTACAGCATAACTGACCTCAGTGGGTCCAAAAGGCAGCTGACATGCACAAAGGAAAGATCATCAAGTGCTGTTAAACACAAAGATTCTGCCTCTGGAAGTTCCCGAGCTATAAGTCACTGCAAGTTAGTGGAATAAGCAAGGAAGATATTCTCCCCATTCCAGGTTGCTATTAGACATGGGACAAGATGAATCTTAAGCCAGGCCCTGAAGAGATACTCTTCCTTCCTTTGTTGTTTTTTTCTTCCCCTTCCTTTTCTCACTTGCAACAGGGCAACAGGGAACATCCGTAATGAAGTTGAGATCATTAAGTCACAAATACAGAGGTATGATTTTGCCATTAGTATTCGATAAAAGCATGCACTTGGCATCCAGGTAGCTGGCACGCCAGGAAAAGGGATCGCTCACAAAGCTGAGGACGTCTTTCAGCAAGTAGCGGTTCAGGGAGGCACTAGAGGGCACCTGTGCTTCACTGAAGGACCTAAGCACAGATCGCCGCTACAGTTAGTTCAGCGGAGCAGGATGCACCACAGCCGGGATGCCTGATAGCCCACTTGTCATCAACTCCAAGAGGTCCTCAAACTCTTAGGAAGGCAGTTCAAGCCTGTGTTCAAGCAGTTACACTTTTATCCACCCAAATATTGGCCTGTCTTCAGGCAAAAAAAGAAAATCCACCTTATTTTTAATTCATCTGCACAGCAAACTGCACAACTCACATAAGGACCAGAAAAGAGGAAGGATCCCAGGACAAAAACTGCCCAAAGCCACTGGCAAATCATTTTGTGAGTTATCTTGCCATGGAAAGAGATCTAACAAGGGTTTAAGCAAGCATCATGCTCCTATTCAACGATGTTAGCACAGACAGGTGAATGGTTTGGGTTGTTGTTTTTTTAATGCTAAGCTTCTGGTACAGGCATGTCAAATGGTGTTTTCAAACACTGTGAACTATTAAAAAGTAGCTTTTGCCATGTAACAGGCTCTCTTTAAAAAGTAACTTCTAGTTGACATCTCTTTAGCCAAGTACGTACTAGGGAAAAACAGCAACCCACAGCCACAGCTAGCAGGTTTTACAAGATTCATGTGAAGTGAGCCATGAACAACTGTATTAGGACACAGCTAACGGCCGAGTTCCAAGAAATATTCAACATATTGTTTTGTCTTCTTCCCAGAAACAGACAAAATGTCCTTTTTGGCTTGATTTCGCAAATGAAATGAAACTACCACAACCTGTCAAAATCTCTCTTCTGAGGTAAAGCATGGTATTATCTTTCCTTTGAATCTATGCACATCAACAAAGCAGTTCTCATTAGTCAAGCACTTCCAGCAGGCAGAAACGTTAGCAGTAGCTTGATACAACAGTTCTGTAAACAGTTCATGGAAACTTGAAATTGATAAACATTCAGTAGTTACTGTAATCACAGGGATCCAACACAAAGAATAAAAGCAAGTTAAGGCATTCAGGGCTACATTCATCTTTCAACACAGGTATTTACCTCATCATCTCTCAGTGAATTTATTTGTTCTAATTTTCTGGTCCAGTATCTGGCCTCTTCTTCAGGGATATCTATACCAAAAGAGTAAGTGACATCACCTTATTAAACAGGTAACTTGGCATTCAGCAGCAGCAACATTAAAACAGCAAGAGTACTCCAAGATCACGCCACAAAAACCCCACACGTAAGTCTGAAGTAGTAGCACTGTCTTATGTCAGCACTCAGATAGAAAATGAACACTGTAAATGCTAACACAGTCAAAAGGCTTAAGTTGCTTTCTTGTTTAAAGCTGATTAACCAAAAGCTCACTGCACAAAAGGTAGGAAACAGCAAGACAGCCTGGTTCATATTTAATTAAAGTATTAACTTTTATGAAGAGCCATTTCACAATGATCTTAATGCACTTGCTATATGCTTGATAACACACAGCAAGATCAAGAGCCTCTTCTGGAGACTTCCATAGTCTCAAGAGAACACAGGCTCCTTTTCAACAGCTCATCTTACTTACATAGCTGGTGTAACACAAAAAAAAAGAAACAGTCTCTTGTTTAGTTTTGCAGGTAGTGAGCCAAATACTTTTTAGCAACGAATAGTGTTATAGGCAGGCATATTCACATGAAAGCACACTCCTATTTTCAAACCACACTGCAATTTCATTGTGAAATGCATCACAACAACCCTTTTACCTTCAGGAAGATATACCATGTTGATGACTGACAGCAAGCATCACCTATATTTTGGTAACTATTTTCTAGTTCACTCTTTGAAGTAATACAGTATCCCAGCGGTTTGAAGGGGATCAAGACTTCTGCCACTCAACATTTCATTTTTCAAAGTCCACCCTTGGAGGTGTGGATGAACTGCTGCGGAAAGCTTAACACAAGGCAAATTAGATGCAAACTATGCTTAAGGAATACAGCACAAGGTGCACTGCACCAAGGGAAACAACCCACTGAAACAAAAACCATCAGGCTCTCGAGCCAGAATTAAGTAAATTGTTTAGGGGTGGAGGGGATACCGTATCACTGGAAAGAGGTAGGAAAACATTGGGGTTTTTTAGCCACTCAACATGCCCCTGACTGTACTGACTTATGAAATTTGGCTATTCATGGCCCAAAACTGCACCAACACAGAAAATTTTAAGCTCACACAGGAAGGGACTGCTCCATCTAGACATCACCAACCCTGCAAGCTGACAAATGAAGATAAGAACAGCTTAGTTAGTCTTCCCATCTCTTTTAATTCTTCACATTCTCAGGTGTCTCAGGAGTCATGCAATGAGCTGTATCCCATGAATGCAGNGTTCCAGGCCTTTCACAAGCTTCGTCACCCTTCTCTGGACACGTTCCAGCACCTCAACACCTCTTTTGAATTGAGGAGCCCAGAACTGGACACAGTACTCAAGGTGTGGCCTGACCAGTACTGAGTACAGGGGAAGAATAACCTCCTCCGTCCTATTGGACACACTGTTCCTGACACAGGCCAGGATGCCACTGGCCCTCTTGGCCACTCTCTGGGCCCAGCCTTCCAGATAGTTCTTGACCCATATCAGAGTGAATCTGTCCAAGCCACGAGCTGCCAGCTTGGCCAGGAGCTTGTTGTGGCAGACCGTGTCAAAGGCTTTGCTGAAGTCCAGGTAGACTACATCCACAGCCTTCCCCACATTCACCATGCAGGTAACCTGATCATAAAAGGAGATCAGGTTGGTCAGGCAGGACCTGCTCTTTCTAAACCCGTGCTGCCTGGGCCTGATCCCTTGGCCATCCTATAGGTGCTTTACGATGGCACTCAAGATGACCTTTTCCATGACCTTGCCTGGCACTGAGGTCAGGCTGCAAGGTCGGTAGTTTTCTGCCAAGCTATGCACTGGCAGGCTGCAATGGTCTTCTCATAAAAAGATGGCTCTAAATGTTACATCCACTCCCACTTGTGAGAAACAAGAACAAGATTTACTGGCAGGTGAGCATTCCATTAGGACCTACGATGCTTTCAGAAAGGACTGGGTATTGCTTTTTTAATACTTAACGGGGATATTTGTTCTACAAAGGTCCTCTCTTAGCCACACAAACCATCGTCTAATGAAGTCAGTGGCTTCAAAACATCTGCAGATAATAGTGGCCAATATACTAAACATGAACAGCTTTCAAGGAGAACAAGGAGCATGCCAGATTTATTGGAATTTGAAGTTTCTGAAGTAGACCTTTTCCTGGACTTAATAATGTCTACATCTTCATAACAAACACCTCTGTATTTTTATGCAACTAGTCTCACCCAGGCAAGGGCTAGGGGGAGGGGGATAAAACAGGCCCCTGCTTGAGACAGTTTTAGACAACTGGAAACTTAGCACTTGGCTCTAGAAACCAGCATGTAGTAGAAAAAGGCAACCCATTTCTCCTTGCTAGAAGGGAGAAGACAGCAGTTTATTTTAACCATAATACCCAGAGCTAGCTGCTCTTTCTGATGTAGAGTACACATCACTTTGTTGCTGTGAGCTATTAGAAAGCAAAGTAAGAGAAACATGAGAGAGTCTTCCACAATAACAGGAGTTGTAGAAAATTATACATGCTTTTGATCACCATGGCTGTGAATCACAGCTGCACAGATTGATTAGATGAGGTCCACAGAAATTAGGGGTAGCATTCAAAGGAAATCTGGACAGAACTGATCTAGAAAGACAACACTGAATAATGGAAGGGCTATCAGCATACAACAGGATGAGATACAGGAGGACAAACTCTATCAAGGACCTGAAGCAATCCAAACATTAAAGCAAAATTTATGGAGCTCTGTCTTTGAAAGCTATTGCTTCTCTAAAAAACAAAGAAAAAAAATCATGAGCTGAGGACCAAAGGTCAGAGTCAAAACAACTCAACTCTACAACCTGAAATCAAACCCCAAAATACCTAGGAGGGATGAAGCAAAGGATTACCATCAACACTACAGAAACTGCAGTGTGCTAGTTTGAGGCTAACTGGAATATTTTAGTGAGAGAAATTAGATTACAGGCTGTGAAAAGGGAACGATGGTGATGTCTACTTCACTCACAGGCTTGCTGAGATGTATAAAAACAAAAACAAAACCACAGATAAGACAGCGTGTGTGTGGGTTTCTGTCGGAGGCTGTGCTTTCTCCCCAGGCTGCTTCTGTGTAACTAATCTTTCTGCTTTCTAATCCCCCCTTGCCGATCCTCCAAACCTCACTTTACATATAAGGTAAAGTCTGGGATAAGGTAAAGGGGTGGAAAGAAGGTGGAAGGGTGGCTGGGAGTCCCTCCTGGGGACTCTGATATCTGGGAGGGCTGTTGTGTCTCTGTATGACCTTTAACCTGTATATTTCTGTCTATAGGTGTATATACTGCAAATGTCTGATTGTATATTGTGCTAAGTTGTAAATATAAAGCTTCATTTCTTAATTTCCAGCTCAGCTGAGCCTAATCCGGGTGATTTCGTAAGAGTGAGGAGGCGGGCAACACCCAAACCATCACACTGCAGTTGTCTCAGGGTGAGCCTCAATGCTGTCCCGCAGACCAGTTTAGGAGCATGCACAGGCATCAAGGAGCACCATGTATCCATTCAATTTGTTGTTCCTATCTTGTATGCAAGGTGCCAAATTCACAAACAGGGCTATCAGATTTTTAGCATGGGAATGCTGTTATTCTATCTCCATGTGCAAGTCAAAGATGAAAATCTACTCCTGTCTAGATACTGGCTGCTTTAAGAACATCTTGATCTTAGAGAAAGTCTAAACATGAAAGAGATGGCCTATGAAGCTGAGGCAAGTTACAGGCTTGGAAGAAGACACACCCAATGAGATAGAATCCTCAATTCTGTTTCCAGAAAGCCATTTGTAGCTATTTTTCAGTTTCATCACATGTTTTTGTCTTGCCTCAGTCAGCTGTTTTGTTGAAGCTGATTCTTTGGAATGCAGAGAATGGAAATCCCTGGTGCAGAGACCACAGACAGACTGCTTGCAAGGCCATGTCCACTGGCCAGCTTTACATCACTGCTCAGTGATTACAAGTGCAAGGTACTCTGCTACATTAACTTTTGCTTACAACACCAAAAGCTAAACTAGTCCAAACAGAGGCCATCTGATGCCAGCTCAGGACTTCACCGACATCATGCTTGGTAAGCAAGAAGAGCAAGGCCATGTGCCAGTGAAACAAAACTGCAGAGTACAACAACAAGACAGGCAGATAATGTTCAGTAGCTTTTGGGGCCTCTGTTCTTGTTCCTACCGCAAACTTCAGCTGCAAGCTGAACTCTCTTATCTTGTCTGGGCTCCTGGTGTCAGGGAGCAGTGATGGTTCCTCCTTAAGGGATTCCATCTTTGGTAGAGCAGAGGACTTGTGAGCGAGGGCCTCATTCTTCTGCTCATGAGCAAGGTGAGCAGGGCAGGTCATAAGGAGATTCAACCAGGAGCCCAGACTGACAAGCAGGTCCATGCTGGCAACACAGGTCTGAAGCCCAGCCAGGAAGTCAGTCCAGGCCTGGATCACACCTCAGCCTGAATCTGTGCAGTCCATAAGCAGACACAAACATGTCTGTGACTGACAAGGGGAATCAGGGTAGGGAATCAGTGATCCTACAGCATCACTCAAGAGCACAGGATCTGAGCTACGATGAAGAAGGACTCCTGATGGATGCCTAGAGGGTTGTGGGTGGAGGTCCCAGGTGAGGCTGCTCACAGCAAGACCTACTGTACCACCACAGAAAAGGGGACACAGCATAACAGACTTATCAGACTGAGGAAAGAGCGAGAACAGAATTTGCTGTATCTATATAGACCACTCACAGTTAGATCCCTTCAGATACCTACACACAGCAGTACTTCCATTTAAAGATCTCTACCTTGGCAATAACTCCAAGTTTCAGATCTAAAGCTTTCCTACAGCTCAGTCTTAGTGGTCCTTTCTCTATTCCTTGCACACAACCTTGTGCCATTTGAGCTTTTCCTAGGTAGCAAGTCCTGGGGCTGGGGCACACCCTAGGTCAAAGCACAGAAAGCAAAAGTGACACCTTCTCTTTTCCCACTTTATAAGCCTTCACTTGGTCTTCCTCTCTTCACAACTCAAATTTCCTCACTTTCCAGGGTCATAAGATTCTTCACAAGTTCTCAATGAAATAAACTTTGCATATTTCTTTCTGTACAATTCCCTAGATAATAAAACAACAAAGTATATTTACTCCATCTGATGGCTGGATGCAGATCAGCATGCTCCCAGTTTGGGAGTGGTGAGAACACTAAAAGCATTTTCACTAAAAGCCTACTAGAAACAGCCTGGCAGAGACCCAAACCACTATAGCTTGGGAGCCAAAAGCATCTTTGAGTACTCCATCCTGTGAGGGACCTGTACATAGCCAGTGCACTTTTCAACAGCACAATTTCATAATTGAAAAGCAGCATCTTGGAAAGTCTGTGCCAGCACACGTCCACTACATCAAGAAAATAATGGCAAGATTGTCTTCTCCCTACCAGCAAATATTCTAAACCAACCAAGAGGAAAAGCTGTCTCACTTTCTTGATAAGAAATAGCTATGACCAGTGGAGAAAGCTGCTCCAGTCTGTCTTCACTAGTGACCACTTCCTCTCATCATAGTAGTTTATAGTCATTTTTAAGACTAACAAGCATAGAAATGCTTTGAACCCTAGGGGTTAATATCAGTTCCTACTAACACTTCACATCTTAGTTGCTCACGCTTTGCTGAACTTTTAAAGAGGAGGATTTTCAGTCACTCTCTTTCTGCAAGATTGAACATTGAAGAGCACAGGGCTGACAGAGATCAGATGATAGTCTTGTCACCAGCACCACAGCCCATCACATACAGCTGCTCACTGCAGAACCACCCATAGAGCTGCTCCTTCTCCTACATACCATAGGCTGACATCATATTAACAACACTACTGAACGCAATGCAAGAACTGCATCTGGTAGATGAAACAGGAAAAGGATCTATTACAGCTAATGTGGATGTTCTTCGTCCCACTAGAAATCCTGGAATTAACAAAATTTAGCTCCTGGGTGATCTCAGGAAAGGTTATTTCATATCACTAGAAGCAAAGACTACAACTGTCACCAGCCTCCGTTGGGAAATTACTTTCTCAAGTCTATGCCTGGTACACACTTAAACTAAAAAAAAAACACCAAACAAACAAACCAAAACTCTCCAAGTTGCTCTTATGCGCTACCTGTAGCAGCACCAGCACATTATGCACTTATTTCAGCTTTAGCTGATGTCAGTCTCCAGAAGAGCAGAAGACAGGGAAGAAGAATCCTGAATGTATCAGGTGGAAGCAGAAGCAGCAAACTAATCCAGGATAAATATAGTGCAAACAACAAACCAGTTTCTAAACCTCTTTGCACATACAGTCATGTTTTACAACTAGGACTGCAGCACTTCTGGGTTTCAAATGTATTTGTTCTCTTTTACAATCCCTTGAAAACTTCCCAAGCTCTACCTAAATACAATGAAACATTTTAAATATATGAACTGGATAACCTGAGGTACTGCATCTGTGTGCATCACCTAACCTAAATGAAACAGAGCAGCCAGAAGGAAAAGGACAGAAGCACAGCCAAACAGAGGAACACACTATTTTTTTAAGCTGCTATTCCAGACAGCTATGTTTCACCAGACTTGGAAAGCAGCACAAGCTCTACGTGTGTGCACCTATTGGTCCAGTTGTGGTGTGTCTGCAGTAGCCAGGAGATCTCCACCTGGGAAACAAAGGGTGATACACAATGTTCTGAAGCGTCACTCCAAACATGCTGTTATTAAAACTTTACCTCCACAGCAACTGAGCTGCTGCCTTAAGAGCTTTCACAGCAAGTCAGTGATCTACTTAGTTCTTTGTGTAGGTTTAAAGCAACAGTTCCCAAGTTACAGGAGAACACAGTCTTAACACACAGGGCACTAAGAGCTCCTAACACTGCTCTTCATTTAAAGGAAAAGTGATCTTAAAAATCCATCAGGACAGATGCAGACCTGAGCTACATCCATGCATTCCTTCAAGTCTCACAGCACTACAAAATGAGCCCTGACAGAGATCATACTGCAAAGATACAGAGCCTGATCCATCTTGCAAGGTCATTCTCTACCCTAGAGGTGATAGCATGTGGGAAAGCACCACCAGAGAAGGTGATGTGGGTAGATACTAATTTTTTTAGAGGAATATTCCACACTCCTGGTTCCTTCTGATTTTCAACCTGCTTCTGACCTTGCCATGGCAGGATGAACTGAAAATAAAGAAGATCCAAGAAATACTGCAGCACTATTCAAGTGAAGAGCAGCAGAAGCCTTAAAAGAGCTAAACAACACATCCAATTTTTTTTTCCTGGACATTATGAACCACTGAACAGGCAAACAATTTTCCACACATAATAGAACAACGGGACACAGTCTCAAGTTGTGGCGGGGGAAGTACAGGCTGGATGTTAGGAAGAAGTTGTTGGCAGAGAGAGTGATTGGCATTGGAATGGGCTGCCCAGGGAGGTGGTGGAGTCACTGTCCCTGGGGGTGTTCAAGACGAGACTGGATGAGGCACTTAGTGCCATGGTCTAGTTGACTGGCTAGGGCTGGGTGATAGGTTGGACTGGATGATCTTGGAGGTCTCTTCCAACCTGATTGATTCTATGATAACCCTAAAATAAAAACCCTTCAATACAGGAGTGTGAAGTTTCTGTTTGGAATAGTAAGCAAAGGAATTAGAAATAGTTTTGGCTTAAACTACCAACTGTGTGAAAAACAGAAGAGTGGCAAAAAAATGTTATTTGCTTAATGCTTTAGTGTTTATGCATTAAATCCTGCTTCTCAGAATTCTGTGTTCTATAGAATATCAGATATGTTAAAACAGACCTTAAAAATAACCCCCCAACAACTAAAACAAACAAAGAGTCCTGTGCTTGGAGTATAGCAGTGGGGAGAAAACACACTAATACCTTAAAACTTCTATATTTTTAAATGCAGATTCTCTGACACATAACAGCTTACAAGGAGTCTGCTTCCCTATACTTGAAGCAAAATAAAAATCAGAAAATGCAATGCATTGCAAAACTTGAACAGCAGAAGAAAGCAAATTCCCTTTTGGTTACTTTCTGAACACACAGAGAGCAATCAGAAGTTCATTTTCTTTTAAAGCAGAGACAGTTTGTAAACAACTGTGTCAGAACGAACTTGGATAAGAAGGTAGCAGCTACAAACCTTCAGCCACTTGTGCTGTGTTCTCTCCCTCCCAGAAGCCTAAACACCTCACAAGGAAGTCAGGCAAGTTGTTCCTCCTCTTACGTAATGAGTAATTACAGTAACACCCCAGTGACAGGGTGACAGTAGCAGTGAATCACCACGACAGTTTCGTGAAGAGGGATGGCTTCAAACCAATACCAGACAGCTTAGTTGCCAAGACATTTGAGATGTCAGATACCTTTTCCCCTTTACACACTTCACTGTAGCTAAAGAGTCTTTATAAAACACTGCACTCACCATCAGTTGCACAAGAACTGTGTGCACAAGACAGTACACTCAGAGATCCAGACACAATTTGTATCGACTGCAGTGCTGCAGGGCCAAAGCCTGCATCCTCCCTTACACCTGGAAGGTGGGCATGAGACTAACAGATGACCTAACTTCTTTTTTTTCCATAACAGATGGCCAATCCTGACAGTTGCTGGCCAAATGCCAGCAGGTGCACAAATGCTCCACCTGCGCTTAGGTCATGATACAAATAGCACATAACGCCAAGAGTTTGGCAGCAAAAGACAAGCAACAGGCAAAGGGGGAGAGATGAGCCTTGCAAAGCCAGACAACTTTGAAGGGCTTCAATGCCCAATGCAGAAAAAAAAATACGAGCCCCAAAGACACCCGTGGTCTTAAGAGTCAGCTAAGAGCTAGAAAGAGAAGCCACATAACCTTGAATGCATTCTGGCCAAGGCCTTACTTTTAGTGTTTGTTTATTTGTTTGCTAAAGGGGACTGGGGGTGGACTTCTTTTAAAGTAAAATTACAACTTAGAAAAAAAATCTTAGAAAAAAATCACACACAACTTTGAATTGGGTTTGCTCCAATTAGCCACTTTCCCACATTCTGTACTTTCCAACCACAAGTAATTGCCAGAAAGGCAGTTCATTTAACACCAAGTTATTTATATACCCTGCTAATGATAATGTGCAGAAGCACTGAGCATTAATGTTTCACTAACTGAATTGCACACTTCTAACAGGGTTTAAGTGCACCTACCACAGAACAGCTCTAACAACACACTTAACCTCTCCAGAGCCAAATTTGTCTAGATACAAAGTGAATGTTCCCTGCTAAGGAACAAAATGTCTGACTGTGTGATCCTGAAATACTATCAATAGTTTCTTAAATTGCTGCTAGTCTAAACATTACAGCACCCAGAGACCTTCAAATCTTCCCTTTTTATTCTGATCATGTTAGAAAGAAGTCAAATAAGAAATGAACAACACGGATTTGATCTGCACTGAACCATTTTGACTGAACTGAGAATGAGCACAACTTCCTTATAAAAAAAATCAAGCTACTCCTACACATTTTCTCTCTACCATGGGTAAGCTATTGAAGTGAACTCACCAAAAGGTAATTCAAATCTTGTGTCCAGCAGAATTTTATGAGGAGTTGGGGTTTTGGTTCCACAGATTTCATCATGTTTCATTACAACTTCTGCCTCCAGTGTAGACCACTCCCCAGGACCTTCCTGTGAACCACAAGCCATAAGTGAGGTTTCAAGTCTGGCAGGTCCTTATGTGGCAACTCTCACATATTTGCTAAAGATAGAAGACTCCTTACACTATTATCAATGTCTGATACCTGATTTTAACATCAAATTACATACATTCAGCACATCCTTGAAGCTTTTCTTCCAAATCCCAGCGGCCTTTATTGAGACAAGCAGCCAACACCTCCTAACAGAACTACTACCTTCTTAGTGGAACTGCCAAGTGCTCAAAGGCAGGCACCAAGAAGCACTGAGCACTAGACCTTATGGCCATACTGCTGGGTAAAATCACTTTTCTTCCTTTTAAAGAAAGTATAAGCTCTCCCTCCCTGCTCAAATTCAATATTCTTTTAAATAAATGATGTGAAATTTGAAGTAAAAAAAAAGCAAACACATCTTCCTTAGCTACAAGAACTGCCAAATTTGGTAGGTAGAGCAGTTAACAGACATCAGCACATCCCACTTCCTACTTTTTTCTAGTTCAGATGAGCACCACTAAATACTCTCTTACACTGCATCCAGAAGAAGATGATCAGACATGCTCAGGGCATATCTCAAAGTTGGACTGCTTATTACCAAGGCACCCTTTATCTTCAGATAGAAGACAGAAATTTGTGCATCAGGCTAAGCAGTCAGTCCTGAAGACCTCAGACACTTGTCAATTATGTGTTCCCGAACAGATTAATGCCTACTATTTGAGTCCACATGAGTGAAATGAGTCCAAAGACTCTCAGTTAATCTCAGTTTTGATCTCACTATTGGCAGCCTCCCTAAAAACATATAAGCAATTATGTGTGCCAACAGCCCTCTCTCATCACCCAGCTTTCCTGACTGCAAGTGGAAGTTCTGCTGAGAAGCACAGTCCCAGGCTACAAGAAGTCAGATCTCTAACATATTAACTATCAACACTGGAGATGTCAAAATAAAGCTTCTGTGTCAGCTTAACCTCATCAGATTGGTGAATGGCCTTCAGAGCAATCCACACGGTCCCAACCAGGGTGTCCCAGATCAGTCCTTTGTTCCATACTTCAACAATTAGGCCCAGGTCCAGTCGACTGATCTCACTGCAGAAAAAGAAAAGGCAGCACCAGTGAGCCAAAAAAAAACAAACAACAACAGCAGAATACCATCTCATTCTGCTTTAGGTCCTGTTTACCATGATTATACCAGTGAACTCCTTCCACACAGCTGTGTCAAGCTGCAAAATGCTTCTGGAAGTGTGTGTTCAAGGCAGTTCATACTTCCACGGAACACAAGTTCCTAATGACTGATTTCTCACAGTTTACACAAAGATTGCAAACTAAAACTCTGAGCTACATCATGCATAGACTGCCAGTTGAGAATTTGCCTCTGCAGCTACGTACTCAGGAGAAGGAACTCTATCTTGTGCCAAAACCTAGAGGTGAGCTGTTCTTTTTCACCAGGGACCCCGTTTCTAACAAAGCGTTGTGTCTTCTTTCTTATTGTAGCACAGCAACATAAGCATACTCTGGCAAGTCCAAAGAGACTGATAACTGCCTGTGAGTGCAGCTGCCTCAGGCCAAAACTAACAGTCCCAAAGCAAGGTCGGCTGCATCAGCAGCAATACCTATTGCTCAGGGATGCGTTGAACCACTCCTGCTCCAGCACTAGCACCTTCCTCTAGATGACACTGCAAGGTTTCGACCCACTGGAATAGCTGGCACCACAAGATCATTGAGTGCCAAGGTCTTAGAAATCTTATCTGAAAGTTTTCTTGAACATCTTCCCTTTTAGTGAGAAAAGGATAACCTTTCAATTTTGCATCTTCTCAACATTTCATAGCATTTATGCCTCCCTCTTTTATGCTGGTGTATTACTTGCCCACATAAAAAAATATGCAACATATATACAGCCCAAATGCTGGTAAAAACTAGGAATCCTGAGCAGGCTGTTGATACACAATGAAGAAAGGCTGCTGTTCCTACTACTTTGAGCTAGGGACTTCCTAAAAGAGGGTATCTTCAGGGAACTAATGCAGAGAGTCCAAGTGAGGACAGATCTACAAAGATCATTAGGGGAGGGGACTGGAGCATCTCTTTTATGAAGGTCTCTTTAGCCTGGAGAAGGTCAATGCTTATCAATAGCTAATGGGCAAGTATCAAGAGGATAGGGCCACTGTTTTCAGTGGTGCCCAGTGATAGGACAAGGGGTAATAGGAGCAAACTAGAATACAGAAAGTTTCATATAAAGACAACCCAAAAATTCTTTACTTACAGGGTGAAGGAGCATTGGAATAGGCTGCCTAGAGAGATTGTGGAGTCTCCCTCTCTGGTGGTAATCTAAACCTGCAGGGACACAATTCTGTGCTGCCTACTGTAGGCAAATCTGTTTTAACAGGGAGGCTGGACAAGATGATCCTAGGGTCCCTTTCAACCCCTACCATTCTGTGATCTTGGACACACAGTGCTGCTGCCTGCTATCCTTTTGTCCAAACGTATTAAGCTTATGAAGAGAAAAGTACATTAGTTGCTGTTCCAGGTAGGGTGCATCCTTCCTCAGGTAGAATAAACTCACCACAACATGGAATTTTTTTGGAAAGTCAGGGGAAAAGATGAAATTGCATTTCTTATAATTTAAATATAGCAATGTAAGGAGAAATAAACTACTAGAGAAAATAATAACCTTAACGAAGATGGGGAAGTGGTCAAGCAGCGGCAAAGCAGCAGCAGCCTAAACAGCAGCGGGGAAAGATAGCAGCAGGTGCAGCTGAAGCAGCAGAAGCCGGTAAGGGAAAGGTACAAGCTGTGCTTCCAGACATAAAGCTTTTGATGCTCCAATGAAATTATATTAACTTATCCATTGTTGCCATTATATGTTCACCTCTCCCCTATGTCTAAGCTAGAAATCTAGCTCAAACGGACACATTTTACTTGCCCACCATTTTACTTGCCAATGTATGGGCATGTTGTAATGTTGACCATTACAAGTACAATTGGCACAGTGTTTAATGGTATTAGCTGAATCATTGCCAGAACTGTCTGAGTCATGTGGGGAAACTGAGGCAACTACTCTTTTAGTCTTCTCATTTTGCAACTCTCTGACTCTTTTCAGGAGAAGTGAGGTAGGTTTCCCATCCCACTTATCCATGTTTTCACCAAATTGGTCACATAAGATTACCCAAAGAGACCCACGTGACTGCTGCTGTCTATTTCTGAGTGAGTTTGAATTGGTCTTCTGGGAGGATGCCTTTCTCTGATGGCTGAGACATATACCCCCTCTGACGGCAAAGTGGAAAGGTCATTATCCTTTGCCAATTGGGATATGGGGGTTTTAAGTTCCTCCTTCATCTGTTTCATGCCATCTTTTATCTCTTTGGCCATAGTTCCTATGGCTGACACCATGGCATTAAATGTAAGGCTATCCTCCATCTGCCTCATCTGATCTGCAAACTCACCCACAGTCAGAGGAGTTGTTTCATCATCTTTCCCCACCATTTTACTTGCCAATGCATGGGCATAGTTAGAGTGAGCCAGCTGAGTAAGTTTCTTTAGGAGAGCACAGCTCACGGGTACCTCATCAGGGTCCTCTGTCGCATAATCTCCATAGATCAGCTTTCTTATGGCCATCTCTTGCAAGCACTGAACCCCCTGTTCAACTGCATTCCAGTGTGAGGGTCTCCAGGGTAAATCAAACCTCTTGGGGTACCACAGTACCACAGCTGTCAATACGCATGACCAGAGGTTAGAATTGCCACCAAGATGTCATAAGTGCTTACCTATGCCATTGTCTCTTGAGAAAACTCCCAAACCTCACCATCTGAGGGTTTATTTCTACAGTGTCCATGCCTCCACCCCAGCATCTGTTTAACCAGCTCATCAACAGTTCTTGCTCTTTCCAGGCATAATCTTGTCTAACATGCCTGACCTTCTTCCTTGGCAATGGGGCTTTCTCCTCATCGTCACTATCATCCGTCTCCTGAGTATATTTCCCTCAGCTTGAGCCTTTCCATTGCTTTTACCCACAGAGGTACTAGCTTTCACACCAGCAGATGTACCCTCATCTTCCTTCCCCAATCTAAAGAGAATTGTTTTCAATTTTATTTAACCTTTCCCAGCACCTCTCCCTCCACCTTCTCAACAGACAACTGAAGAGCAGGAGAATCTGGTGGTGGACAAGAAGGAGATGGCAGAATAGGGAAGAAGATCAGTTCCACTCACAGGAATCACTACCAGATCGGGAGCAACTCATTTCTATAGATTGACACTATGGCCAAAATAAAATGAACTGCTGCATATCTCAGCATCTATTCAAGCTTTGTCTTGGAGACATCTTTAAAAACTGAAAGACAATATTCTATCTACAAAGTTCAAGACAAGCCCTATAGCAAGGCACGTCAATATCCATTTTAAACCCAAGAGCTACTGTTCTTAAGACACAGGGATGAGGTCAGGAGTGTCCAGTACTCTGTCTCCATAGTGCAACATTAAAATACTACACAGGCTTACCATGAGCTAACTGCTAATACCTTGAAATTGAGTCTCCAGCTCTCTTTGTTTGGATATGGCTCCTCAATACAGCCAAACCAACAGCTAAACACATGCATCATCACTGTTCTGCCTTTCCACTGCTTGCCTCATGGAAGATGATATTTACTTGATGGCACAAACTTGCAGTAACAACACGAATGACTGTTTTGTTTTGGTTTTTTTTTTTTTTCATTTTGGTAGCTGAACTAGTTTGAGACCATGAGGGGAAGGAAGAATGCTTAAAGACACTTTATATATCCACAGTAATAAAATTAAGTTTTGCTATTACCTTAATGTGCCTGAAAGAAATTGCCAGTGTAGAACCATGTTCTTTGCTTTAACATGTATTGACACAGCAAGAAGACGTTGGCCATAAGAAACTAAATGGGTTTTGTACAGAGCTCAACAGGACAGGTGGCCAGATAAGAACAAAAAGACTTCAGGACAGTGGCTTAGATTGCTTTCTGTCTCCCTTTCTCCATCTTCTGGTTATATGCAGAATAGCTTCAAAGAACAAAAGAGCCGAGATAAGAATTTGGTGTCCCTCTCTTTCCACACATACACAGAATTTAAATGCAAGACATTTCTAACATCTTCAACCCTGGTTTAATCCTCATGCTTTAAACATCAGTTTGCACTTTCATCACTCAAGAGGCGCTTGCTGCAAATAAGCAGCCCTCTTAAAACTGATTCAGAATTAGAAGATGTCCCCAAAGAATACATTAAAGTGCCGTACTGGTCTGTCTTATTGGGTGAAGCCTAATATTCTGAAGCACGATGCCTCACGAGCAACTTCAAAGCAAAAACAACAGACAAAATGTTTTCTTCTTGTAGTCTATTCTTCTACTATGCTTCATGGAAAAAGGTAAACACAAACACAGAGAGTAAAAGCACTCTTCCCTCAGGGAAAACTACTGTGTTCAAGAGCCTTTTACAACTCCAGAAAGAAAAGGAGCAAGCCAGGGAAGAGCAGTATGGGAACATTAGTGCTATTTCTCCTGGGACAAATTAACATATGTGGGACCACGCAAAACACATTCCCTGCCACATGTAGTATTTTCGTACAGAGAAAGAGAACAACTGTGCTGTTGCCTGGCTAAAGTGAGGACAATAATGGTGAGGCAGCTCAGCTAATATTCTGCTTTCATGTCCCCTAGCAACTAATTACGGAGCAGCATAGCGACCTTAGAGCATGCTAGCTAAGCTTCCAGCTGACATCAGAGAGTACTTCTAGGAGCTGTTAGGAGAAGAAGGAGGAAGAGCAACTGTGAAAGCCCCCACTCAACACAAAGAAGTGACATTCTTAAATCACCCTCCTAGGTAACTAGCAGTGTTTAAAGCTAATCTGTCCACAGGATGAGCAAATGCCACAAGAAGAGTAAGTTGGCAGTTTGGGTATGCGTACATGACAGGCAGACAAGTACAATTCCTTGCCCCTACCTTACCCCTGTCCTGCATGGTTCATGTCACTAACAGCCACAGCCTCTGACTAGGAACTGAAGGCCCGAGAAGACAGCAGTGTTCAGGAGCACATATTTCACCAGATGCCAAAAGGACAGGCTGCAGACCCTACATGCATAAGAACACACTTCATGTGCTGCTCCAAAAGCAAAGTGCCACCAAACAATGGAGATAGGAGCACAGCTATGCCGGCAACTGCACTGAGACCTAGATGAACTCTTTGACCACAAACAAAAGCTCCCTGCTCTCAACAGAGGAGAAATCAATTCCTGCTGCATTGAGAAACACACTCAAAAAAATCCCATGTGAATCTCTTGCTATGAATACTATGTAAACACCTCAGATCCACTCATAAAGAGCAGCATTAGCTGGGAGACTTGGCTGATATAGCTGAAGGCTGTGCAGTCATCCAGAGAGACCTGGGCAGACTGGAGAGCCAGGCATAGAGGAACCAGACGAAATTCAACAAGTGCAAGTGCAGAGCCTGCATTTGGGGAGGAATAATAAACTGCACCAGTACAAGCTGAGAAGTAATCTGCTGGAAAGCAGTCCTGTGGAGAGGGACCTGGGGGTCCTGGTGGATAACAAGTTAACCATGGCACAGCAATGTGCCCTTGTGACCAAGAAGGCCAATGGAATCCTGGGGTGTATTAGGAAGAGTGTGTCCAGCAGATCAAGGGAGATTCTTCTCCCCCTCTACTCTGCCCTGGTGACACCTCATCTTGAATATTGTGTTCAGTTTTGGACTCCCCAGTTTAAGAGGGACAGATATCTGCTGGAGAGGGTCCACCGGAGGGCTACGAGGATGATTAGGGGACAGGAGGGCATGGCTTATGAGGAGAGGCTGAGGGACCTGGGGCTTTTTAGTCTGGAGAAGAGAAGACTTAGAGGGGATTTGATAAATGTTTATAAGTATCTGAAAGCTGACCAGGAGAGGGGGGACAGGCTCTGCTCACTTGCTCCCTGTTATAGGACAAGGAGCAGTGGGTGTAAGTTGCAGCAAAAGAGGTTCCGCCTCAACACAAGGGGGAACTTCTTTACTGTAAGGGTCACAGAGCACTGGCACAGGCTTCCCAAAGAGATTGTGAGGTCTCCTTCTCCAGAGACTTTCAAGGCCTGTCTGGATGTGTTCCTCTGTGATCTGTGTTAGATAGTATTGTCCTGCTCTGGCAGGGGGGTTGGACTCGATGATCTCCTTGGGTCCCTTCCAATCCCTAACATCCTGTGAGCCTGTGATTCGGTGCAATCCCAAGCACAAATCCAGGCTGTGTGGCGAATGGTTGAGAGCAGCCCTGAGGAAAAGGACCTGGAGGTCTGGATTGATGAAAAGCTCAACATGAGCTGGCCATGTGCACATGTAGCCCAAACAGCAACCATGTGCTAGGCTGCAAGAGAAGCTTGACCAGCAGGGCAAGGGACGGGATTCTGTCCCTTTGCTCCCATCAGACCCCACTTAGAGTACTATGTGCAGTTCTAGAGCCCTCAACACACGGACATGGAACTGTTTGAGTGAGTCCAGAGGGCCACAAAGATGCTCAGAGGGCTGAAGCACCTCTACTATGAGGACAGGCGACAAGAGTTGGGGCTCTTCAGCCTGAAGAGGAGAAGGCTTTGACGAGACCTTGTAGTGGCCTTCCAGCATCTGAAGGGGGCCTACAGGAGGGCTGGGGAGGGACTACTGACAAGGTCTTGTAATGACAGAACACAGAGTAATGGGCTTAAACTGGCAGAGAGGATAATCAAACTAGATGTTAGGAAGAAGTTCTTACCAGTGAGGGTGGTGAAACACTGGCACAGGTTGCCCAGGGAGGTTGTGGATGCTCCCTCCCTGAAGGTGTTCAAGGCCAGGTTAGATGAGGCCTTGAGTGACCTGTTCTTGTGGGAGGTGTCCCTGCCTATGTCTGGGGGGTTGGAAATACATGATATTTGTGGTCTTTTCTAACCTAAACCATTCTATGATTCTGATTCCAGGAGATGAATACGTCATTATCCCTGCATCCATGCAGTGTCCATGCCAAGTTACAGGAAACACTTTTAGGAGTTCAGTAAATGAGAGGACCCCAGAAACTAAGGAAGGCCAGGAAAACTGCAGGCCACTAAGCCTCTGCTCCATTTCTGGAAGGGTGTTAGAGCAGTTCATTCTGGAGATCATCTCTAAGTGTGTGAAGGCAAAGAAGACCATCAGGAGTAGTCAGCATGGATTCAAAAAGGGAAAATCTTGCTTGACCAACCCAGTAGCCTTCTACAGTGGGTAGCTGAGGAGAGAGCAGTGAAAGTTGTCTACCTTGACTCCAGTAAGGCTTCTGACACTGTTTCCCGGAATATCCTCACAGAAAAGTTTAGATAGTATGGGTTAAATGATTGGACAGTGAGATGGATTGAGAATTGGCTGAACATCAGAGCTCAGAGAGTTGTGATCAGTGGTGCAGGGTCTAATTTGAGGCCTTGAAATGAGGAGACACTTGTAGCTAGTGGTGTTCCCCAAGGGTCAGAACTGGGTCCAACTGTATTCAGTATCTCCATCAGTGATCTGGATGAAGGGACAAAGTGTACTCTCAGCAAGTTTGATGATGATACAAAACTGGAAGGAGTGGCTGAAACACTAGAAGGCTGTGTGCAGTTCAGCAAGACCAGGGAAGGCTGAAGATCTGGGAAGACAGTAACCTCATGAAGTTAGAAGGGCAAGTGTAGAGTCCTGTATCTGGTGAGGAATAACCCCATGTATCAGCACAGGTGAGGGGCTGACCTGCTGGAAAGCATCTCTGCAGATAAGGACCTGGGAGTACTGGTGGACAGCAAGTTCACAACAAGTTCACCATGACGCACCAATGTGCCCTTGTGGCCAAGAAGGACAAGAGTATTCTGGAGTGCATTAAGAAGAGTATGAGCAGCAGGTCAAGGGGTGTTCTTCTTCCCCTCTGCTCTGCCCTTTGAGGCCTGTACTACTGTGTCCAGTTTTGGGCCCCCCAGTTCAGGAGGGACAGGGAACTACTGGACATAGTCCAACAGATGATGCAGGGGATGAGGATGGTTAAGAGACTGGATTATCTCTCTTAAGAGGAAAGACTGAGAAACCTCTGGGTCTCTACCCTGGAGAAGAAAAAATGGATAAGAGATCTATCAGTGCTTATCAATATCTAAAAAGTGGGAGTTAAGAAAATGGGTCTGGGCTTTTTTTTCAGTGGTGTCTACCAATAGGACATGGGGCAATGGGCTAGAACTAGAACAGAGGAGGTTTCATTTAGATGGAAGGAAAAAAAAAAAACTTTACTCTGAGGGTGATGAAGCCCTGGATCTGGCTGCCCAGAGAAGTTGTGGATTCTCCTTCTCTGGAAAGATTTAAAACTTGTCCAGTCACGTTCCTGTGCAGCCTGATGTAGGCATGCCTGTGTCAGCAGAGAGGCTGGACTACATGACCTCTGGAGGTCTCTTCCAACCCCTACCATTGTGTGACACTGTAAGATACAGTTTTGTCTTACAATGCCATAGAAACAGAAGCAGATGTAACAGATCAATGAGTCATCCATCCACTCACAAAAAAACACCATTCTCAAAGACACTGAGAAATCCCTGTCTACCTGTCTGGACTGTGAAGACCAGAGCAAAGCAGAAGTGCTAACTGAACAAGAAACCCTGGGAGAGCAGAAACAGGTTCTCCCATCCACAGCAGGAAACTGGCAGCCCCTCAAGCTGCAGCAGGGGGTGACATAAACAACATCACTACATTAGGCCAATAACAGACAACATCAGTACTCAAAACAGCATCTCCCATACTGAGGTAATCAGGATCACTGTGTCAAGGCCAAGTGCACTAGCAACAGCACTTGACTGCCCTGACCAGCCTCAACAGTGACCTCCATCTGCACCCTGCTCCTATGGTGCAGGAGCTCCATTTAACATCAGCTGGCCTTCAGTTTTTACCTAAGCTATGTTGTGGGTGTGCCTTTCTCCAGATCAGACACAGTCATGCCCATGCCTACACATAGATCCCATCAAATTCAGGTCCTTCCCACAGATTTGCATTGTCACTATAGACATTGACTTGCAATCTGACCTTGAATATCGTTAGCAGATACAACCCTGAGCCTGGCCTGCTAACTTGCACTCTCAACTTGACCTTGGACCTGTCTCTACAAGCTTCCCTAATGGCCTGATCTTGGCAGACCTTTACGCCTGCTCCACTTGTGTTGCTCAGGTACTGTTGGACTGAGCTAGAGAGAATCTTACCCCATGCGATTCTACAGGCTGGGGACAGTGGCAGGAGAGCAGCCAGGCAGAGAGGGACCTGGGGGTACTGGTCAACAGTGACTGAACATGAGCCAGCAGTGTGCCCAGGTGGCCAAAGTCAACAGCATCCTGGCCTGCATCAGGAACAGTGTGGCCAACAGGAACAGGGAGGTCATTCTGCCCCTGTACTCAGCAGTGATTAGGCCACATCTTGAGTACTGTGTCCAGTTCTGGGCCCCTCAATTTAAGAAAGATGTTAAGGTCTTTGAACATGTCCAGAGAAAGGCAACAAGGCTGGTGAGGGGGCTACAGCACAGCCCTATGAGAAGAGGCTGAGGGAACTGGGTGTGTTGAGCCTGGAGGAGGCTCAGGGGAGACCTCATTGCTGCCTACAACTACCTGAAGGGAGGTTGTAGCCAGATGGGGGTTGGTCTCTTCTGCCAGGCACTCAGTGACAGAACAAGGGGACACAGTCTCAAGCTGCACCAGAGCAGGTTTAGGCTGGATGTTAGGAAGAAGTTCTTCACAGCAAGAGTGATTGGCATTGGAATGGGCTGCTCAGGGAAGTCGTCGAGTCACCATCCCTTGAGACGTTTAAAAGGGGATCTCATAAGGCACTTAGCACCATGGTTTAGCTAATTAGAAGGTATTGGGTGATAGGTTGGACTTGATCTCAAAGGTCTTTTCCAATCTGCTTAATTCTGTGATTTTATCTCCTACCTCACCATACTATGCCTCTGGCTCTGTTCCCTGCAGATGCAGCCATCCCTTCCTGCACCCTGACACACAGATCTAAGAACAGCAGTCCAGGCAATCTGGTATTATTAAAGGAGATGGGCTACTCCACTCAGCCCATGGTACCAGCACAGACAATCTCCTAATACACATCTGCTTCAGCTCAAGTCAGTGTGTGTAACAGAAAATGCTTTTGGTTGTCAGCAGGCTTCTGCATTTCACCTACTGAAGTATCACAGTATCACAGTATTACCAAGGTTGGAAGAGACCTCATAGATCATCAAGTCCAACCCTTTACCACAGAGCTCAAGGCTAGACCATGGCACCAAGTGCCACGTCCAATCCTGCCTTGAACAGCTCCAGGGACGGCGACTCCACCACCTCCCTGGGCAGCCCATTCCAGTAGCCAATGACTCTCTCAGTGAAGAACTTTCTCCTCACCTCAAGCCTAAATTAAGTATTTCACAATTCATGCAACACAATAGAAGCTCCATAAAAAGTCCATGAAGAAGGATCTCACTGGTATGCCACATTGTACTTACAACATGAAGTCTTGTTCCCAGCAGGGTTGGTCACCTCGCACGGCCACCGTCGTGCTCTTTACATTCTGCACTTTCAGGGTCACATATGTATTGAATTTATCTGGGGAGGAAAGAAAGACAAAAAGTTATTTCCTTCAGTATGACTTTTCATTACATAAGTGCAACATTTCAAGGTTTTAAGTCTGCATCCCAAGAGGGCCCAAAACGAGAAGCCCGTATAGGAAGAAATCACTGTATCAAGCAGCCAAATGCAACGATGTTTTCCAACTGCCATCAGAGTTCTTTAGAAATCCATGCATAAACACGTTGATTAAGCACTTGTGGTAAGTCAGAGACAAAAATCATAAAACCCTCAAGAGTGCAGGCACTCCACTGTTACTGAAATGCAGATGACAGAAAGAAGGGATAATCCGAAAGAACCCAGTTCGTCACACAGTCTATGCAGAGAGAAAAATAAACTTGCAGAACATACAGGCAAGAAGTGGCTGGGCTGATTGTATCACCTCTTCTCTGCTGACCCAACTGCTCTCCTACCGGTTTTCCACCTATAAATCCTCAAAGAACTTCACAGACCAGTCAAAGGGCAGAATACAGTGATTCGTGGTTAATGTGCTAAACTCACCTGAATTTCTT
Organism: Tricholaema leucomelas; assembly: GCA_013400475.1. Lineage (NCBI taxonomy): Eukaryota > Metazoa > Chordata > Aves > Piciformes > Lybiidae > Tricholaema lacrymosa > Tricholaema leucomelas. The sequence continues at coordinate 190,743 of WAAF01015184.1, read as the reverse complement.
AAGCCAGCTGACCTAGAAGAACCACGTTACACTCACATTTTGACAAGACAGACTTTTTTTAGATGGTTTGCTTTTCATTTTGAAGTTGAAGAAAATGCATGGTACAACTTTTTCTCCCAGCTGCTCTCTGTTAATAAAGCCAAAAGCATCCCTGCTTACACATACAGAGTTTGAACATCAGCACCTGAGAACAAACTAAGTCCCTTTCAAGGGAAGCTGCCACCTGTGAACCACTGGTATCATCAAGCCTAGAAGAACACCTGTGCTGAATAGCTAGAAAGCAGTGTACTTATTTTAATACTGCCATGCTCCACTGCACCTACTCCCACTATGTTAGCTCACAATCCATTCTGATAACTGCCAAAATTTGCATGCATCATTGCAGTGGGCTACTACAACACATTCCAGCATCTAGCTTCAAATATCCTAACAGAAAAGAAAGGAAAAGTAAGCTACCTGATCCAGAAGCGCAGGAAGAAGTGACAATCACTGTTAGTCGTATCTAGCTACATCACTGCCATCCTCCAGGGACACTGTGCTTGTCAGCGAAACTATGTGCTTTGGTTGAGTTAAACTCAGACTGCAAGTGTTTTGCAATGATGAGAAGGCTTCTTGATGAGAGAAAGGATAAAGTACACACTATTTCACTTCTAGTCTGGGCACTCAGCTTTCCCTCCCTGGAAATTCAAGGTTGGTGTATTCACAGATCTCAACCTGACATGGTGTATGAACAAGGAGACTGTGGAAGCTTTCTGCTACAACATGAGCACAGATGCATGAAGAGAACAAAACTGGGCAAATAAGACATGAATACATCTGTGCGTTGGATCCAAATATCTAGGGGTTGGATTCAATGATCTCTTTGGGTCATTTTCAATCCTTGACATCCTGTGAACAGATGTTACTCTAGAAGCAAACTGCTTTTTCTTTTGTAAACTCCACACTAAATTTCATGCAATGTAAGTTGCTGCATCATTTCTTGCCAGTTACTGGACCACAGGGAAGCAGTTATCCAGACAATAAATTGTGAGTCTCACCTGCAATTTGCTTCTATCTTATTTTGCAGATGAGAATTCACTCCCAAGTAAAGACATTACAGGCTGCCACACAAGAGAACAAATCACTTTGGTGTCCAGGAAGCAGCAAATCCAGGCAGGAATGCACTATTTCTGCTTGGTGGACATTTTCAGTTTATGTTTTGTAACAGAGACCGAGGCAGAATGGAAGGGCAGGGTGGAGCAAGAATTGGTGACAGTTACAGAAGACCTTTACTCATCTGTTATTTGCTCAGGTAAGTAGGCAGAGGTTAGCCCGTGACACCAGGCTTCAGACTGAAGCCTTCTATTGTCCCAGGCTGCTTGGACTCTCAGGGCAGATTTTGCAACTGCTCAGGAGAACATGCAGGAGACAAGAGGAAGTAGATGAAAACTGGAGGGAGTAGCATGAAGGAGTGAGAGAGTAGGTGTCTCATAATTTCTACAAACAAACAGTAGAGCATGGCTTACCTGGTGGTCCATGGAGTTTAGCTTTTTTTACTGTAAAGAGAAAAAAAAAAAAAAAGAAGAAGACATCAGTGATTTTGTCCTGGTATTGAATCAGAGCATTAACTGGAGGCCTGGTGGATGGAAATCCACACTCATTTTAACAGTTCAACAGACTTGACGACAAAACTTCTTCTCTACCCCAGGTTACCTCTCTAAATCGATGTGTTTTAAGAAGTAACTGGCTAACACAAGGCAATGCCCAAAACAATCCTTTGTAAACAGAAGCTACGACTGCTTAGCAAGACATCAGTTTCATACCACCTCACTTAGAAAATTTACAGTCCAGAAGAAATAAACATTTATTTGTGCTCCTAACAGTACAGAGCAAACTTTCAAGCACAACTTGAAGACAATCAAGCTGAATAGCAGTTCTCTAAGCATACGCCTGTAAATCAAATTAATCTGCTTGTAAATTCAAATGTCACTTCTTTGAGCTCTTCTCTGTACTTTAATTCCAGGATGGTATTTATCCCTGGTTAAATCACAAAATAGCACTGGGCTCTTATCTCACCAAATGGAGAAGGTTTATATCACCCAGGGGAGATTTTGTTTGCATCCCTCTTTTCCACCTCATATCCTCACTGGTATTGCTAAGTGTGAGCACTAAGAGAAGACATCTCTAGGTTCCAGCTAGTTTTCCCAGTGGAAAAGTAGCATTAAGAAGAAAACACATTTAACAAGGCAGACAAGCAAGACACACCAGAGAACAAGAAGATGTTTTAAATGGTGACATTTCCTCCCGAAATACGGCATTTATTAATTATAAACACAACATTTACTAAAGGTTCATGGAGTCTAACATTCAAGACAAATATTTTAGGGACATTATATAATATATACGAATTTAAAAATAATAAACTATAGACAGACACATGCACATAGCTGCAATAGAGTGTGATGATGGAGAACACTTTGAGAAATTCTCCTCTGCAAGCATTTAGAGTCCAGGTGTAAGCCATCATGAAGGAAATCCTCTACCAGTATAATATGAGACAGAGCCATCTCAAACAGAAGTTAAAAGAGCTTTTAGTTAGACTGCCAAGTCCTTAGCCAAAATACATAGATTGATTTTCTCCCATATACAGGGCCTGACATGCTCCCGAAGTTGAATCCAATGATGCAAAGCAAAACCCGCAGTGGTAGGGGCCAGCATTCCTGCTGACTGAAGACGCAGGTTCTTTTTCAATCTCCAAATCGGTCAGTCTGTTTGAAAACTGAGAAACCGGCAGGACAATCTACCCACTTTGTAGGTGCCTTTGCGATACCACACAAAGGAAAGCATTTCATCAAATACCGCCCTTGAGTGAGCAGACACCGGCTTATCTCTAATCCTCTCCTCCTTAGCAAGAGAGGCTGGAGACAAAGAAAGGAATGAATACGCCTGAGGGGAGGAAAAATAGGAGAAAGGGGGCAGGAGATGCACGTGAGCTTCAGCCGGTCTGCCTGCCCGTTCACAATAAGCTCCACTGCTGTCAGCAGGGAAGCAGGGGCAACCCCGGTATGGAATTTTGACGCTTGTCAAAAAAGCATCCAGAGTGGGCCGGTGGCTCCTAGATAGGGAGACGGGACACTGCCTCTGCAGCATGTGATACGCGAACTACACCAGATGATGTCTGCACCTTGTTGTCACAATCGCTACATATTAAGAGGTTCATCTGATGAAAGGCTGCAAACCCTGCACTGCCTCGGCATGCTGAAAAGGCTGCCAGCGTGGGGCTTCAGCAAGAACTCACAGCAACAGGCATATCCTGTGGCAGCAGCAAGGTTAAAGATCGTGACCCTGCTACTGGACCCACATAGCAAAAAAGGAGCCTTGTACCTTTAGAAACTACAAGGAATGAACCCCATGCTTCTCAAGTTGTGCCAGGGGAGGTATAGGCTGCATATTAGGAGGAAGTTCTTCACAGAGTGATTTGCCATTGGAATGGGCTGCCCAGGGAGGTGGTGGAGTTTTATAATTAGAATAGAATAAGCCAGGTTGGAAGAGACCTCCAAGATCATCCAGTCCAACCTAGCACCCAGCCCTAGCCAGTCAACTAGACCATGGCACTAAGTGCCTCAGCCAGGCTTTTCCTGAACACCCTCAGGGACGGTGACTTCACCACCTCCCTGGGCAGCCCATTCCAATGCCAATCACTCTCTCCGGCAAGAACCTCCTCCTAACATCCAGCCGATACCTCCCCCGGCACAACTTGAGGCTGTCCCCCCTTGTTCTGTTGCTGGCTGTCTGGGAGAGGAGACCAACCCCACCCGGCTACAGCCTCCTTTCAGGTAGTTGTAGAGAGCAATAACGTCACCCTCCCTGAAGGGAGGAGTTGCCCTCCCTGAAGGTGTTCAAGACTGAATAAGGCACTTAGTACCATGGCCCAGTTGAATGGATAGGGTTGGGTGTTGGGTTGGATTGGATGGTCTTGGAGGTCTCTTCTAACATGCTCGATTCTACAATTCTAGACAACCCACATGTAATAAACGGCACTTGTAGCTGCAGAGGCAGGGCTTGCAAATACAAGGTGGATCACAAACCTGGGAAGTCCCATCTCATCTATAATTTTTTTGGTCTATCTGCAAGTTTACACAGCACGTCCAAAAAGTTCATACAAAACTGTTTTTACACACACTTTTTTTTTTTTAGCCCACTGGAAAGCACTTCCTAGGAGTGTGAAAAAATCATTGCAGAGGTTCAACTCCCACAACGTCAGGACTGGCAGTGAGACCACAGTAACCGAGTGAGCGTGTGCAGGAGCTCAGAGCTGGGAAAAGCTGTTAGACACTGGCAAACCCCAGCCTGTTCATCAGCCCAGGAGAACTGACAAGCTGGGTGCAACGCACAGGACAGCACGCACCATGCCACTACCTAAGGGCCACAGCTTTGGAAAGGCACAATAAGGCTAGTTTCCCTGGGGAAAATTATGTACCTACACCTGCTCCTTCTGACTGCTTAGAGCTCCTCTATGCCAAGTACTCAAGGAAGGACACAAAGGAGTAAGGAAGTGGTGAAGAAGCCTGACACATTAACAGTTAATTACTCACAGTGTTGAAACAAAGGCTGAGAACTCACTGCTAATCCAGGGGGACACTGAAATCAAGCCGTGTGAAGCAGTACATTTTATGAAACAAATCCTGTATTAGAAAAGCAAATCATTCTACAGGGCACTCAGCAACACCAGGTTTTACAGATACAGTTGCTTATGAGTTGCCGCAAAATAGAAACGCGAGACAAAGTCAAAGTCCTAGAACAGAGATTTTTCTGTCCCACTCCGAATTTATCCCACAGCCACTTCTGGACTCTGGCGATGTCGCATTTTTAAACTACCTGGAAATGTTACATTCCATTCATTTTCAAACAGCTTCTCTCGGCGAACCGGGCAGCAGAGAAAGCCCAGGCACCCTAAGGCAAACATTGCACTATGCTGAACCTTACCACGCTACACCACTGCAACGACAGCAGGAAGGGAATGAAAATGACATGAAACAAGAAAGCAAAGGAAAACCTAGTGTTTTGCACTGCCTTGTGTGAGCATGGCAAGATCACAGAACAGTAGAGGTTGGACGTGACCTCCAAAGAGGAGTCTAACCCCCGTGACAAGGCAGGATTCTCTAGAGTAGGTCACACAGGAATGCATCCAGGTGAGTTTGGGAAGTCTCCAGAGAAGGAGACTGCTCAACCTCTCTGGGCAGACTGTTCCAGGGCTCTGTCACCCTCACGGGAATGAAGTTTCTCCTCATGTTGAGGTAGAACCTTTTCATAGTTCACAGAATCAACCAGGTTGGAAGAGACCTCCAAGATCATCCAGTCCAACCTAGCACCCAGCCCTATCCAGTCAGCTAGACCATGGCACTAAGTGCTGTTCCAGTTTGTAGCTCTTGCTCGAAGATGCAGAAGTGCAGAGAAGTACCTGCTCTTACAGTGCACATGAACGTTTATTTAATCACTAAGAGACAACTTGGGCGCATCAGAGACACACCTCAGTCCAAGGAGGAATTAGAATGCAGATGAGTTATACTCAAAGAATCAGATGCAAATCAGACACACAGATACAAAAGCAATGAAAACACTGAATTCACCCAGAGATTTTTTTTTTATCTTGTCTATTTAGAGCAATACTGAAACAGTGAGAGTTTTCCAGGGGAAAAACAATTTGAAGACTTATTTGCAGCTTAAAAAAAAAAAAAAACAAAGGCACCACAACAAGATTTCAGATGCTCTACAGCTGTCACAAAAGGCTGGAGAGTCAGACAGACTCCTGAACACTACTAAAGGAAAATATAAGCCACAGATTGCAAAAAAGTCCAGAATAATTGTGGGAGGGTGGAAAAACAATGTCAGACCAAACACCAGAAAATTCTTAAACTCAGACCGACAGAGAAATTCTTGGTTATTTTTCAAGAAGTCTAGAGGTTAAGGTTTCTTCATTAGTAGGTGGCCCCACACACCAGCCAGAAAATCGAAGTCAAGCAAGACAAATTACTACGAGGTCTGGACTACACATTGCTCAAACCTCCTAAGGAGGGGCAGGCTCATGTTCAGTAAAAGAGAATCTGAGTGTCTTGAATACCTGCAGATTTGCTTGCAAATCGGAAGGGGATGCAGATACGGGGAGTGCAGGAGCAGATGGCCAAAAGATTACGTTCTAACTAAATCAAGCACATGGCTTACGAGCTGGTCACTCACCACACTACAATGAAGTCTACATCCTTACGCAGAGGTCACTGAAGTGTCACAGAGGGGTTGTGGGAGAAATCAGAAGAATGAATGGACACAGTTTAATTAGTGCTTTTAAAAAGAAATGCAAGGCTGAAAGTGAAGCATTCAAAATGCATTTGCATGACCAGCTATTTGACAAATAGCTTCCTCTTCCCTGTGAGACGCAGATGCAGTGCTAATGGGTTTAAGAGCACTCTAAGTTCTACAGCAACTGTGCCCAGCTGAACAGAAGAATCGATAGATATTTCCATTTCACACTGTGCTTTTCTCACCTTTTCCAGGTGCTCCAACTTCAGCGCACAGTGATATGCAAGGCTAGGTGCAAAGGTTGCTCAAGCAACAGAAATAAGAGCTCACAGTGCTCATGCTACCCAAGACTAAGTCAACACATCAAATTCACAGCCTATGCAGGCTGTAACACTCAAGAAGGAGGGAAATCCCCTCTGGGAGGGAAGTGCCGGGTAGGCAATGCTCTAGCCCTTCAGACATTCATTTTCTAGAACTGAACCCTTGGTGATAATTTTGCTGCCTGACTCCACACCAACAGCTACAGAACACGTTCTTGTTGCAGAGCCAGAAACTCAGCACACCTCTATGACAACTTCTTGAAAGCTGTTCATATAACCCATGGGAAGCTGGCAAGTGGTGCCAAGACTGGTGCACCTACATCTCTTATGGCCCTGAGGATCCCACCCTAACACACAGCTACCTCTTCCTGCCCTGGAACTCAAAACATTTTACGTGCGCAGTGCCTGCACTTCCTCACCTCACACCTGAGAGCAAGGAATCCTTATCTTACCCACTACCTGACTCCAAAAAGTGCTCGAGGCTGGAGGAAACAAAAGCCGTGCAGCGACCTCGCCTGATTTTATCTCAGTCCCTGTTTTGTTTCACGTAATGTCTATAAAAGCCTAGCAGCATTAGAAGTGTGTTATTAAATGCAATTGCACGTGCCATAGTAAAGCAGCAGCACCGACTGTGCCAGGAAGCTCCTCTTATCCCCTCATAACTCTAAGAATGAAAAAGTCTGGATAAAACAGCCGTTTAAGGATTTTTCTGAGCCAGTTACAAGGATCTGGCATGACATGGCCACCTTCCTATTACTAGATTCAGACCGCTCTAATAAATAAATCAAAGGCACCACTGTATTCTCATACACTCAGAACTACATCATTTTCATAGAATCACAGAATCGGCCAGGTTGGAAGAGACCCCCAAGATCACCCAGTCCAACCTAGCACCCAGCCCTATCCAGTCGACTGGACCATGGCACTAAGTGCCTCAGCCAGGCTTTTCCTGAACACCCCCAGGGACGGTGACTCCACCACCTCCCTGGGCAGCCCATTCCAATGCCAATCACTCTCTCTCTCAAGAACCTCCTCCTAACATCCAACCTATACTTCCCCCAGCACAACTTGAAACTCTGTTCTCTTGCTGATTTCCTGGGAGAAGAGACTGACTGCCACCTGGCTACGGCCTTCCTTCAGGTAACTGTAGACAACAATGAGGTCTGCCCTGAGCCTCCTCTTCTCCAGGCTAAACAACCCCAGCTCCCTCAGCCTCTCCTCATAGGGCTGTGCTCCAGCCCCTCACCAGCATCGGTGCTCTTCTCTGGACACATTCCAGTACCTCAACATCTCTCTTGAGTTGAGGAGCCCAGAACTGGACACAGTACTCAAGATGTGGCCTGACCAGTGCTGAGTACAGAGGAAGAATAACCTCCCTTGTCCTACTCCTTTATAATTTGTCTATGAAGGAGAAAACCCACTGGTTTAAGTATAAATTACACTGCTCAAGCAGACAAAAGAGAACTTTCTGCCCCTGCATGCTACCTTCAAGAATGACATGACAGAAATACAGTAGATATCTTCACATACCAACAGATGTAAAAGCTGACACCACGTTCAGAGTAAATTGAGGATAACATTTTGTTATTGCTTGATGTGAATGGAGGGCTGGACTGAGCAGAGAACTGCTCTGCTGCCAAGAGGAACAACAGCCATTGATAAATGCCTCTTCACTTTGGAACTGGCAGAGAGCAGGGACATAGTACTAACTTCCACCGGGACCTGAAGAACTAAGGTTGCATCTAAGGACAGAATTTTCTTGATTTAATACTCAAAATAGTACTTCAAAAGCTCATCACCTGTTTGACTGAGACAGCTGTGGAGGAGTTCTGATAGCCTCCATAACAAGCTATCAGTACAACTGAACTTACCACAAATGGACCAAGAGATAGATCTGCTCTAATAAGTAGTCCAGAATAAATGGAAGGGACACAATCAAAGTTTATTAGATTTCAATAGCTCATCAAAATGGAAAAAAGTCTCAAACACTTATACATTGCAGTTCCTGTTCATGCAGCAAAGAGCTTTCTTCGATCTGACCACTCTAAATGTCCATAGGACAACTTGACTCAGCTCTGGGAGGCCTTGGGACCCACATCAAACAGAGGTAAGGCATGCTCCCTTCAGATCACAATCATACTTACAAAGAAACAACTCTTGGATTCTTCTCAGGGAGGTGGGGGGAGGGTAAGAAAGAGAGCTTCTATTCTGTTGCCTCTGGTAGCAAATTGATCTACCCAAGGGATTTCCATTTTGCCAGATGTCTTGAGAATGAATTAGAATCCCTTTTAAGTCACATGAATTAGCATCTTCCTGCTCTGCAAATTCATTACCCTGCCCAGAGACACACAATAAAACTTCCAACAAACAGCTCTCTCTAACAGTCACTCCACCTTTTCTGCCTGCTGGACAGTGCCTTGCAGCAGCTGTTTCATTCACACAAACTTGGGAGACCTATCACAATAACACAATGGTCAATCTACACAAAACTGAGTAAATCAGTTATCAGATTAAAGATATACCTGACTGCTTGGCTCAAACATTCAGTCTGATCACCTTAATGAAACAGGTAATTTCACACCTTTCACATTTCAGCTCAGCTTCTGTGTAAAACTTGGTGCTAAGCGTAGAGAGCACAGCTCAGCTGCGAATGTTCAGCTTCCTCCATCCTTACTAAAGTTACTAGGTAACAAACCAGAACAAATTACAAAACTTGGTGGGAAGCCATTCTGGCAGTTGTAAACACTCCAATCAAAGACAGTTTCTCACAGTATACCTGGAGCAGAAGACAAACTTTGCAAACCCTCTGGCAAAGGCTATTTAATTCACTTTTTAAAATAATACTCATTTCTCATCAGCAAAAGAAGCCTCCTCTTACAAGATCACTCTCTATAATGTGTTTTGTACAACAGAAGAGGCAGCAATTCAGTTTACTTTGTGTGATGGTTTAATGTAGTAGGCAGTTAACATAAGTAGGCTTCTAAACACTTTCAATGACAAAATAGATCCAGACAGGTACAGATATCTGGGTCTCGTTTACAGGTTAATCTGTTACCAGATTTGCTTTGACACACTGACTTAACACCACACAGGTTTTCAACCTCCTGATCTGAAGAGTTTCATATGCATTCTCTGTGGTTGTTTAGCTCTAGAACTCACCAACCTGAAACACCCTTGAACTATTTCAGCAATAGAAATTTACAGGTGCAGAAAATATGACAATCACTTTAAAAACTGGTAAGAAGGGCTGCAGAAGACATGCCGTGGGGTTGCAGCTGCAAAGAGCTGTGGGCAGGAAAAAGTGAAAATGGAATCTGTATCTCAAAGAAACACATAGTGTAAACAAAGCATCTTAATAGGAGAATATAGCACAGGAAAACGTAACTGGAACCATGTATGCAGCTGTGACAGGGAACAAAATGCAAAGAGCAAAACTCAAGCAATATGTGGCTGCTTTCTTCCCTGATTTGTCTGCGGACATCAGACTGCTCTTCCAAGATCCTTACACCAACACTTCTCTGGAAAGCAGTACCAGGCAGCAAAATCATGCCATTACTTCTAGGTTTGAAAACAAATTTGAAGTAAAGCAGCTAGGACAGGAGACACTTGGGGAGAGGAAGGGAGGGAGGAGACAAAGCAGCATGTCCCAAAACTCAGAACTCGCCCTATCTCTGATTTTTTTAAGTGGGTATTGGTGATTTCACCAAAAAGCTAGCAAAGAACGGGATCTGTGTTGACAAAATACAACTGATCACTATGACCACTCGATTCTGCAAAAGGATTCCACTATTTTAAAATATACAGGTCATTTTATTCAAAAAGTCTCAGGAGATCTTACCAATAAAATGCTTAAAACATTGACAGGTTATTTTGTAAACCACAGCTCAAATCATTAGTGCATTAGCACTTAGTGAAACTTCTTCTCTGCAGTAAGGAAGCTGCAAGCTTACTTACAGCTGATATCAGAAAAAAACAAGGTCTTCCTGAAAGGCAGTAGGAAGCATTCAATTGATTTCAGATAAGCAGCAGCTGAAAGAAACGTGACAATATTGTTTCTTGTCTCAGGGAAGGGGGAAAAAAATAAGAAGCCCCCTGTATATTCCTGAGGCATACAGTACAAAAAGCTGGAAACAGATACTGGGAAGCAGTTATAGAAAGCAGGAACATGCAAGCCTTGAACTTTACAGTCTCTCAAAACAAATTACCATTGCCAACGAGTCCAGAGTGCCACAAGCCCATAAAATACTTTCCAGTTTTTACATGAAATATACTTGCAAATAGAAAAGTGTAGAAGTTTCTACTTCGAGGCAGCTTGTGAGGCAAAACACTATAAAGGCAGTTGGAAGAGAGGAGTGGAACAGACAGTGTTGGAATTCCCAGCACCAGGCCCCTCTTCTAGGAATTCCCATTACTGCAGACACCCTGCCAGGCTACAGGGACATCTGTTCTCATTGCTCCTGCCTGCACCGTCCCCCAGTTCAGCTGGCAGATAGGCAGTCTCAGAACACCTCCCTGGCTGACACAAAGCAGACCAATCCAATGACTTTGAGTCACTTTTCAGGTAACCAGTGCAAGCTTGGGATCATAACCTGTCTTCTACTCATTTTGGGACTTGCTGAAACGGCAGCACTCAGACAAAAATCCTTCCTCTAGCACTGCATCTCACTATTACTCTTAACGTTTGCACAGCACATATCAGCTCCAACTCTCCAAAGCCCCAGAACCTGTGCTGGAGTAGAAGATGTGTCAAAGATACACCAAGTCTGCATGCTGCTCTCCAGAGAGCCCTCATTATTCACCTTTTCCATTTATCTGATAATAATAACAATCTCAGTGCAAAGTGACAAGTTAATTCTAGCAAGGTAAGAACCAGCACACTTAGAAGCATATTTAGAATTGTAATTTGCTTCTTTGTAACCTTCCCACACACATGTGAACATTTACCCTAAATTTAACTGCACTCCTAGCTGTCACCCCAATGTACACTTGCTGTTTATAACCAAAGGCCCGGGCCTGAGGCAGTTAGTGGAGCATCCAAGCCATCTTCAGACGGTTTCCTTCACCAAGGAAGTGTCAATTCTCCTGGGCTCCTTCTCCACCAAGAACTGCAAACAAGTGATGCATGACTATTCACAAAAGATAGTTCACAGGGACCTTTTTGCCCTTTCACGGATGTTTTCTGTTGTGGCTGCTGCCTCTCCCCTCATCAGCACCATGACAAAGTGTCAGATTTGTAATCTAGTGTTCCCAAAATGTCAATTGTTTGAATACATTGAACAGTTTTACTGCTTGAACTGGATGCTGGAATTCCTCAAGAGCCACTTGGACATCAATGACATCTTGTAGTTGAGTCCCAAAGCAGATGTCAAAGACTTTTTGCATACCTTCAGCAGGAGTTTGCACTAAGAGAAGTCGTATCATGACAGGCTGCAGAAGAAGCCCATTTAGCCTGGAGCGCAAACCCTATGAGGAGAGGCTGAGGGAGCTGGGGTTGTTTAGCCTGGAGAAGAGGAAGCTCAGGGCAGACCTCATTGCTGCCTACAACTACCTGAAGGGAGGCTGTAGCCAGGTGGGGGTCAGTCTCTTCTCCCAGGCAACCAGCAACAGAACAAGGGGACACAGTCTCAAGTTGTGCCAGTGGAGATATAGGCTGGATGGTAGGAGGAAGTTCTTGACAGAGAGAGTGATTGGCATTGGAATGGGCTGCCCAGGGAGATGGTGGAGTCGTCATCCCTGGAGGTGTTCAAGAAAAGCGTGGATGAGGTACTTAGTGCCATGGTCTAGTTGACTGGCTAGGGCTGGCTGATAGGTGATAGGTTGGACTGGATGATCTTGGAGGTCTCTTCCAACCTGATTGATTCTATGATTCTAGATCTTGTCCACACAAACACCTAGACAATTCCTAGGAAAGAGCATGACATGATGGTATAGCACTCCCTACTCTAGATAGTAACATGCCCTCAGTTCCTAGGCAGTGAGATTTTGGCAATGGCAAGGTGGAACACATGCTCTAGAGATCTCCCTGCACAATCTAGCTTCTCTGGTATATACCTTTGCTGTCTCACAAAAGCAGTACGAGGTGTTTTAAAGTAGACAGACAACACAAATAAACCAATACCACTCTCCACTGAGAAGAGAGCGCCTATCACTCAGAGGCAAAATGCTGTCCTACATATTTTGCATCACAAATACAGTCTGAGGTGTTGGTTGTTTGGGTTTTTTTTAATAAAATAAATTGCCTCACCACTACCACAATACACTAAAGAAAATCCTTTGAAGTTTTTGGGGCCATAAGCAGAGCCAAGTCCCTTATTGATACCACCACTGTTACTCAAGGGTAGATACATAAACGGTGGTTGACTGACTAACCCCTTCTAGCTTTGGCCTGATCTGGCAGAGTCAGACAGGCATCACTTCCAACTGTCTGGTCTGGATCAGTGACATTTTTTTGCCTCTAGAAGGGGGAAAACAAACACACACTGAAGTTTTGTTATGCTGTACTCACAAGCAAGAGATTATGGCTTTGTCAAATACTTGCTTTCCAAGGGGTGGGGAAGTGGAGTGTAGTGATGCAGAAATGGACTTGATGCTGTTTCTGTAATGGAACACCTTATTAGCAAAAAGGAAACTGAAGATGGAGCCAGCTTCTCTGATTCTGTAGAGCAGCTCCTCCTCTTGTACAATTACCATCCAAACATTAAAACAAACTGCTAAAAAGCATAATTAGGAGAAATTCTTTAACAGCTACATCTTCCATTTTTGGATAACCAGCACAGACCCTTTGCTGAAGATGCACTGAATTTTCTGCCCTACAGCTGCTTTGAACTGAGCAGTGAGGACAGGAACAAAATCTCTTATTCAAATCGCAGAGATTACGAGAGGTTAATCCTCCTGACGCTGGCAACACAGACAACTCTGTCAGGCGACCTGGTTCCCCAACAAGAGGTGAAGTGAACTGTAATCCAAGCTGTCTCTTCCCTCCAATATTCTGCTGCAGTTTTTATTTTCTTGGTAAAAAAGCATCTTGGGTGCAAAGAACTGAAGTAGGTTACTGTGTTTGTGAAACTCTCTCAGAAGACATACTTTGTAAGATTTAACAAGACCCAAAGGCAGGCTTTCACACTTTGGCCCAAGCAGCGCTACAGGGTGGGGACAGAGTGGCTGGAGAGCAGCCAGGAAGAAGGGGACCTGGAGGTACTGGTGGATAGTAGGCTGAAGATGAGCCAGCAGTGTGCTCAGGTGGCCAAGAGGGCCAATGGCATCCTGGCCTGTATCAGGAACAGTGTGGCCAGTAGGACGAGGGAGGTTATTCTTCCCCTGTACTCAGCACTGGTCAGGCCACACCTTGAGTGCTGTGTCCAGTTCTGGGCCCCTCAATTCAAGAGAGATGTTGAGGTGCTGGAAGGTGTCCAGAGAAGGGCGACAAAGCTTGTGAAAGGCCTGGAACACAAACCCTATGAGGAGAGGCTGAGGGAGCTGGGGTTGTTTAGCCTGGAGAAGAGGAGGCTCAGGGCTGACCTCATGATGTCTACAACTATCTGAAGAGAGGCTGTAGCCAGGTGGAGGTTGGTCTCTTCTCCCAGGCAACCAGCAACAGAACAAGGGGACACAGTCTCAAGTTGTGCCGGGGGAAGTATAGGCTGGATGTTAGGAGGAAGTTCTTGACAGAGAGAGTGATTGGCATTGGAATGGGCTGCCCAGGGAGGTGGTGGAGTCACCGTCCCTGGGGGTGTTCAAGAAAAGCCTGGGTGAGGCACTTAGTGCTATGGTCTAGTTGACTGGCTAGGGCTGGGTGCTAGGTTGGGCTGGCTGATCTTGGAGGTCTCTTCCTACCCGGTTGATTCTATGATTCTACTCCTGAATCTCTGTGTGATTGGAAAATGAAACAAAACAAATTCTGTCACCTCTCTTAGAATTTTTAGATGTCGAGGACAAATAATACTGGGCAGAGAGTAAGGAAGGCTTCCAGTTTCAGTATCATAAATTACCTTTCTTCTAAGTTCTATAAGGTGCCAGCATATAAGGTAGTAGAAATACCTTAACTGAACGAGGAAACAAAACATATGCTTCTTAATTTTATACAAAATGGACTTCAACTGATACATGCCCCCAGTTGTCAAAGACTAAGGAAATATGCATAATGAAAGCCATATCCTTGCACCAGAAGGCAGAGAAAGAGACAGACTGATAAGACACTAAGTCATCCAGGAGCGAGTCTGAGTCAATAAACCACTGGCAAACCAATAGTTCAACTACTTTAAGCAAAGCTTCAGTGGGGAGGAAAGCAAAAAGAAAACCACCACACCCACTGTACATAGAATAGAATAGAATCAACCAGGCTGGAAGAGAGCTACAAGATCATCCAGTCCAACCTAGCACCCAGCCCTATCCAGTCAACTAAACCATGGCACTAAGTGCCTCATCCAGGCTTTTCTTGACCACCTCCAGGGACGGTGACTCCCCCACCTCCCTGGGCAGCCCATTCCAATGGCAATCAACATAAATTCAGAAACTGAGTGGACAAATCAGTTTGAGGGTTGTTTATCTTTAAAGCAAGATACACCTCTTCACAGAGTAATTTTTTTTCCCTAAGACACAAAGCATATGCAGCTGCTACTCAGACACTGTAGATACAGGCCACTTAAATTACTACAGTGTTGCCAGAATTATTAGGTCACATCACATAGCCTGGCCATGGCAAGGTTAACAGCTGCAAGAAGACACAAGTACTCTAGCACCAAGCAAAAAGGAAAAAAAAAAAAAAACAACAGTAATTAGACAGACTAAAATAACTTGTGTGCTTTTCCTTTGCCTAGCTTGTGCTTCTCTCCTCAGTTTAAAAAAAACAAACTCACACTGAAGGAATCTGTAGAGTCTCCCAAACTACTCAGGTTTCTTTATTCCCTGTTCAGATTTAGTTTAAACAAGGTGCAGCCTGGAACAAGACTTGCTGACTAACTAGCCAGAAGTGATCACCACCTAATCACGGACGTTTTATATTTGCTGATAGTTTCGATTTCACCTACAGGACTGCAAACCAACCAACCAGCTGGAACACAGCTACCTGTCAAGCAGGACTGCGCACAAGCTTGCTCTGAAAGGCACGAAGCTAAAAGCTGATACGAAGAAATACTGTTGCTCAGCTTCCGAAGTCAGGCATATTCAACATCAGAGAAGCTGAAAAAATAAAGCAACAGCACGTTTGTGGTGCATTCTATGGCTATTTTTTAAAGCTAAAACATGTCAACATACTACAGCAAATTATAAGCTTACAGGAAAAACAGCATCTGTGTTTCCCTCCACCAAATAATGAAGCAGGATTGGACTAGTTTGAAAAAAAAAATAGTTTAAATGAAAACACTAATATCATGCTACTTTGCTTCAATTGTTGGGCTCTTCTGACAGCATGGCTGGTTCTGCAAAACATCATAGTATCATAGTATCATCAGGGTTGGAAGAGACCTCACAGATAATCAAGTCCAACCCTTCACCACAGAGCTCAAGGCTAGACCATGGCACCAAGTGCCACGTCCAACCTTGCCTTGAACAGCTCCAGGGACGGCGACTCCACCACCTCCCTGGGCAGCCCATTCCAGTGTCCAATGACTCTCTCAGTGAAGAACTTTCTCCTCCCCTCGAGCCTTAACATCCCCTGGCGCAGCCTGAGGCTGTGTCCTCTTGTTCTGGTGCTGGCTGCCTGAGAGAAGAGAGCAACCTCCTCCTGGCTACAACCACCCCTCAGGTAGTTGTAGACAGCAATAAGGTCTCCCCTGAGCCTCCTCTTCTCCAGGCTACACAATCCCAGCTCCCTCA
This sequence comes from Tricholaema leucomelas, assembly GCA_013400475.1. Taxonomy (NCBI): domain Eukaryota; kingdom Metazoa; phylum Chordata; class Aves; order Piciformes; family Lybiidae; genus Tricholaema lacrymosa; species Tricholaema leucomelas. The sequence goes on along the minus strand of WAAF01015184.1, from coordinate 174,334 downwards.
GCCTCTCCTCGTAGGGCTGTGCTCGAGGCCTCTCACCAGCCTCGTTGCCCTTCTCTGGACACGCTCAAGCATCTCAATGTCCCTTCTAAACTGGGGGGCCCAGAACTGAACACAGTACTCAAGGTGTGGTCTAACCAGTGCAGAGTACAGGGGCAGAATGACCTCCCTGCTCCTGCTGGCCACACCATTCCTGATGCAGGCCAGGATGCCATTGGCTCTCTTGGCCACCTGGGCACACTGCTGGCTCATGTTCAGGCGGGTATCAATCAGCACCCCCAGATCCCTCTCTGTCTGGCTGCTCTCCAGCCACTCCGACCCCAGCCTGTATCTCTGCATGGGGTTGTTGTGGCCAAAGTGCAGCCCCTGGCACTTGGAGCCATTGAATGCCATCCCCTTGGACTCTGCCCATCTGTCCAGGCAGTCAAGGTCCCGCTGCAGAGCCCTTCTGCCCTCCAACCCAGCCACATCTGCCCCCAGCTTGGTGTCATCTGCAAACTTGCTGATGACTGACTCAATGCCCATGTCCAGATCATCTATGAAGATGTTAAAGAGGATGGGGCCCAGCACTGATCCCTGAGGGACACCACTAGTGACTGGCCGCCAGCTGGATGTGGCACCATTCACCATCACTCTCTGGGCTCGGCCCTCCAGCCAGTTCCTCACCCAGCACAGAGTGTTGCCATCCAAGCCGTGGATACTATCCAAAGGAGCCTGAGGATGACTCTGGTATCTCCAAGCAATCTTTTCTCTGCAAACTTAGTAGGACCCATTTGATTTAGACTTATAAATCTCAGCCTTGCTTAGTTGGGGGGGGGGGGAAGAGTATTTTGATGAGCTATAGTAAGGGATGCTCTATTTTTCAGAGCATATAATAAGGCAACCTCAGAGGCTGTCTGTGTGCAATGACCACAAAGGTGAGGCAGGCAAAGCACAACAGCCCTGAACTTGAGTGGTCAAGTGTTCAGGAAAAGACTGGATGAGGTGCTCAGCACCATGGTCTGGTTGATTGGGCAGGGCTGGGTGCTAGGTTGGACTGGATGATCTTGGAGGTCTTTTCCAACCTGGTTGATTCTATGATTCTGTAAATATTTACTTGCTGGTGTTCACAAATCAGAGAAAAGATTAATATCTAGGAGACAGAAGTAAACCGACAGCAAGCATTAAGACAAAGTAACAGAGCCATCTAGGACACAAGTTGTGATGTTATTGAATGGGGCAGATCTAACACTGCAGACAACGTCTTTGTCAGCCTGAGTTTACTCTTGGCTCTCTCAGCATTCACAAACTGTCAGGACATCAGTCACAGTTTTCCCCCAGAAGGAACCTGAAAAAGGATGATTCAGGACTATTCAGATTTTGAAGTTTGTACAGACAGAATGGGGCTTGTACAATTCAGACATACCTGAGAGCAAGCACACCCTTTTAATTCCATCTGGGAGAAGCAGGCAGATGGCACTTCCACAGCACCTGAAGGAGCTGTGTCTCCCCAACACATTAGCATTCACCTGCCAATACCTCTGTTTTAACACAGCATGTACACAAAGAACTGAATCACATCCAGATCTTACTAACAAGGATTATCCCCCACACCGTTCTCCTGAGACCTGTGCTTCTTGCTTGCATTTAGACCTCCACAAAAATGAAACTGAAATTCCACCAGTCTAAATGTCATTAGAATCAAAATGATTAACTAAAGAGCCTTACATTCGTGTATGGGTAAGTAGTTAGGATATTTTTTTGTATTATTAAAAACTGTAACTAAGCTAGGTACTGCATTGAAATTTTACCTTAATGTACAGTTTGTCTACAGCAAGTAGTTGTCGGAGTAACAATTTACTGTGTGCAGTTCTGGAGCCCCCAACACAAGAAGGACATGGAACTGCTGGAGCGGGTCCAGAGGAGAGCCACGAAGATGATCAGAGGGCTGCAGCAGCTCTGCTCTGAGGACAGGCTGAGAGAGTTGGGGCTCTTCAGCCTGGAGAAGAGAAGGCTTCAAGGAGACCTTAGAGTGGCTTTCCAGTATCTGAAGGGAGCCTACAGGAAGGCTGGGGAGGGACTATTTACAAGGCCTAGTAATGTCAGGACGAGGGGGAATGGGTTTAAGCTGGAAGAGGGGAGATTTAGACTGGATGTTAGGAGGAAGTTCTTTACAGTGAGGGTAGTAAGACACTGGAACGGGTTGCCCAGGGAGGTTGTGGATACTTCCTCCCTGGAGGCGTTTAAAGCCAGGCTGGATGAGGCCTTGAGCAACCTGCTCTAGTGGGAGGTGTCCCTGCCTATGGCAGGGGGTTGGAGCTGGATGATCCTTGAGGTCCCTTCCAACCTAAACCATTCTATGAGTCTATGATTTCACATTATAATGAAAGCAGTGCTTTGAGAATCATGTAACTGGGAGGGCCCTTTGGGGTCAGCAGCTCTCATGTTGGTTCTCCCATCACCTGTACCACTTGAGCCATTCAAAATCATTCCTGGCTTTCAGCCTGCACTTTAATTAATGGCACACTTATACCTTCTGTATCTTATGTCAACACCATCCTCCACCTCAATGTTTTCCCTTGCCTTGCATTTAATTTCCTGAATGTTTTTAATCAGCAGAAGTCATAGATCCCATCGGGTTTTGTTTATCAGCACCATGGTGCTGAGTCACAAGGACTCCCCTACACTTCTCTTTTCACCAAGCTTTGTATTTATCAGAAATCCCTGTAAGTGCATAGCTCTTTGACACAATACCAACTCATTTTCATTATCGCTGCCCTCAGTGTCACTGAATCCTTCACACATTACATTTTATATACTTCAAAACTGACCAAGCCTTTAGGACTCGTCTTTAAAACAACAGTGACACACATTCCTGGTTTTGTCACAGCACCAGCAGAAGACAGCTACCTGCCTCTCACACTGGTCTTTGCAATGTTACTACCTTCTGCCACTGCCAGTTCCCTGGACATTACCCTTATCTATCTTTTGCCAGTCCAAACTTCCTCTAAAAAGGAATGTCAGATGTGGTGATTTGTGAGACACTGCCAACAGTCCAAACAGATCCATCCTTTCATCTAGAAACAAGAGGTTAGCCCAGCACAATCTTCCTCTCATAAACCCAGGCCACATTTTTATAACCACTGATCTTCCTTCCACACTGCTTCCACTCATCTACAAAGTTCTACTACTGTCTCTTCAAAGTTTATTTTAAACTTTGCATATTATCACAGTCTCACCTGCTTTTGAAGTCAAGACCCATAATTATGCACATTTATCACCCATCTCTTTATCTTCCTGACAACCCACAGAAAACACATTTCCTGCTCTTCAGGCTAGGAGATGCCAGGTCCTTGCTGACAGTAGTTCTGCTAACAAGAATTCATACTGCAACTGCTGCATGTTTTAGTACCCTGGGCAACACATTATCAAACGCTAACTCAGATCACATTTATTCAGTTCCTTGTCCCTGAGTACAGCAATCCAGTTCCTTCCTGTGTGAGACTGGTTGTTTCTCCTTTTCATGTGACCAAAGCACCTTCTGTTACCTGTGCTTTTTAATATTCTTTGCAAGACATCACCTTGCCTGCTGAGGTGGAAGCCCCTGCTTTAGCCCCAAGCTTCCTGATCCTCAAGATACACCTTTCTTTACAATCAGATCCTTTGCCCACACCTCTCAGGGGTTCTGTGTTTGCTCACCATATCCTGACACAATGATCAGGTGAATCACCAGCTCTGAGGCAATTTCCTAGGTGGAGCCTCTTCTGTTATTTGAGATGCTAATATTTACCCCTGCAGTTTCACTCAGTTTCATGCTCTCCTCTATACCCAAGCTGCTGGCTTCATGAAAAAGCTTCTTCAGTTTCTCTAGAGGCTTGATGGCTGTTGGTCTATGTTTGCCTATTTAACTTAACCTTTAGAATCACAGAACAGTTTAGGTTGGAGGGAGCTTCAAAGATCATCCAGTTCCAACCCCCCAGCATAGGCAGGGACAGCTCTCACTAGAACAGGTCACTCAAGGCCTCATCCAACCTGGCCCTGAACACCTCCAGGAAGGGAGCATCCACCATCTCCCTGAGTGTGCTAGTTTGAGGCTAGATAGGATATTTTAGTGAGAGAAATTAGATTACAGGCTGTGAAAAGGAAACAATGGTGATGTCTACTTCATTCATAGGCTTGCTGAGATGCATAAAAACAAGAACATAAACATAGATAATACAGTTGGTGTGTGTCTCTGTCTGCCTGCACTTTTCTCCCTAACCTGCTATCTATGTAACTAATCCTTCTGCTTTCTAACCCCCCTGGCCAATCCTTTAAACTCACCTTGCACGCAAGGCAAAGTCTGGAATAAGGTAGAGGTGGAAAGGAGGTGGAAGGGTGGTTGGGAGCCTCTCCTGGGGACTCTGGTTTCTAGGAGGGCTGTTGTGTTTCTGT
>WAAF01015184.1:158465-168807 GCA_013400475.1 Tricholaema leucomelas | reverse complement strand
ACATATATATACGTATATATATGTGTGTGTGTGTATATATATATATATTTAAGTATATACATATATATATAAGTATATATATATATACACACACACACTTATATATATACACACACAAGGCAGGCTCCCAGCAAGGTTGCAGAGGGTTAAGTCACAAGCATTCAGACTTCTGTCACATGCTGCCCCACTTCAATAAACACATTTCTGTGTCTTCATCTGGAGTGCCAAAGATATACAGAACAGTAACTTCAAACTCAACTTTACAACAGAAGTAAAAGGTTTGTTGTTAGAGCTCTGCTAGTTACACTTCTCCCACTTAGCCAAAGNGGGCTCCAGAACTGCACACAGTACTCCAGGTGGGGTCTGAGGAGAGCAGAGTAAAGGGGGAGAATCCCCTCCCTTGCCCTGCTGGCCACACTGCTCTTGATGCAGCCCAGCACAGGGTTGCTGTCTGGGCTGCATGTGCACATTGCCGGCTCATGTTGAGCTTTTCATCACCACAGACCCCCAGGTCCTTTTCCTCAGAGCTGCTCTCAGCCATTCACCACCCAGCCTGGATCTGTGCTTGGGATTGCACCGACCTAGGTGCAGGACATTACACTTGGGTCTTGTTGAATTTCATGGGGTTGGCCTAGGCCCACCTCTCCAGCCTGTCCAGATCCCTAATAACTCTAACCAAGCTCAATTCTATGTCTAGCTTCCCAGAAGCATCTTCTTTGCCTCTTAAAGCCACACCTACAGTTGACTCCATCAATTTTTATGGTGTCAGTCACCGTGTGATGATGACACTGCCAGATACACAGCACTCTGCACCCAGCCATTACCAACAACGTTCATCCTCAGTGTGGAGAGTCAACCTCTCACAGTGACAATACCCAGAAATACCTCTCTAACTATATTACGAAATTTCTGCCCACATTTAAATCCTGGGCTACGTGCAGTAGATCTCTTGAGTTATCACAGCAAAATCTCTTTTCAGCTCTTCCCAAAGCAATTTCAGCCCAGCTGGTTCTCCTTTATCCACTCTAATGCTGCTTTACAATTTTGCATCACTAACACAGAGCGGAATTTTCCCAGTCACCTTTACTCTTCTTTATTTTTCAGAGCAGAGCAGAGCATCCCCTGCAACACCTCTGTCCCCCTCGTAACACTCACTCCTCACTGTTCCCGCTAACTTTACAAGGACTAGCTGTGAGTCCTACACCAACAGTTCCCTTTCCATCAACTTAGTCACAGGCTCACACTTGGCTTTAGAACACTGTGTTTTCATCCTCATGGAAACAAACTCAAAACTGCTATTAAAATAAAAGGCTTTCCACTGCTTACTTCATGTAACTGTATCACTTGTCGTTTCAGGATCATGCAAGCCTTATTTCACCTCCCAACACCAGCTCTTTCCTGAGGCCCTATGAGAAAAAAAAATATATATATACATATATATACGTATATATATGTGTGTGTGTGTATATATATATATATTTAAGTATATACATATATATATAAGTATATATATATATACACACACACACTTATATATATACACACACAAGGCAGGCTCCCAGCAAGGTTGCAGAGGGTTAAGTCACAAGCATTCAGACTTCTGTCACATGCTGCCCCACTTCAATAAACACATTTCTGTGTCTTCATCTGGAGTGCCAAAGATATACAGAACAGTAACTTCAAACTCAACTTTACAACAGAAGTAAAAGGTTTGTTGTTAGAGCTCTGCTAGTTACACTTCTCCCACTTAGCCAAAGTAGCAGAATAGAATCAACCAGGTTGGAAGAGACCTCCAAGATCATCCAGTCCAACGTAGCACCCAGCCCTATCCAGTCAACTAGACCATGGCACTAAGTGCCTCATCCAGTCTTTTCCTGAAGTGCAACGGAGTACTGATTTAACACTGCAATTTGGTAGGTCATTGCATGTCTTGACCTCTTTTTAACCACTGAAAAATACATAAATGCTTCTCATTATAGTGAATTGGTCATAACAAAACCACCACGTACCTCTACTCAAGTAGCAGATATTAACCAAGCTGCATTCAGTAGTGCTGGAAGGATGAGGAGTACAGATTTCATAACGGCTTCTCCATTACAGGAGAAGGCACTTCAACGTACACTGAAACTAGAAAAAAGCTGAGTCTGACATTTCTCACATATAATGGTAATCAACACAAACCTGCCAAGAACTGCAGAAAATCCTTCACCAATTTTAATCAGAGTTTGATACTTTTCTAGAAAGACTTGGAGTTGCTATACTGAAAAATACTATGTCCTACAAAGGGTCATGTTAGATGATTCAACGATTCATTCTGGCCTTAGAACTAGAGTTTGTAAGGAGTTAATTTCCTCAAAACATCTGCTAAAATGGAGCACACACAGACTCCACTTACCTAATTTGGTATGTCAAAATCTAATAAAAATGTTGCACATGCAGCAGATTATACCAAGTGGGAAAGGATGAAATAATATTAGTGTTTCATATCCATTTTTCCCTCCCCACCAATCCATGTCCATGTTGTGTACAAAATTCAAGTCACATACTGTAAGCCTAGGTTCAGAGCAGATCCGGACTGGAGGATGCTTGAAACAGAAAATAGGAATAGTTTGTTTTGAAAAAGAAATCAGGACTTTATTAACCTATGAAAAGGCATTGTGATTTTGGTAGTGTTGCAACTCCCAAATCAGAAGATAAGCTAAGTTTCAGACTCCCAAAAGAGAAGCCACATGAAGTGTGCTTTCCATAGAGGCCTAGTAATCTTCTAAAGAACACCATCCACTTGAATTGGGATTATTTAGTCTGAAGAGGAGGAGACTGAGGACTTACTGATCTCTATAGCTGCCTGAAAGGAGGTTGGAGTGAGGCGGGAGTTGGTCTCTTCTCCCTAGTACCTTCACACAGAAAGCCATTGGAATGGGCTGCCCACAGAAGTGGTGGAGTCATCGTCCCTGGAGATGTTTAAAAGGAGCCTGGATGAGGCACTTGGTGCCATGACTTAGTTAACTAGAAGGTGTTAGGTTGGACTCGATCTCAAAGGTCTTTTCCAACCTGCTTAATTCTATCATTCTGTATCACAATAAAGAATAACTCATTAAATCAGGAAGGTGAACGAAGGAGGAACGACACAACTTTCTAAAATGTGTACAGCTGTTTGCTCAGCAGTCAAAGTTCTTCCTCACCCAAAGCTGATAAGCTGTCTTGTCGTCACCTTCAACTAGCAGCTGCTACTCCTGACCATAGAGCAAAACCCAGTTATTGAAGATTTCCAGAAGAACACTTTGTAGGAATCCAGTGTATAATCCCAGGTACAGCACTTCGCAGGGGTGTCATTTGCAAAGGACTGTGATTGTTGCAACAGAAGGCTCTGTGACAGCTAAACTGGAATTGTCACAGGTACTGAAAGTCTGAAGTCCCTGGAGATCTCCTGAAAACATGTTCTGAAGTTTATACAATCCTTCAGGAGAAGAAAATGTCTCTGAAGGGTTTTTTTTTTTACAGATTTAAACAATTACATATTAATTCATATGCATACATATATACTGCTGTGTTTGTTAAGCAGCAATCTTCAGTTTCCAACATAGCTTAAGTGGAATTTGACCCAGACTTTCTTCATGCCTAGCCTTTCCATCATTAACTTGAACAAATGGAACTGCTTTGAAAGAGCTTTAAAACATATTTCAGAGCAATTAAAATAAACCCAGAAAATGACAAAATATTTCAGTTTGCACAACAGTCTTTGAACAATGTGGTCAAGGATTTTTGCTGGTGTGCTAGTTTGAGCCTAGCTAGCATGTTTTGGTGAGAAGAACTAGATGATAGGCTGTAAAATGAAAACAATGGTGAGGTCTACTTCCCTCACAGTCTTGCTGGGATGTGTAAAGAAGAAAGGCAAAACAAAGATTACTGCACTTGCTTCTTCTCTTCGCTGGGGAGCTTTGCCTGCTGGGGAGAAGCTGAGGCTGCTGGCTGGACTCCATCTTGCTTTCTAACTTCACCCGCCTTTTGCTTGGCTGCTTCACCTTGCTTTTTAACCCTCTTGGCCGAACCTCCATTCTTCCTTAGGACTGGGGTAAGGTTGAGAGGGGTAGGGGGAAGGTGAGGGGTGGTTGAGAGCCCCTCCTGGGGACTCAGGTTTCTGGGAGGGGAATTGTGTCTGTATTACCTTTTTTCACTTGTATATTTCTGTATATAACTGTATATACTGTAAATATCTGCTTGCAAATTGTGCCAGCTGTAAATATAAGCTTCATTCAAATTTCCAGAGCTGACTGAGTCTAGCCTGGGTGATTTCTAAAAGTGTGGGGGGGTGGGGAACACCCAAACCATCACAGCTGGGGGAAAAAAAAGAGGGGAAAAAAAAGGCAAGCTTTACAGCAAGTAACTCTCTTGTGATACTCAAGATGCCACCAGTCAGGGCACAGAGAAGTAAAGCAGCCCAGGCTTTAAGTTTATAAAGCTTTCTGGCCTTGAGCAGGCATCCAGGGCCACTAAAAGTAAACCTCTGATGACTCCAAAAATTATGGCACACCAAGAGAGTTGCCCAGTGTAGCTTCATCAGCACGCAAGGCTCCAAACCAGAGCTTGAATTGGGAGGTTAGGTCTCTGTGCATTGCACCAGGTTTATGAAGGTGATTGTCCACTTGTACTCAACTCCGGTGAGGCCACAGCTCGACTACTGTGTTCAGTTTTGGGCATCTCATTACAAGAGGGATGTCGAGGTGCTGGAATAAGTGCAGAGGAGGGCAACAAAGCTGGTGAAGGGCATGGAGAATAAATCTGATGAGGAGCAACTGAGGGACCTGGGGATGGCTAGTTTGAAGGAGGCTGAGGGGAGACCTCATTGCTGTCTACAGCTACCCAAAAGGGCATTGTGGAGAGGCTGCTGCTGGTCTCTTCTCACAGGTGAACAGTGATAGAACAAGAGGGAATGGCCTCAAACTGCAATTGGGTAAGTTTAGACCAGACATTAGGAAACATTTTTCATGGAAAGAATGGTCAGGTATCAGAATGGACTGTCCAGGGAGATGGTTGAGTCACCAACCCTGGATGTGTTTAAAGGTCATTTGGATGTGGTGCTCAGGGATATGTTTTAGGTGTGAACCTTATAGAGCAGGATCGTTGGCTGGACTTGGTGATCCTGAGGGCTTTTTCCAACCTGAATGTTTCTGTGCTTCCAATTCTGTGACCCACTTCACCTCCCAGGTCAAGTGCTGCCCTGACACAGCTGAGCAGTCAATGTCTGGTAGCAAAAAAAATGCCAAACAACAGGGCAATAAAGCATAGGTTTGCTACAAGATCACAGAATTTCAAGCAAATCCCTTCTTTGTTCCCAAGTCAACCATCTCCCAGCCCATACTTTGTCCAACAGCCCTGCATCACCCTCTAGAACAGGTTTCAGGTGTTGCAGTCTCTTCACCAGTTCACTTTGCTTTATTCAACCATGCCCTCCTCCCAGCCTCAAGGCCTGCACTGCTGTGCTGCCACAAAGGCTTAAAAAGAAAAAAAAAACCTTTCCAGTATCTGAAGGGAGCCTACAGGAAGGCTGGGGAGGGACTATTTACAAGGTTTAGTAATGTCAGGATGAGGGGGAATGGGTTTAAGCTGGAAGAGGGGAGATTCCGACTGGATGTTAGGAGGAAGTTCTTTACAGTGAGGGTGGTGAGACACTGCAACGGGTTACCCAGGGGGGTTGTGGATGCTTCCTCCCTGGAGGCGTTTAAAGCCAGGCTGGATGAGGCCTTGAGCAACCTGCTCTAGTGGGAGGTGTCCCTGCCTATGGCAGGGGGTTGGAGCTGGATGATCCTTGAGGTCCCTTCCAACCTAAACCATTCTATGACTCTATGAAGAAGGCAGGGGTTTGTGGACTACCACACTTGGCTCCAGACTCAAACTCCACTCTTCAGGAGAGGCCAACAAAACCAGCAGACAACTGGTTAGATATTGCACACTTTGTCCAGACAGAGAGGAGACCCAAGAAGTCCTTTAGCACATGGCTTTTTAATTACTTTTTAAAAGATGCTTCTTTATGTGACTATTTTGGCCTGAACTGATAAAATAAGCATTGAGCATGTCTATATTTGGAAGCACAATTTCTGCAGTTACTTTATTCCTCTTCATTATCTCTCCATGGTGGAAATGGAGTCTGTTTAGCAGAGCATATAGCTGCAAAGAATTAAGAGAGTTAAGTCACAGGAGCTTTAAGTAATAAGGTTAAAACCAGTATTCCTTAAAGGGACACAGTCAAGGCTGGCAGCCAAATTTCTTTTAAAACTTGCCAACAGTTTTAGGCTAGAGATTGTGTCAAACAAGACACCTCTCATCCCACAGGTGTGCCATTCCAGCCCAATTCATTAAATATTACATTGCAAGGAAGACCATCAGAAGGCTGAGGTCAGCACAAGGTCACTGAAAGACACATACCTTCTTTATGTTCCTAAATGCCCCAAGTGCCCAAATGCAGGCAAGCCAAAAGGGAATAAAACTATTTTTTAAGTCCTTTTAACAGTTTCTAATGTGTGCATCTTACTCAGGCATATTAAGAACTTTAGAACTTTAAGCTGAGACAGCAAAGGCATCACCTAGTTCCAAACCCCCTTCCATGAGCAGGGACACCCTACCTACCAGACCAAGTTGCTCAACAGTCCATCCAGTCTGACTTTGAACATTTCAAGAGTTGAAGCCTCCACACTTTTCTGGGCATTGTGCTCCAGTGCCTCAGTACCCCCACAGTGAAGAATTTCTTCCTGAAGTCTGAACTAAATCTAGTTCCTTCCAGTTTGAAGCCGCTACCCCTCATCCTACCACATGCCTTTGGAAAAAGTCCTTCTCTAGCTATCTTGCAGGCCCTTTTTCAATACTGGAAGCCCCTACAAGGTCTCTCTGGAGCTTTGACTTCTACAGGATGAAAAAACCCAACTCTCTCAGCCTGTCTTCATAGGAGAGGTGCTCCAACCACCTGATCATCTTCACAGACTCACTCTAACAGTCCCAGGTCCTTCTTGCTATTCTAAAACTTGCAAATAGCATTCCAACCCAAAGACTGTTACAAAGGAGAACAACTACTTTGGAGCCCAGATGCAATTTACTTCTACAAACTAATTTAAAGTTCCCCTGCAGTAGTGGTGATTAAATCAAATAAAATATGGATTGTCCCAAGACAATCTCCAGCAATACACAAAGGACATTTAATAGGGGATTAATTTAATAAAGCTGAAGGTAATTCATAGAAAATTGACCAACAAGAAAAAAATTTGACGGAAATTGTGATGCAGTAATTGAGAGTTTTGTAGGGGGGCAAAAAGCCACTACTCCTCAAACAAAGACAGCTGAGGTCCATTCCATCCCAAAGAGCTGTAAACCATAGTAAAATATACATGACAAAAAGTGTCAATACAGGTTGTGTGGCCCTAGATGTAGAAAGTTAGATGCAGATGAAAAAACAGCATTTTGATTAATCTTAAACACAGAAAAAACACCAAGAAGTATATTGCCCTTCTATCTCACTAAACAAGCTAACTGCTAATGGAGAAGAAGCAATAGGTATACAACAAACGCTTGACCAGGGCTCAGTGCAAGCACATAGGGAACCAGGCACATCTCAGCCCATCAATAACTGCAGATAATGTCAAACATCCAAGACACAAATAATAAAAATCAAAGGTCTAGATAACCACTGCATAGAGATCAGTGAAAAATTCTACTTTAAAAGCATCTGCTTTAAATGCATCCCAAGAGGTCACAAAATATGCTCCAAAGAGAGCAGACTCCAACACTTGAGATGACCCCAGAGCATGCTCGTAGGAGAACAGGTACTTACAGATCACTGAATGCATCAGACAAATGTCTGAAAGGAGTTAGAGTTCTGAAAAAGTCATGCTTACTATTTGACACTACTTTGGAAAGAGTGATTCTGTGATTCTGTACAGATTTAACACAGAGAATTTTGAGATAGGTTACTTCTGATGAGGTAGAGTGATTAAAGTGCAAAATGACACCAAACGGTAGAAAGCCAGTGAAACGGAGTAATGGTTAAGCACTTGAGAGACCAGCCACGCTTAGTGGTGCTTCCCATGTCAAATTCCTGCCATGTTCCAAGTTTTTCACTTCTAGACTGGACATCCACCAACTACACAACCCCAAGCAAGGCACAGGAGCCAGTGAAATAATTTAACAAGGCCAAGTGCAGGGTTCTGCACTTCGCCCACAACAACCCCAAGCAGCACTACAGGCTAGGGACAGAGTGGCTGAAGAGCAGCCAGGAGGAAAGGGACCTGGGGGTACTGGTAGATAGAGCTGAAAATGACCCAGCAGTATGCCCAGGTGGCCAAGAAAGCCAATGGTATCAAGGCCTGTATCAGGAACAGTGTGGCCAGTAGGACGAGGGAGGTTATTCTTCCCCTGTACACAACACTGGTCAGGCCACACCTTGATTCCTGTGTCCACTTCTGGGCTCCTCAATTCAAGAGAGATGTTGAGGTGCTGGAACGTGTCCAGAGAAGGGCAACAAGGCTGGTGAGGGGCCTGGAACACAAACCCTATGTTAAGAGGCTGAGGGAGCTGGGGTTGTTTAGCCTGGAGAAGAGGAGGCTCAGGGCAGACCTCACTGCTGGCTACAACTACCTGAAGAGAGGCTGTAGCCAGGTGGGGGTTGGTCTCTTCTCCCAGAGAACCAGCAACAGGACAAGGGGACACAGTCTCAAGTTGTGACAGGGGAAGTATAGGCTGGATGTTAGGAGGAAGTTCTTGACAGAGAGAGTGATTGGCATTGGAATGGGCTGCCCAGGGAGGTGGTGGAGTCACCGTCCCTGGAGGTGTTCAGGAAAAGCCTGGCTGAGGCACTTAGTGCCATGGTCTAGTTGACTGGATAGGGCTGGGTGCTAGGTTGGACTGGATGATCTTGGAGGTCTCTTCCAACCTGATTGATTCTGTTCTATTCTAAGAAGTAAATAATAAAAGCAGCAGTACACACAGCAGCCTAGGCAGGCCTAAGAGAAAAGAAAATCCACCTGAAATGCTGCTAAATGCAGAGAGATCTGTTCCAAACACACAGGATATACCTATAGAATAGGAATTCATATCACAGGAAACATCTGCCAAGTTCTCCAGGTCACAGTAGGCAAGCAAAACATTATTTCAGCCGAGTCCTTCTGCACAGATAAGCACAAGCTGGCAAGAGGAATAAAGCCGATCTTAGTTCTGCATGTAAGGACAATGCATATTAAATACAATTTACATTTCTACAGAAACTTTAGAAGAGCAATCAGGAAATGATGACTGCAAAGCACAGCAAGAAGAAACCATTTAAACTACAGTCTTCAGATGTCTTTCTGCCTAAGAAACAAGCAGAGCTTCACTTCCACACCAAGAGAAAGCCAGGTACTAGTAAGCTTTAACGTAGCAACGAGGCAGAGAAACAAGAGAACCTACAACACTCCGACAGTAGCTCTCGATCTGCTTGCAAGACCAGACAGTGAATTATCTGAATGAAAAAGCAAGAGAGCAAGAGTTGTTAGGCCCATGAAGCTCTCTTGGAAGAGTACTGAGAACATCTTTTACCAAGGGATTAAAGTGTTTTTTTTCTAAACATTGAGTAGAATCTTCTCACAAGAAGGACGACATTTCAGAGGGCATTTATATGAGAATGATTTGCCATCAGACAAAGGCATTTCATGTGTCTCCAAGTCAAAGTTTTGAAATAAACCCCTGGATTTTACAAAGGAGCTTGATCTGCTTGGACTTTATATGCCATAGGGTAAATTGCAACTAGCTCTCATGACTGCTAGCAGTTCAAACATAGGGTCTTTCAGCATTTGGATTTAAATCCAGCACTCTGTTGTGTATTAAAACTTTGCTGCATATTAACAACTTCAATGAGTTTGACCTAACAGCAGATGTGGATCTGTTGGAGGGTAGGAGAGCCCTGCAGAGGGACCATGACAGGCTGAATAGGTGGGCAGAGGCCAATGGGATGAGATTTAACCATGAGAGTGGCGAGACCCTGGAATGGGCTGCCCAGGAAGGTGGTTGAGGCCCCATCCCTGGAGGTGTTTAAGGCCAGGCTGGATGGGGCTCTGGCCAGGCTGATCTAGGGTAGAGTGTACCTGCCCATGGCAGGGCAGCTGGAACTGGCTGATCCTTGTGGTCCCTTCCAACCCTGACTGATTCTGTAATTCTAAGTGCAAGGTTCTACACTTTGGCCACAACAACCCCAGGCAGCGCTACAGGGTGGGGACAAAGTGGCTGGAGAGCAGCCAGGAGGAGAGGGACCCAGGTAGTGGTGGGTAGTAGGCTGAAGATGAGCCAGCAGTGTGCCCAGGTGGCCAGGAAAGCCAAAGGCATC
>WAAF01015184.1:140241-158373 GCA_013400475.1 Tricholaema leucomelas | reverse complement strand
TGTTAGGAGGAAGAGTGATTGGCATTGGAATGGGCTGCCCAGGAAGATGGTGGAGTTGCTGTCCATGGAGTTGTTGAAGAAAAGCCTGGATGAGGCACTTAGTGCCATGGTCTAGTTGACTGGACAGGGCTGTGTTGCAGATAGGGTCTGGCGATCTGGGCTGCGTGCTGGGTTGGACTGTATGATCTTGGAGGTCTCTTCCAACCTGATTGATTCTATCATTCTATATCTTGTCCACACAAACACCTAGACAATTCCTAGGAAAGAGCATGACATGATGGTATAGCACTCCCTACTCTAGATAGTAACATGCCCCCAGTTCCTGGGCAGTGAGATTTTGGCAT
Source organism: Tricholaema leucomelas (assembly GCA_013400475.1). Taxonomy (NCBI): domain Eukaryota; kingdom Metazoa; phylum Chordata; class Aves; order Piciformes; family Lybiidae; genus Tricholaema lacrymosa; species Tricholaema leucomelas. Next base: position 158,029 of record WAAF01015184.1, on the reverse strand, counting down.
GGCCTAGTTGGTTGGACAGGGCGGGGTGCTAGGTTGGACTGGATGATCTTGGAGTTCTCTTCCAACCTGGTTGATTCTATGGTTCTATGATCTCAGCTTGAAAGAGTCAATTTAGAGGACACCAAGTGAGCAAGAGGCAAGCAAACACTCTTCATGTTCAGGAAGCACCTCTCTACATTCCTCTCATCCCATTGAAAATTACAAGGGTTTCCAAATAGCTGACAGTCTCTAGATACTTTGATGCTGCGTTATTTGTTGTAATATTTGTTGTTGTTGCAGCAACAGTGTCCACAGGCAAAGGAGCAAGAGTTTGAAACAAGGAAATAAATGACCACTTGTACATCACAAGGAAAATGTGGCTTGTATGATTCAGAAAAAGCTTTAAAGTTTAAAAGTTCCCTCTCTGATTAAGACACTGAGTAGAGATGTACAAACTCGTAACTTAAGTCTCAAAGCAAAACAATTCATTTAGTAGCAAAGACTCTTATTAGAATAGACTAGATTAGAATAGAATCAACCAGGTTGGAAGAGACCTCCAAGATCATCCAGTCCAACCTAGCACCCAGCCCTAGCCAGTCAACTAAACCATGGCACTAAGTGCCTCAGCCAGGCTTTTCCTGAACACCCCCAGGGACGGTGACTCCACCACCTCCCTGGGCAGCCCATTCCAATGCCAATCACTCTCTCTGGGAAGAACTTCCTCCTAACATCCAGCCTATACGTCCCCTGGCACAACTTGAGGCTGTGTCCCCTTGTTCTGTTGTGGTTGTCTGGGAGAAGAGACCATATAGTAGTGTTATTATCCAAATTTCTAAAGCATTTTATTTTGTTTCAACCCTACATATACTGGCAGCTTCCTGACTAACTGCAGGTGGAGAAAAGGAGTTCATAACACTTAACACTGCAAATTCTTCTTAAAGTATTATATTTTTTACTAATACTCTACCTTTACAACCTGTACTACTTCTGCCTTTAATGCCCAATTCTGTTCTTTTCCATTTGTGATCCACAGAAAGACAGGCAGGTTTTTCTTCAAATTCACAACCATTCCAGAACAATTACCCTATTGCAAGGGCTACCATTTACCAGTGCGCAACAAAAAGAGCTCCAGTTTGAGACCTTCACCCTTGAGGCAGAAAAAGCTAGAGGGGCTGCATTCAGCCTGACAGAGAACACCAAGGTAAGCTATTGCATTGAGGGGGAAACGAAAATCTTTTCAACACAAGGGAACAGTCCTGGCATTTGAATCATAGAATGTCAGGGGCTGGAAGGGACCTCGAAAGCTCATCCAGTCCAACGTCCCCTGCCAGAGCAGGATCACCTATACCAGATCACACAGGAATGCATCCAGGTGGGTTTTGAACATTTTCAGAGAGGGAAACTCCACAACTCCCCTAGGCAGCCTGTTCCAGTGTTCTGTCACCCTCACAGGGAAAAAAATTCCTCCTCATATTTCAATGAAACTTCCTATGCCTCAGCTTCCACCCATTGCCCCTTTTTTCTGTCATCAGGCATCACTGAGCAGAGCCTGGCTTCATTCCCCTGGCACTCACCCTTTACATATTTATAAACACTGATGAGGTCACCTCTCGGTATCCTCTTCTCCAAGCTAAAGAGCTCCAGCTCCCTCAATCTTTCCTTGTAAGAGAGATGTTCCATTCCCTTCATCATCTTTGTAGCTCTGTGCTGGACATTCTCAAGCAGTTCTACGTCCCTCTTGAACTGGGGGCCCTAGAACTGGACACAGTACTCCAGATGTGGCCTCACCAGGGCAGAGTAGAGGGGCAGGAGAACTTCTCTCGACCTACTAGCCACACCCCTTCTAATACACCCCACAATGAAATTGGCCCTGCTGGCCATGGGTTCACATTGCTGACTCTATGTTTGCCCTTGCTGAATTTCATTACATTTTGCCCTGCCCAGCCCTCCAGCCTGTCCAAGTCTTGCTGAATGGCAGCACATCTTTCTGGTGCAGTAGCCACTCCACCCAGCTTGGTGTCATCAGCAAACCCGCTGACAGCGCACTGGAGACCAAACAGCTTCAGGTTATGGATATTTCTAACTAGTCCACAAGATAACATGTTTTTATTTCTGTTATCATCAACATCCATTTTCCTTGTTTGCTTCTTTCATTTGTATGCCTGTTGAGTTCAGTTTGTGTTTCGCTGGCAGCATCAGGACGCACATTTAAGTTCACCGAGTAGTATTCCAACACACCAGCTACTCTGAAAAATGCTTGACTAGATGAGCAAGCTTTCTAACTCAGCCAAATCTCACACAGATTCTGAGGAGTGGGACACAAAGCAAACCACAGAATCACAGAATTAACCTGGTTGGAAAAGACCAAAGGCACGTTAGATAAAAGCCCCGTGCCCTCGTGGGATTAAGCCAGGTATCATGCACAGGCATGAGGAAAGATTCCTCCCACTGTCAATATCCCTGGAACAGCAAAGCATGTCAGATATTGATAGGGTGAAGAGGATATGGAACAAAGAGATACAGTTTTTGCTCTAATTATCACATTGGTAAGGTTTAAACCAAGAATTTAGGAATACAACAGCAGTGAAGACAGTGCATGACCTGTTACAAAGCAGGGAGGGTGAAAACTACAAGAGAATCATCACTATTTTGAGATAGCAGGAACTGGAGACAAAGTAATATGTAATAAAACTGAGTAAATAAAAGGGTAAGGCAAGTCTCAGGATAATGATGCAATCAGAACAAAAGGATCTGAAGACCAAGCACCTTTAACTACACAATAATCCAGCCTCAGCATGGTCCTCCTTTGCTATGACCGTTGCAAGCTGCGCTCAGACAGCAGTTATTTCTACACAACAGAAAGACAGGAACGTCAGAAGAAATTTAATTGAGGTCTGAGGTAAAATTAAAACTTGAAAATCAGACCCAGAAAGTTAAAAATGCAAGACTGATGTGAAAAACTAGACTGCTCCACTGGGATTAGTTTTATTTAATATGTGCTATTTTCACAAATACAACACTAAATGCAAACTAATAAAGCAAACTATGCCAAGAGGAGATTAACAGACATAATCCAGACACAGCTGCTCTGAAGAGGAGTATATGCAACCTCTTTTGCACTTTAGCAGAAGAATCAAAATACAAACAAGTCTCCTCTAAAAGTCACAGTCATGTAATATTCAAGATCTATTTTCTTCTTCACTTCACTTACACCCTCTGCACATTTTCCTGCTCTGAAAGAATCTATTAATTTGCTCCTACAACAGCCTGTTACCACTGGCTCACTTCACACATCCTCTCAACACTTGTGGATCAGCCTAGACTCACAAATTCATGTCAGGTATTTCTACAGCAGATACAGTGCAACCATCTGGGGAATGGGTGGGGAACACAAAGAAATAACCAGAATTTGTTCTCCAAGAAGAAAATGTAGAACAAAATCACCACTAAACACAAGATGAGACAGCCGTGAAAGTTACCTGTTCTTTCAGGAACAAAGGCAGCACTAGGGCACACTTGGTGAGCACTCTTTTAGATGCCACATTCATTCAGATACTAGAAATGCGCATAATTCAAGGGAAAATAAAGAACTAAATATATTGCAACACTATCTTTCTGGCTGCCAGGCTTCTTTGTTACACTGACACTTACAGGTTTTCCACATTTCCCTTTATCTGCTTCACTGCAACTCAGAGGCTGTTAACAGTGTCCCAAATGCCTACATTTATTTCACAGGGTATTTTCTTGTCTTTTTTTTTCCTCATCTCAGGTCTACAGCACCCAACGCCACCTTACACAGTCTCACGTGCACACCATTTATAAAAGAAAAGCAAGCAGCTTTGCAGCTTTATTGTTAACAGCTGCACTGCTGTCTCAGCAAGATGAGTTCATTTCAGTGGGAAGGGAGAATGCAAGTGGCACCTTTCTTTTGTGTCAAGAAGTGACAGTTAATACAACTTTCTTCTAGCCTCAGAAGTTATTCTTTTACCTTAGCTCATAGTACCCAGGGTGTTTTTCAGACTAATAGACCTCTGCTTACTGAGCTTCAATGGTTCATATTCGTTAAGATCTCATCAGCTCGCTCTTTGGGTCACACCTATTTCACAAAACAGGTTTCTTCTAGTGTAGCAAATCGACTGCGTTTTGCATTCTTGCAATAAAGTTGCTCACTATTATTTACCTGAATTTCTGCTGGTATTTTTCACTGGGTGAGCATAGCAGATGGAAATGAAAGAGGTCATTTTCTCAACAGTTCTCCATCACACACGGTCACCGATCACCTCAGGTTTCTCCTTTAACTCTTTACATGTGACCAAACATAAGGCTGCCAAAATGCTTGTGTCTCAAAGACTGCAGACCAAGAATGAACACCCTGAAAAGGCATTAGTTTCCAGTTCCTTTTATTTCACTTCTCTTACCTAGGAGCTGGAGAGTAAATACATCTTTAACACAGGCAGCTTCAAGTAGCAACCAAACATTTCTTCAAAGGACAGTCTGAGAACATTTTGAGGATGAACCATCAAAAAGAAGGGCGAAAAAACCTACAGCATCATCCTTCAGCTAAGAATTAGCTTCAGTGAAGACATTTTGGCAAAGTCTTCAAAACAAACTAAACAAGGTTACCAGAGATGCTATGTGTGCTTCACACCTTATACAGAACTGCATTAAAGATATTTTCCATATAAACCTCACACTTGGTATACCTCTCTTAACTCCTCACCCACAATATATGTTTAAGGAAAGGGCTGAAACTTAATTGAATGGGCTCTCCTGCAAGAACAGCCCTCTCCTCAAAATTGTTCACATTCAAGACTTTCTGCTGGCAACTTTTTATTAGCACTATCATCAAACCAAGAATTCTGGTTCTGAAAGGTGACAAATAGCCAGATGAAAGAGCTGTTATCAAATCCACCGATGCACGCATAAGAAGAGCTAAACTACCAGCTGCACACCAGTGCCAGTTTTTCTGTCATACCTGGCAAAGGAATTGAGAACATTAAAACTATACTTCTAAGCCGCAGGGCATGGCTGGTGTCTGGGGACAGCCTGTGACCATAGCTTTCAGTGCAGAACGTTGACAGGAGACACGTTCCAGTAGCAGGAGTTCTGGCAGATGGTTTTCTCCGGGGATTTTCTCCCCCCACCTCTGTTTTTCTTTCTGGCTTGGACGGTTTTTGTTTGTTTGGTTTCGGTTCTCTTTTGCCACATGACAGCAAGAAATTAAAAAGCTGAACAAAAGAGAAAGCCGCCAGCACTATAATCCAGCCTGCATGCCAAGTGTTGCCTTTCAGTAACCTGTCCAGCACGGGAAGCCACTCTGATAGCAGCAAGCAAAGAGAACTAGCATGGTAACTGAAATAATAATGCGTGTTGTGAGTACACGGAGCGCTAAAAACTGCAACACCGAAGCCCATGGCAGCAACCTGCTGTCTGCGAGCACAGCTTTGTTCGGCGGTAGCGTTTCAACTCCTGCTCAAGTGAGCTGCCCAGGTCAAACGCTCCTGGCTCTCGCGGTTGAGGCACCGGGCGGGACTGCTGCTGCTGGGCACGGCGCCTGCTCCCTATCCTATCCTCGCTTCGATAGCTGCCCTCGCACCCGGGCAGCCCCGGGGCGCAGGTGTCCGCTCCTGCCCGGCTACGGCTGCTCCGCCCTCGCTGCAACGCGGGCTCAGCCGGCAGGTCACCGGGACGCCCGTCCTCGCTTTCAAGAGTCAGAACTCCTTGATTTAAAATAACCCCAACAATACCCTCGTGTGCGAAGCCCGTAGCGGGGTGCCTGAGCGACAGCTAACTTCGGGGTCTTGGGGTGGGCACTTTCAGCCCTCCCTTCTGGAGCACAGCAGCTTCGCCTCACGACCGCAGGACATCCCGAGGTGGGACAATGTGGCCGCCCGGCACGGCCTGAGGCGTTACCGCCCACGGTCCCCGAAGTCCCCGCGGGAGCCCGGCCGCCCTCCAGCCGCCTCTAACCCCACTCACCTCGCACGCACAACAGCGACATGGCGACAACCGCCGCGCCTCAGCTGCGACCCCTCCAGCTGCCCCCGGCTCTCCTCATGCCGCCCCGCTGCCACAGGGCGCTGCAGGCGGCGGCGCCGTCAGCGGTGGGCGGGGCCGCCCCACCGAGGGAGAGGCGGGGCACACACACCCGCCGCGCCGCCAGCGCTACCCCGCGGTGGCCGACAGGGGGCGCCGCCGCCCCGCCCCCCGTCGCCATGGCACCGCCCGCGCCCGGGTGTGCGGGGTGTAGGGCGCTGCGCCCAAAGCTGCCCCATGGAAGGCAGCCGGCAGCTGGGCACGCTGATACGGCCTGCATCGAGACGGACCGGGCCGGCTCGCTTTTCCGGAGAGTCGTCCGCGAGTCGAAAGAGCCGAGGAGCGGCCGTGCGCGCCGCCAGGCTGCAGGGCGGGGCAGCAGGGATATGGCCTTGGTGCCATCTCGGTGCCGGAGCGGTGCCTCGGCGATGACCCCACCTTTGCTTGTCAAGTCTTTCTCACACTCTAGTGGATGCAAAGTCCCTGCAACCCCATCTTCCAACAAAGCTGCTCGTAGGTCTGCTGCCTGTTGTAGGAAAAAACACTACGGTCTCTCCTGAGCTTGGTTCTAGTAGTTTTCTCTGGTGGCCTCTTAATGCTCTTGGTGCTGCTTCATTCCAGCCTATAATCATTACACTGCAGAAATTCTTCTAAGTTCCAAACAGAGGAGCCAAGCAGAAATAATTTCTGATACTGAAATTCATCAACAAACTGTCATATAATTTAGAATAGAATCAACCAGGTTGGAAGAGACTTCCAAGATCATCCAGTCCAACCTAGCACCCAGCCCTATCCAGTCAACTAGACCATGGCACTGAGTGCCTCATCCAGGCTTTTCCTGAACACCCCCAGGGACAGTGACTCCACCACCTCCCTGAGCAGCCCATTCCAATGCCAATCACTTCTCTCTGGGAAGCGCTTCCTCCTAACATCCAGCCTAGACCTCCCCCAGCACAATTTGAGACTGTGTCCCCTTGTTCTGTCACTAGATGCCTGGGAGAAGAGACCAACCCCCACCTGGCTACAGCCTCCCTTCAGGTAGTTGTAGAGAGTAATGAAGTCTCCCCCAAGACTCCTCTTCTCCAGGCTGAACCCCCCCAGCTTCTCCAGCCTCTCCAAACAGAGCTGTGCTCCATCCCACTCACCATTGTGTACCCTTCTCTGGATGTGTTCAAGCACCTCAACATCTTTCTTAAACTGAGGGTCCCAGAACTGGACACAGTACTCAAGGTGTGGCCTGACCAGCACTGTATTGTATTATAACGCCTGGATGAACAAGGAACTCCTGACTGAAATCAATACAAAAGAGGAATCCACAAACCTGGGATGAGTACAGGGAAGCTGCTCATGAAATCAGAAACCAGGTTAGAAAAGCTAAGGCATTGATGCACTCAAATCTGGCTAGGGACATTAAAAAATAACAGAAAAGGATTCTAAGGGATATGAGAGAAAAAATGAAAATAAGTGTGTGTGGGGCCTCTCTGCAGGGATACAGGTGACCTGGTTACTGAACACATGGAGATGGTGTCTGGGGTTCTAATTTAAAGTCCCAGAGACTCTAATAATTTTGATAGACTCGATGACAATTTATAAAAGTGCCCTCCCCTCTCCCCTCCCTCCTTCCCCAAAGAAAGGAATTCAGAAGTAGAGAGGTAAGCACACCCCAAGTAAAATCAGTCTCACTCGATTTGGAAGTTAAAAAGGAAAAGTTTAACAATAACTTAAAGGGTATCAAAGGTAGGGAAGTTACAAAGGTGTAGGGAAGGAAGAATAACAAATACAAAAAGGTATGAATACAACCCGAGTTTGTGATGGTGGTGACCACATGTGTGGAGAGGTGCAGAGGGCTGCAGTGTGGTCCTGAGAGAGCTGTGGAATGGTCAAGAGAGAGGGAGACACAGGAGTCCCCCTGCTTTTAAGGGACAGGAAGGGGGAGTGGGCTAACCATCACCTGGGGGTGTCCAGACCCACCCCTGGGGAGGGGTCAGGACCACCTGAGGTCAAGTGTTGAGTTCAAGGACACTCCTCCTGGAGTGTTAACTGTATACAGATGGCTGAAGTACTCAATGACTTTTTTGCTTCAGTCTTTACTGGTAACCACTTGACCCACTCCATCCAAGTCACACAGGGTGATGACTGTGTCTGGGAGAATGAAGAACTACTCAAGGTAGGACCAGGTCAGGACTAGGAGCACCTAGGGAACCTGCAGGTGCACAAGTCCATGGGACTTGAGATACATCTATGGGTCCTGAAAGAATTTGCACCTGAAGTCGCTAGGCCACTGGCCATCGTGTTTGAGAAGTCAGAGTAGTCTGGTGAGGTTCCCACTGACTGGGAAAGGGGAAACATAAGCCCTGTTTTTCAAAATGGAAACAAAGAAATCAAAGGAACTACAGAATAGTCTGCCTCACTTCTGTGGAACGAATCTTTTTGGTAGTTGTCCTAAGGCACGTGAAAAATAATGAGGTGGTTGATGATAGTAAACGTGGCTTCACTAAGGACAAGTCATGCCTGACTAATTTGGTGGCCTTCCATGACAGAGCTACAACACTGGTTGACATGGGAAAAGCAACTGATGTCGTTTACCTGGACTTGTGCAAGGCATTTGGCACTGTCCCACATGACATCCTTGTCTCTAAGCTGGAGAGATAGGGAGTTGATGGATGGACCACTTGATGGATAAGGAACTGGCTAGGTCACACTCAAAGAGCTGTGGCTGATGGCTCAATATCCACATGGAGACTAGTAACAAGTGGAGTTCCTCTGGTCCAGTGCTGTTCAATGTCTTTATCAGTGACTTGGACAATGGCATTGAGTGCACCTTCAGCAGGTTTGCTGATGACACTGAGCTGTGTGGTATGCTGGATTCACTTGAGGGAAGGGATGCCATCCAAAAGGACCTTGACAGGCTTAAGAAATAGGCCAATACAAACTGCACAAGGTGCAACAAATCAAAGTGCAAGGTCCTACACCTGTGTCGGGCCAACCTCAGGCACAAAAGTAAACCAGATATGAAGTGAGTTGAGAGTATCCCTGAAGAGAAGGACCTGGGGGTGTTGACAGATGTCAAGCTCAACATGAGCTGGCAGTGTGCTCATGCAGCCCAGGAGACCAAGTGTATCCTGGCACGCATCAGGAGTGTGGCCAGCAGCTAAAGAGAGGTGATTCTGCCCCTCTACTCTGCCTTTGTGACATACCACCTCAAATACGGCATCCAGTTCTGGTGTCACAACTGTAAGAAGGACAGAGATCTGTTGGAACAAGTCCAGAGGAGGGCCACAAAGATGATCCAGGGGCTGGAACACAACCTAGAGAAGACTTCAGGGGGACCATATAACTGCCTTCTAATACCTGAAGGGAGCTTACAGGAAGACTGGAGAGGGATTTTTTACAAGAGGAACTACTGACAGGACAAGGGGAAATGGGTTTAAATTGAAGGACAATAGGTTTAAATTTGATTTTAGGAAGAAATTCTTCACTACAAGGGTGGAATGCTCTGGAGAGGATTGTGTAGAAAGGCTGTGGCTGCCCCCTCCCTGGAGATGTTCAAGGACAGGTTGCATGGGACCTTGACTAACCTGGTAAAGTTGAGAGGTGTCCCTGCGCATGGCAGGGAGGTTGGATTAGATGATTTCTAAGGTCTCTTCCAGCCTAGGCTGTTCTGTGATTCTATAATTGTTGTATTCAGACATTACATTATGTTAATGTATATAATTACTCAAAAGTCTACACAAAGGATACAGGGCAAGAGTCCTAGGTGGATGTTTCAAAGACCCAGTCAGTTTTGCCAACATTCAGACCTAGACAGGAGAGACTTTATTTCTGCCCTGCCCAGCACAGCATGTTTTACTCTGTCTCTATTTGCTGCAGAGAAGCCTATCAGCCAAGGAAACGTGTTAAAAACGTACACAAAACTTCTCCTCAAAGTGGTTCAAGAGTAACCACTTGAAAAGACAAACCATGATGTTCCTGCCAACAAACAAGCATACTGTGTGCCTAAGGTGTTACCCAGAGGTAGTCTCAAAGGACTGGGAACACTTCCACTTAGCAGCATGAATGGGAGCTGTCAGTAAAGGAAGCTGCATGTGCCAGCGGCAGGGCAAGGCAGGGAAGGAATCTCCTCTTCTTCTTGCACCTGAAGTGGCTTCAATGCTCTTGGTATGTTGTTGAACTTAAAAGCTCTGTTTTGCTTCTTTATGTGTATTCATGTATAGCAATGGCAGGCTGTAATTGTCCAAATGTACAAACCTTTGAATTCTGGCTGTAAGTCCTTAAAGCCTACTCCACCTGTGAGCTGGGCACAACACTGGCTTTTCAGATAATTTCAGGGGATGTCAGTGCTTTACTTTGAAAAGTCCTTTATTATTTATCTCCCATGTGTCCTTAAGATAGGACACTGGACCCTCAGCCTTTTCAGATCTCCATTGCTCCTCTCTATTCATCAGCGCCTCAAAGATTTTCGTCAGTGAAATATTTCCTCAGGGGTTCCTGAGCTGCACTGATGAATTTCCTGTCTTCCTTTGCAGCCTTGCTGCAAATGAAAACTCTTAAACTATGCATGTGCTAATCTCTGACATAACCACACAATCCTATCATGACCATGACCATGACCATGCTGGTAGACGAAAAGCTCAACATGAGCCAGCAGTGTGCACTTGCAACCCAGAGGACCACCCAGATCCTGGAATGCGTCAGGAAAAGTGTGGCCAGCAGGTCAAGAGAGGTGATTTTCCCCTCTACTCTGCTCAGTATCTCATCTGGAGTACTGCATCCAGTCCTGCAGCCCCTATTACAAGAGGGACGTAGACATGCTGGAGCATAGAATCATAGAATCATGGAATGGTTTAGGTTGGAAGGGACCTCAAAGATCATTCAGCTCCAACCCTCTGCCATAGGCCTCCCACTAGAGCAGGTTGCTCAAGGCCTCATCCAGCCTGGCCTTAAACGCCTCCAGGGAGGAAGCATCCACAACCTCCCTGGGCAACCCGTTCCAGTGTCTTACCACCCTCACTGTAAAGAACTTCCTCCTAACATCCAGTCTAAATCTCCCCTCTTCCAGTTTAAACCCATTCCCCCTCATCCTGACATTACCAGACCTTGTCAATAATCCCTCCCCAACCTTCCTGTAGGCTCCCTTCAGATACTGGAAAGCCACTATAAGGTCTCCTCGAAGCCTTCTCCTCTCCAGGCTGAAGAGCCCCAATTCTCTCAGCCTGTCCTCATAGCAGAGCTGCTGCAGCCCTCAGATCATCTTCGTGGCTCTCCTCTGGACTTGCTCCAGCAGTTCCATGTCCTTCTTGTGTTGGAGGCTCCAGAACTGCACACAGTACTCCAGGTGGGGTAAAGGGGGAGAATCCCCTCCCTTGCCCTGCTGGCCACACTTCTCTTGATGCAGCCCAGCACACGGTTGGCTGTCTGGGCTGCATGTGCACACTGCCGGCTCATGTTGAGCTTCTCGTCGACCCAGACCCCCAGGTCCTTCTCCTCAGGGCTGCTCTCAGCCATTCATCACCCAGCCTGTATCTGTGCCTGGGATTGCACCGACCCAGGTGCAGGACCTTACACTTGGCCTTGTTAAACGTCATGAGGTTGGCCTGGGCCCACCTCTCCAGCCTGTCCAGGTCCCTCTGGATGGCATCCCTGCCCTCCAGCAAGTCAGCTGTGCCACACAGCTTGGTGTCATCTGCAAACTTGCTGAGGGTGCACTCAATTCCTCTGTCCATATCACTGACAAAGATGTTAAAGAGCACTGGTCCCAGCACTGACCCCTGAGGAACACCACTTGTCACTGGTCGCCAGGTGGACATTGTGCCATTGATCACCACCCTCTGCATGCCACCATCCAGCCAATTCCTTATCCAGTGAGTGCTCCACCCATCCAGTCAGTGCTTTTCCAGTTTGGTGACCAGGATGTCATGTGGGACAGGTAGATGACATGTCCAGAGAAGGGCCATGAGGATGATCAGAGGGCTGGAGCACCTCTCCTATGAGGACAGACTGAAAGAGTTGGGGCTGTTCAGTTGGAGAAGAGGAAGCTCCCAGGTGGCCTTCTTGTGGCCTTCCAGTATCTGAAGGGGGGCTATAAAAAAGCTGGGGAGGGACTTTTTAAGCTATCAGGTAGTGACAGGACTAGGGGGAATGGAGCAAAGCTGAAGATGGGTAGGTTCAGACTGGATGTGAGGAGGAAGTTGTTCAGCATGAGAGTGGTGAGAGCCTGGAATGGGATGCCCTGGTTGAGGCCCCATCCCTGGAGGTATTTAAGGCCAGGCTGGCTGAGGCTGTGGCCATGCTGATCTAGAGTAGGGTGTCCCTGCCCATGGCAGGGGGGCTGGAACTAGATGATTCTTGTGGTCCCTTCCAAACCTGACTGCTTCTATGATGCTATGATTCTGTGACCATTCACCTGCCTTTGCTGAGCACCATCGCCTGTGTCTCCTACTCAGACAACTGAAGCATTTGAGGCCCTGAATATTACCTACTGTGTCATGCCACACCCAATACAGTTAGTCCCTCTGTTGTCCACAGCTTGTAAATACTACCATAAGACAAAAACTGTCTCATTGAGGGCCAGTGCCATATGCATTTTAAAATCATAGTAGTATGTTATTAGCAAGTAAGGCAATCAAGTGAGCATGTTACAGCTATGATGAGGGATCTTACTACCAGCAGTACCTGTGAAGGCTGGGGTTATCACAGGTGCTATGAATTCCCTGCAGCTCTCAAGTCTGATGAGATGGAGGTGGTTTAGCAGTCGTCAACAAATCAAAAGAGAGCGTTCATTTCTGTCCCATAGAATCATAGAACCAACCAGGTTGGAAGAGACCTCCAAGATCATCCACTCCAACCTATCCAACAAAGATCATCCAGTCCAACCTAGCACACAGCCCTAGCCAGTCATCTAGACCATGGCACTAAGTGCTTCATCCAGGCTTTTCTTGAACACCTCCAGGGACGGTGACTCCACCACCTCCCTGGGCAGCCCATTCCAATGCCAACCACTTCTCTCTGGCAAGAACTTCCTCCTAACATCCAGCCTAGACTTCCCCTGGCACAACTTGAGACTGTGTCCCCTTGTTCTGTTGCTGGTTGCCTGGGAGAAGAGACCAACCCCCACCTGGCTACATCCTCCCAGTTCATATATAGAGTGACTACTTGGGTGTCTTTTTGATCTTCATTTCCACTTCAGATAGGCTGTGGGAAGAACTGTGCAGCTATGAAATTCTGCAAGGTACAATTTCTCTTTTTTAAGTTATGTTTGTTCTTCGAAATAAATTTTCTTATGTTTTCCCTGCTGAAGTGACAAGGGGTGAGTCCATTTCTGACAGCCTCTCAAGGAGCCAAGTCAGGGCAATCGTTTTGCACTGAGGATGTCACCAGGGTTCCTCTGCCTGCATTTTGCTAGGTTGCCTATTACTGGGTCTTTGTGCTCAAAACCATCAGCCTCTTGTCACAGCAACTCTCTAGCCTGATGTTAAACCACCCAGGACCACAAGATAATAAGAGGAAATGACCTTTGGGACATCTGCCTGTCTGTCTGAGCTCCATTTGGGGGGCAGCCCCGGAGACCCTGTGATGTCACCAGATGGCAGCTGTGACTGCACTGATCTCACTGCTCCCCAGTAGCCACGTAGGTTCTGTCCCACGGCATTTGGTCCAGGGGTTCTGTGGGTTCGTGTGTACAGCATGCAAAATTCAACAGGGCTTTGGTCTTTTACTTGGAGGTGAGCCTCTGTGGAGAGCCTTGGCTGGTGGGATGCTTTGGTCCAGCACAGTGGCTGTCAAAGGGCTGCAGGGATAAAGAGAGTACCAGTCATCTCAGCATCACTCATCACTGAAGCCTCCTAGCACCTCCTGCAGGTACTGTGTGCTAGCTCAACTAGTGCTGGTTGTCTGGGAGACAGTGCAGGGCACTCTAAGGCATCTTGAGATGGAGGACAGCCTGTCTGAGGTAGCTGAGTCAGACATGGAAGGCAGCCCTTGGAGCAAGCTGGCTTACCATGCTGAAGTTCAGGATCACAGAACGACAGGAGTGATTGCTGCTGACATTGCTTCCCAGCCCTCAAGGAGGCCCTACTGCAACCATTTCTGCCTATGTTTCTCTGGTGGGCCTAGTGTGGCTAAAGCCCAAACACTCTGCACACCTTCCTTGGCAGGACGTGGAAGAGCAGTCTGGCTCTGCAGAGGAGGCAGCCTCCGGAGTGATGCAGAGGACAGGGCAGGTGGATGCTCAGCCATGTGATGAATGTCACATCTGCCTGCTCCCGCTGAAGAGCACAGCCACCCTGACTCCGTGCTTCCACCGCTCCTGCTTTCCCTCTATCGGTCGGTGGGTTCAGGCGACAGCTACGTGGCCGCCCTCCACTCCCTGCGCTCAGCGCGGGGCGGCGCCGGGACGCGGGAGCACGGCGCTCTCTCCACCGCCCGTCAGCGGACGGTCAGATGCCGCGCGGGGCCCTGTAAGCAGCCCTCCCTCACCTTCCCGGCGGCGACGATCCCGCGGCCTGATTCCGCGCCTGAGTGGAATCAAGTGGTTGGAACACATACAGCTCCAGCACCCTCATCGCCCCCGTACAGCCGCCTGCAGGTGATGGCCCAGTCCACCTGCACCGATTGACTCTTCCCCACCTGCCTGTTGCTGCGAGTGCACTCTATGTGCACTGGCGTCCCAGGAACGAGAGCCGTCAGGTGCATTCTCAGCGCGGGGTTCAAAATCCCTCGACCAGCAGCCAGGCTATGGATGCCGATCACCCACGCTGTCAAGAGACGTGACAGTGATGTTCCTGGCTTGTCCTCTTGCCTCTGCACCCCAGCCGAGTGTCACCCCTCAGAGGCTTCTCTTTCCAAAGCCAAACGCTTGCCAAAGCAGCTCTGCAGAAGTCGTCCCAGGGCCCCTGGAAACACTGAGCAGCAAAGAACTTGAAAGAACACGTGGAGGCTCTGTATTTGCAGAAACTTGGCATAATTCTTGACATGGTCAGAGGAAACCTGGTCCATGTCCTTTGTCTTGAGCAGGGGCAAGACACCCAGAGGACCCTTCTACTGTTTTGTATTAGTGTACTTGTTTTTTTATCTAGAAATAGATCAATAAACTTGTAACAAGAAAAGAGCAAGCATTTAATCAATCTTTCCCCAAGGGGCAATATTTTTTCAAACATGTCTTTAGCTTAGCTTCAGTTGACCTGGAGCTCAGGGTGCTGTGTTACTCAGGAGGGTGTCAGCTGTCTCAAAATGTGACAGATCCTGTCTGTGTGCCTCGATTCAAGAGAGAATTTGAGATACTGGAACACGTCCAGAGAAGGGTGACAAAGATGGTGAGGGGCCTGGAACACAAACCCTGTGAGGAGAGGTTGAGGGAGCTGGGGTTGTTTAGCCTGGAGAAGAGGAGACTCAGGGCAGACCTCATTACTGTCTGCAGCTGCCTGAAGGGAGGTTGTAGCCAGGTGGGGTTGGTCTCTTCTCCCAGGCAACCAGCAACAGAACAAGGGGACACAGTCTCAAGTTGTGACAGGGGAGGTATAGGCTGGATGTTAGGAGGAAATTCTTCCCAGAGAGAGTGATTGGCATTGGAATGGGCTGCCCAAGGAGGTGGTGGAGTCACCATCCCTGGGGGTGTTCAGGAAAAGCCTGGATGAGGCACTTAGTGCCATGGTCTGGTTGATTGGATAGGGCTGGGTGCTAGGTTGGACTGGATGATCTTGGAGGTCTCTTCCAACCTGGTTGATTCTGTGATAATGCAGATGTCACCCCACTGTGCCTGATGGAGGCTTCTACCTTCTCCTGCATACAGCTGGAGCCATCCCAGCTTTTGGGGCCTCCCCAAGGTGGCCTGCCTTACATTTCCAAAAGACTCTGAACATCATCCTCTTGTAATGCCTGGGCATTTCCAAAGGCTCTAACCTTGCATCTCACAGGGATTCTCCCAACCCTGGAGGCATTGTTCTCATTTTCTTTTCTAGCTCTTCCTACAAACATTGTTATTATAAACAGAAATAATTTAATGATAAAAGCACTGCACTAGAAAGAGAAGAAAATGCTTCCTCTGCTGTCTTCAACCTCTTAAATGTGAACTACCTTTTACAGGTCTGTTTGTACAAATCCATAAAAGGGACTTACCTACAAGCAAAGCCCCAAATTCTGTTGTAGCAGACTCGATCTAAATTTTGCAGCTGGAGGCGTGCTCTGGTAGAACAGGCAGCACACTCTGTCAGAGGCATATTTATTTTTAATGAAGAATTCTACTGGATTGACAAATATATGTAGTTCTATACGTTGAAACACACAGTGCAGCAAGCACGCTGCTGTAAGCTTCATGAAACTATGTACCATTCTGAACAAAGGATAAAGTGCTCTGCAAACTGAGAAAGGAAGCATTACTGCAACAAAGGGATAGCCAGTTTTCACTCCCTGCAGATCAAGAGTTAATTTTCCTAGGCTACTTAGATCCCAGCCATTGGCTTGGGCTCACCTGCTGTTGGACAGGAAAGTAATAAATGAGTGATCCCCCACTCACTGCAGCTTGCCAGCTGTTTTGTACCTGCCTATTTGCTAAGCTTCCCAGTTCATAAAGCAATACTGTAGCTGTGTTTACAGTCTTAAGTAAATTGTGTTTTCTTCTTCTTGTTCTGCCTTTTTTTTGAAGTTTTGTATTTCTGCCACTGGAGTTTCAAGCTGAAACTTGGATTGTGGCATACCCACATAGGCTTTATTTTATATCCAAAGATCTTAATTTCTTAAACCACGTTTCTGTTATGTAACTTACAAAACCAACCAAACCAAAAACCCAACACCCAAACTGCCACAACAATAACCCCTCCCCCAGTAAAAGAAAAACACTAAAGAATGTTGGTTTTAACATTCAAAAATGCTCCAGTAGGATGGTACCTGTGAAATTTGAAAGGTCTGGCAATGGGCAGGGCTTCTGCAACTGCAGGGAATTGGAATGCCATTCAGGCATTGGTATGGGCTGCCCAGGGAGGTGGTGGAGTCACCAACCCTGAACGTGTTTAAGAGTAATTTGGATGTGGTGCTTAGGGATATGGTTTAGGGTGAAGCTTATAGAGTAGGAATATCCATCAGACTTGGTGATCCTGAGGGTCTTTTACAAACGGAATGTTTCTGTGATTCTGTGGAAGTGAAGTGAGCAGGGCAGTCAGGGGCAGCAGCCCTGTAGCAGTTTAGTGCAAGGGCTAAACTCTCCCACTCTTCCCCCACTCCTCCTCCCACCTCCTCTCTCTTTACCGGGAGATAAGAAAAGGAGAGGAAAGAAAAGGCAGAGGAAGAGTTTTCAGTTGACTTACACAGAGTATTTTACTTCCCTGCTACAAAGGTGTCAGATTACACCCGTGCATGTGGAGGACAGAAGGAAAAGGGAAAGGAATACCTGTTGGAATCCTGTAGCAGGCGAAAATGCAGCTGCCCGCTCAAGGACTGGAAAAGCCAGCCCGACCAGTCCCCAGTTTCCAGGGACATAAACGTACAGCCATAAATGCAGGAGTCATAAATTCGTGATTCTGAGAGTCGGGAATACGCATTTTATGTGGTTCAAACCACTACACGCTCCACCCCTTACTCCATGCTATTGTGTATCATGCTCAACTGCAATTTACATCATAATACATACACAATTCATTGTGCGTTCTCACCTAGACCGAGATTATTCTGCAGCTGTCGCGGAGGGGAATTATGCCGCCTACGCCCGTTTGTGGCGAAGGGGAGAAATCCATCGGTGTGAGATAATTTTATATAAAAATATATATTTATTAAACTCAATATT
>WAAF01015184.1:42377-128741 GCA_013400475.1 Tricholaema leucomelas | reverse complement strand
TTTACAGTGAGGGTGGTAAGGCACTGGAACGGGTTGCCCAGGGGGGTTGTGGATGCTTCCTCCCTGGAAGTGTTTAAAGCCAGGCTGGATGAGGCCTTGAGCAGCCTGCTCTAGTGGGAGGTGTCCCTGCCTATGGCGGGGGGTTGGAGCTGGATGATCCTTGAGGTCCCTTCCAACCTGAACCATTCTATGATTCTATGATTCTATGAAAAGGGGGTAAACCACCCAAAGAACAGTCTTGCTTCGATTGGAAGTTAAAATTAAAACTTGAACAATAAATAAATGGGATTTAAGGTAAGTGGAGTTACAAAGAGGTTTAGGGAAGGGGAACAAGGTCCAAAATAGATATGCAACCAGATGGATGGAGGAAGTGGAGGATTCAGGAAGTGATGGGCCCACCATGTGGTAGGTTGGCCATGTGGCAAAACAGGAGCAGCAGGAACAAGGGTGCTGCTGGCAGGCAGGCAGGTCACAGAGCAAAAGAAACAGGAAATTCTTGTGTTTATATAGGGGCTCTAGACAGAAGGTGGGAGTGGGTTAACCACTACACCTCGGGTCAGGTTCAGACCACCCCCAGGAGGGGTAACCCTTTACACTGCCCTTGTGGCCAAGAAGACAAATGGGATCCTGGGGTGCATTAAGAAGAATGTGTCCAGCAGATCAAGGTTCTCCTCCCACAGAATCACAGTACTCTGCCCTGGTGAGACCCCATCTTGAGAACTGTGTTCAGTTTTAGGCTCTCCAATTTAACAGGGACAGAGATCTGCTGGAGAAGGTCCAGTGGAGGGCTACAAGGATGATTAGGGGACTGAAGCACTGCCTGATGAGGAGAGGCTAAGGGACCTGGGGCTGTTTAGTTTGGAGAAGAGAAGACTGAGAAGAGATTTAACAGATGTTTGTAACTCTCTGAGGGCTGGGGGTCAGGAGTGGGGGGACAGGCTCTGCTCTCTTGCTCCCTGTGATAGGACAAGGAGCAAAGGATCTATGTTGCAGCACAGGAAGTTATACCTCAACACAAGGGGGAACTTCTCTGGGGAAGCTGTTCCAGTGATCTATGACCCTTATAGTAAAGAAGGTGTTGAGGTGGAACCTCCTTGTAGCCCTCCACTGAATCCTCTCCAGCAGATGCCTGTCCCTCTTAAAATGGGGAGCGCAAAACTGAATGCAATCCCTGGTCACTAGGTTATAACTGACAACTCTATGGGGCTTTCTTCTGTGAGGCAGTGGTGTTGGCAGTCCTGACCCTAGCTGCAGTGCTTGGTACCCTTTTCAATACACCATCATTACCAAAAGTTTTGACCAAGAAAACTCTCCAAACCAAATCATAGTTCAGAAAGCCAACAGTGGTTTATTACAGAGTGAGGCAAGCCTCTGTGCTAAGGGGTATCCACACAAAGCCTGCAGTACACCAGCTGAAACTCACAATGGATATTCATGCAGTGAAATACATTAGCTATGCCTACCAACTACCTGTTGGGAAGTCTTTTGCTTGCTCCCCATTAAAGATACAGCTTCTCTTAAATTCACTACACATGCTCAGAGGGTGAGGAGTTTGTCTTGGGCAGGAGTCTTCTAGTCTTCTAGCTAGGAGATGTGGGCTTTAACATTTTAATTTTTGACATGTTTGTGCAGCATGTTTTAGCTTCAAGGACATCCCAATGCCAAGTCCCTTTTCCCCTTGTTCCAGTCTGCCAGCTAAAGAGCAGTTTCACGCTCAATGTGCACGTCTCTTTGGATAAAGAGTTCAGATTCCCTCATTATCTTTAGCATTCTCCTACAACAGCCATCTCCCATCTCACAAGGAGACTTATCCAAACCCACTCAAAGAAAAGCAGCAGGGGCCACCAACACCCCCAGTCCCTATCTCCACTTTGAGCAGTGCCTGCATTGCCCTAAGGTTTTCATTTCCCTCTCTTTGGGATTTGGCTAGGATAGGGTTTTTTTTTGAACTTTTGGGGTGTTTTCCCCTTCACAAAAAGCTGGGAGGGCCAAGATAGGCAGCTGAATCCATCAGTGGGGTATTTGATAACTTATGTCATTATGCCCACTATATAAGGAAAGGACTGGCCTGGGCAAGTATGGGTTCTTTGAGCTTGTTGTGTCACTGCCAGGTGGGACTGGTGGCCAGGGCAGTATAACTCAAATGTTGGGTTTGACATGGTGCCTTTAAAAAAAAACCATAAAGTTACAGACCTTCAGAAGGTGCAAAGCATTAAGGGGTGGACGGGAAATTGTAACCTTTTGTTACTTCATTTCCATGCTGCCTGCATCTCTTTCCAACTGCTTGAGAAAGTCCAGCACAGAGCCACAAAGATAGTTAAGGGATTAGAACATCTCTCTTATGAGGAGCGACTGAGGGAACTGGCTCTTTAGTTTGGAGAGAAGGAGACTGAGAGGTGACCTCGTTCATATTTATAGATATGTTAAGGGTGAGTGCCAGGAGGATGGAGCCAGGCTCTGCTCAGTGATGCCCTATGACAGCACAAAGGGCATTGGGTGGAAGCTGAGGCATAGGAAATTCCATGTAAACACGAGGAGGAATTTCTTCACTGTGAGTGTGACAGAACAGGGGAATAGGCTGCCCGGAGGGTTGTGGAGTCTCCCTCTCTGGAGATATTCAAAACCCACCTGGATGCATTCCTGTGTGATCTGGTATAGGTGATCCTGCTCTGGCAGTGGGGTTGGACTGGATGAGCTTTCAAGGTCCCTTCCAGCCCCTGGCATTCTATGGTTCTGTGATAAAACTGGCTGCACAGCTGGCTTCTTCCCCTTCTTCTCCCTCACTCACTCCCTGTGCTGGCTTCTTGTGAGAGTCTAAATACTCTCATTCATCAACAAAAATAAAGATTTCGTCGTCTCTCCCTAATCAACAAAGGTAGAGATTGCCTTTGTTAACCTCCTGGACTCAGACCAGGTGCTTGGCCGAAAGCTCAGGGATGCAAACCAACAGGCAATGCCTTGGAAACTCCTGGACCTCAGCCTGAATGCCCAAGATGTGTGCTGCACCTGAACACCGATCTAAGACATCAATGATGCCAGCCAAAGTGTGGACCTCCAACAGATTACCAAGTGTGGACCTCCAGAGCTGCACCACCACCAGCAGCACCACCAAAGATGTCCTCCGCCAGAAGAACCCCTGACAAACTCCACAGAAGATCATCCCTGGGCCACGCACCAGTCTCTCTCTCCTCCCGATCTGCAACTGATGGTAATATAGAATCACAGAATGGTTTAGGTTGGAAGGGACCTCAAGGATCATCCAGCTCCAACCCCCTGCCATAGGCAGGGACACCTCCCACTAGAGCAGGCTGCTCAAGGCCTCATCCAGCCTGGCTTTAAACACCTCCAGGGAGGAAGCATCCACAACCCCCCTGGGCAACCCGTTCCAGTGTCTTACCACCCTCACATGATCCCAGCTCTTTTCCTTCCCTGCTTCTTCTTCTCTTTCATTGTCTTTATTGCTCTCACCCCCTTCTCTCTCTCCCTCTGTTTTGTCCAACCTTATCCTTTAATAAATAGTTTTGTGGTGATACATGGTCTCATTTGCACCTTAATTTCACAACAGGGAAATCTGTAAGAACAGATCTTGCTCCTCTGGACAGAGGTATTCTTAATCTCTGTTCTCTGGACCTTGACACTTCTGTATTAAGCCCAGAGCATGGCTTTTGTCTATTTCATATGGTTTGCACTGTAGCACAGTAGCATTGCAGTTTATGAATAGCATTTCCATTTAGACTTCCAATATTATTCTGTAATTCCATCCAATCCTGTGTTGACTCTTCTTTAACTACTTTGAAAGTAATTTTAGAGCCTATTTTCTTCCACTGCTTAAATGAAGACACCAAACCAGTGGACTAACCAGCCTACCTCCCCCAACACAGAAGCGACACACAAAAAACCTCCAGGATGAGACAAAAGGAGTGAGAGAAGTAAGATTTGCTGAGCAAATCAGATAATCATAACACAAATGCACAATTACCTTAGCCTGTTTGTAGAACACAAACCCTATGAGGAGAGGCTGAGGGAGCTGGGGTTGTTTAGCCTGGAGAAGAGGAGGCTCAGGGCAGACCTCATTGCTGTCTACAACTACCTGAAGGGAGGCTGTAGCCAGGTGGGGGTTGGTCTCTTCTGCCAGGCAACCAGCAACAGAACAAGGGGACACAGCCTCAAGTTGTGCCAGGGGATGTATAGGCTGGATGTTAGGAGGAAGTTCTTCCCCAGGAGAGTGATTGGCATTGGAATGGGCTGCCCAGGGAGGTGGTGGAGTCACCGTCCCTGGAGGTGTTCAGGAAAAGCCTGGATGAGGCACTTAGTGCTATGGTCTGGTTGACTGGCTAGGGCTGGGTGATAGGTTGGACTGGATGATCTTGGAGGTCTCTTCCAACCTGATTGATTCTACTCTATTCTAACAAAAACACAGTAGAAAGCAGCAATAAGCAGAAGCAAGCAAGCTAAGAACCTGAGCCAGGGAACTACTCCCCCATCCCTCCCTGTCCCACTGCCGTCTCAGCAGAAAAAAGGCAACACCCAAAACCTGGGACCCAAAAGCAGCAACTGAAACAGGAAGCCTCCCGTGTTAGAATCTGAACTTCAAGCCCCATACTTTTCTCCAGCCAGCACTTTCATTTTAAGGCTGGCAGGAAGGGGGAATAGCAGCAGACTAAAACTCAACCTATGACAGCCAGACCAGGCCAAACCAGACCAGACCAGACCAGGTCAGGTCAGGTCAGACCATCACAGTCAGTGCTGTGTTTTCTATCACTTTATATACTATATCATTAGTGTTATTGTTCCTCCTGGTTGTTATTCTCTCTTTGTGCTGTTCTATGAAACTCTCTCATCTGAACTCATGGGACTCAGCCTTTTCCTCCCAATTCTTGCTTGCACCCCACTGGTGGCTGGGTGGCAGCTGTGGTTGCATGGGCTTGGCTGTCATCTGGCCCCAAACCAGGATACCCTCCCTGCTTCTTTTCTGTGCTGGTTTGAGGCTTATTGGAACATTTTAATGAGGGAAATTAGATCGCTGGTTGTGAAAAGAAAAAGATGATGTTTATATCATTCATTGGTTTGCTGAGAGGGATAAAAAGTCAAAACATAAACGATGTACTCTCACTTTGTCCTGGGATGTTGCCCTGTTCGTTTCTCTGCCTGGTCTGTGTGAGTAGGTCTAATTACTTCCTGTTAACCCTGATCTGCTTTGATATCTCACCTCTAATCCCGGCAGATAACACATAAGGTTTGTTGGCTGTTGCTGGCTTCTGCTTTGTTTATGTTTGTCTATCTGAGATGGAGGTGGGGAGGAACAGAGAGGGGGTAGCTTTGAGTCCTTCTGGTCAGTTTTCTTTGTCTGGGAGGCAATTTGGATTTCTGTATTGTTTCTAACTTGTGTACAATTGTAAATACTTACATCTATTGTGTATATATGCTTGTATACTTTGCCATGCTGCAAATACAGCTTCATCTTACTTCCAAACCACCTGAGTTCATCTGGAAAACTTCAAATAATGAGGAGAGAAGGTTCCTAATCCGTCACATTTTCTTATTCATCCCTTCTGATATGCCTGAAAATGGCTTAGCTGAAGCATGTCTCAGAGCCGACAACAAGAGCATGGCTGCAGGCAATGCCTTTAACTCATGCCTTATGCTGGCACAAGTTTGCTGGTCTTGTCCTAAGCAAGTAACTGGTGATTCTCACCAAGAAAAGGGACACAAAAGCAAAACAGCCCTAGAGATAAGGGCAGCAACATGGTAATGCCACTGAGACCAGGTCAGGTAAAAGAGTGGAAAGCAGGATAGTGTAGGTGGAGTGCAGAGCAGCTCTCAGCCTCCCAGCATCTTCAGGAAATTAGCTTCCCTAGTCTACAAGATGTCATTCCCTGTCTTCATTTATGTACTTTTCCACATCTGAGCACTGAAACCATACAGCCTATAGTGGCATCCATCAACATGAGCTTGTAGGATCATGACAGAGGACCAAAATTCTGGCCCAAAATCTACCCCTGCCAATTAATAGTTGGTCTGTCTAAGGAGGCAGAGATGGCTGTCTAATTTCTAAAAATAAGTAGCCACAAAGAAGAAATCTATATGCAGTGTCATTTGCTTAGCCCAGAGCATTCTGGGGGCAGTAAGAAGCACGCTTTCTGCCCTCCACACTTTCTGCTAAGTGTACAAAGCCAAGATCACAAGTGCATGCACTCATTAGAGACCCTACAACCCTTTCCTTAGGGTACTGTTCTTAGTCCCAGCATTCTGGCCTAGTTCCAGTTGGGTAATTAGACCATGATTAGGTAAGTATTTGCATATGCCATTCCTCTTCCCTAGGGATCTTGGCTCTAAATTATTTGATGCTTTCTGGATTTCTAGTCATTAGCAAGGCTATTTCCCTTGTCAGTGGGAGACTAAATGCTAGCAGACCTTAAGGAATAGTTCCACTATACATAGCTTGCATATTGCCAACGGTAGTCAGAAGTCTTCCTGTCATGTGGGGAGACACAAATGCAAGCCTGCTCATAGACCTGAGCAGCAAGCAGTGAGATCCCCAGCAGGCAAAAAGAGCCTAGTGTCATTGTTATGCTTAACATGTAGGAAAGAACCAGACTGGCAGAGTCATTTACATGTGCTAGGGATCATTTCGTGATTTGTAGGCTGGAATTCTTAATGGCACTTGTTACAAGTTGTTTGCTTCCAGATGCTGCCTGCTTTCATGTTCAGACATACACACATTAACACAGAAAACCCTGCTTGGAAAATTGTCAAGTACTGGCAACCACACAAACCTAGGAGTCATCAACATCCAAAGCACAAGAAATTGAAGACAGATAATCATAACCTTCCTCTGTCTTTTGATCCTTAATGGATAGCCATTTATCTCCCATAGAATATTCATGGACATACAAAAATGCTGATGGCTTGCAAAGATACCAGGTAAAGAGAGTTTTGCTGCTATCACAGAGTGTTTTATCCATCATCTTCCTCTTCCACAGCAATTCCCCCCTGATCTGTGGCTCTCATCCAGCCAGCTATCACCTCCTGTTCCCATCTGGTAACACTGATGCTGTTTTCTGCATCCAGAAGCTCGTTAAAGCCAAGCCATGGCTAACACACCCATGTATTCTGTCATCCCTCTACAGAGCCAACACAGGGAAGGAAAGCATCCCTTCCTAAATCTACCTTCATATAAGGCATCTTCCCTATCTAGACCTACCTTCCTAGAAGGTACTCTCTCTAGAGGTCTCCCATGAAACTACCAAGCAGCCCAAGTACTGTCTTGGGTTCTTTTGTTTGTTTGGGTGGGGTTTGGTTGGTTGGTTTTGTAGTCGTTGTTTGGTTTTTTTGGGGAGTGGTGTTGTTGTTGTTTGGGGGGGGGGAGGGTTGGTTTTGGTGTTTTTTTGCTTTAATGGTGTTTGGGTTTTGGTTTTTTTTTTTGGTGCAAAAAATCTGCTAAGACAACAACTTTCTGCAGGAGCTGAAAGTTTTAGTGCAGAGTGCTTTAGTACCAAGCAGCCTTGGAGGTCAAACCTAATGTGTTTCTTTGGAGTTGCTTTTAATCTGAGGTCTTGCCAGAAAACTACCCAGTTTTGGTGTTATCTGGGGAAAGTTTCTCCCTGTGGTCTCAGCAATTTAGTACTGAGACAGCAAATTTCTACAGACCAAAATCTCTAACTGCAGGATGCTGTGAAGGCAACATGAATGCCTGTAGGTACCAAGTGTTAGTACCAGTTACATCTGTATGGGGATGATTAAGCTGGCATCTGTACCCTGTCTCAGCTCTCTGGAAGGAAAAGCAGAGCTCTTCTAGCACTTTAGGTATGGTTTGGACCATCAGATAAACCACCAGCCCTTCCCAACAGCAGGGAAAAGAGGGTTGTGATGTTTCTCAGAGCCTCTAGCCAAGAGCTGAGCAGGCAGCACATCTGGGAGCCAGCAGCTCCCCTCATAGAAACAAAACATGACAAAGAAATTCCTCCTTAGCGCACAGGGTGGCTGGGAATCTTAGCTGAGGGGAAGGAAGGTGTCAGATTAGATTAATGCTTTATCTCTGAATGTAGGCATCAATTCATACAGCTCTGTGCTGGAGACTCACAGATCTGCTTCTCTGTCCCGGGCTCAGCTTTTTTTTGTCAAAAATGAACCTCAATCTGCTGTGATTTTCTCCTCACAGGTGCATCCCATGGCCTCAAGTTCAACTTGGCTAGAAAAAAGCTCACCACATTTATCAAGTCCTTTCATTGTGGAGTACAAAATCATTATCCTGACAGTTTTTCAGGACATAACCAGTATGTTATTTTCAAAAGAGGTCCTTCTCCACACCAAGCTCTTGCAGAGCCTTTCAGCAGAACATTGCTGATCTTTCCCTACCCCCTCACAAGACTGGATCTCCTCAAAGCTGCCATCAGAGCTATTCTGAGCTGTGCAGCAAAGGATCTTTTCCCAGCCAAATGCTGGACCTGTCTTTTGGACACCAACCTTCTGCATGTCATCCTTCTGCATTTGTCATCCAGCTTTCTCAGTTCTCCACTCTCTGCTACTCTTAATTTCTGAGGTTTTCAGCACCCCTCCACACTCATCTTGCACTGCTCCCAAAATATGATCTGACTGGTTAGCTCAGCTAGTGTGCTCAGATCCCTGCAGCACCGGCTGGCTTTGTTTTACCCCTGTGCCCCTCAGTGTTGTCTGTACCTACTGCTGTATTTCAGATCTCAGACTCTCAGAAACAGGTTTATCTTAAAATTGTGAGCTCGCACTGCAGCTGCTGAAGTACAGCCCCTCTGGAGTGTGTTGTTGCTGCAATTACTCAGACTGCAAGGACTGAAATACACACTTTGCCTGATTAAATCTGAATGGGGATTAGTAACAGTGGAGGAAAGAGCTGCAGCTTTAATTCATGAACATTATCCTCTTTTCTTCCCTCACTCATTTGGCAGCAACGTGGTTGTGCAGATGCAGAGAAGTACTTTTATGAGAGCTACACATCTCCCACCTCCCCTCTCCACCATGCTTCCCTGTGTCTTTATTCTAGCTGTAGCCAGTGAAGATGAAGCTCCAGAACCAGCCCAGCCATGATGAGGAGCCAGCTTCTGGAATTATCTCATCCCTGTGGAGAATGTTCAGGTAGCACATCCTGGGGACAGATACCTCAAAAGCAACAAAGTGCTTCCCACCACAGTGCAGCCACCTGCACCTGGAACACAATAAATGTAATCTCTTCCCAACCTCACCTTTGTGCTTTCATACTGGAGAGCTTTGTTGAGGAAAACTACCCAGGTTGTGTCTCTTTTCCTCTACAGCCATGTAGAGGTTGGGCCATATGATGGCCAAAGGAGTTAAGGGCATAAGGTGCATCAGCAAGTGGCATTTATCACCATGAGATCATATTTAACATCTCTTAACTAAAACCAAACCAGATTTGCTAATGGCACTTAATTTTCATTTGTTTTGTTCTGTTTTTTTTCAGCTCTAAGTGTGAAAGTTACAGAAGCAAGTCCTCTGGGTTGGAAACTGCTGCAAAAAGCCCCAAACCACATTGCTGTGGCATCCTCTGCCAACGTAGTTCAAACCCCACAATTGCAAGGGCTTCATTCAATCCTTGGCCATGCTCTCGTCTCCCTGTCACACCACCAGAAATCTACACCCCAGCAGATGATTTGCTGGGACAGGGGCAACTGTGGTGCTCAGAGCCAGGTCTGCTGCCTCTCCTATGATTGTGACCTTGTTTGCTTGCACAGCCACCTGTGCTGGGCTCATGAGACACACCAAAGCAGCCCCATAAAGGCAAGTGGCAGGGATTTTTGCATCATTTAATTCTCAGTCCTCCCAAGAGACTACTGAGAGATTGAGTATTTTCACTGAAATGAAGGGCAGACACAGGGGACAGAGCTGGGCACCATGAGCTGAAGGGGCTAAGCAGGAGCCATTTGTTCCCAAGCACCCTTTTGACTGTGAAAAACTACAACAGAAATAACACCCAGAGTGGACATTTCTCTGAGCAGCAAAGCAGTGGGCTCAGCCAGAGCTGGAGCTCCCATTCTGTCTAAAAGCAGCATGGCAAAACCTCGGGGAGGAGGATTCTAACCCAGTGCAGGCAGAGGTGACAGGTTGTGAGCAGCTGTGTTCATGGCAGGAAGGTTTATCCTCTCTGCTACCTGCCATATGCTAAGCACAGGGATGCTGTGGTGCTGGGTATGTTTGCACATCTGAACACAGGGAGCATTTGTACACACATTGATGCTCAGACTGGGCTTTTTGGGGTGCTGATATACATGCTGGAAGTGCAGAAGCTGATTCATGCTGCTCAAACCTGCCTGATAATGCTGCCTCTCCTTCAGATCTGTCCCTTTGCTCCATGGGCTCTTTCTGACCTCTTCTACAGATGCAGATTCAAGATGCATTTAAGACGCACAGAGGGGAAGATCAACTGCTCAGTGAAGCAAGTTTCCACTAAAGCTTCCTGAAGAAGCTAGGACCAGACTCTTTTAAAATGAAGGTGCAGGGCCTGCAAAGTGGAGTCCTGCTATAACAGGAAATGTTAGGAGTGCCCAGCTCCCAGCTTTAGGTAGTTGAGTCTTGATTTATGGCAACAACAAGGAAGGAAACAATCTGGCATGAGATTCAAGTATAAATCCAAAGGAAATTACAGTTGGTGCAGATCTCTACAAAAGGCTACCACATCAGCAGCATTCACATGTGTTCCCATGACAGATGAGCCAACAGAAGATTGGAAAGTGAAAGGGTGTACATTAAGATGGAACCAGTCCAGCAACGTAGCTTTGGGAGCTTTGGGGATGTAGGTAACACCAAGCCGAAGCCAGGCAGTGTCAAGAACGTTCACTGAATTATCTCATGGCATGAGCTTCACAATTCTTGTTCTTACAAAAATGCATCTGCAGAGTATGAATGGACAGAAGAAAGAAATGGGAGCCTACCACCCCTTTCTCATGGCTTTCTCACTGAACACATCCATAGGGAATCCAGTACAAAACAATCTCCAACCTGCAACAGGCAGATGGGAACAACAGGACGCAGGATAATGGTGAGACCAAGAAATGAGACCTGATGCCCAAAACCCAGAGTTTCCACAGTATCATGACTTTGTACAAATAGCTCACTCCATCCCTTTGATGGAGGAGCATGGACACCTTTGGTGAGAAGCCTGCCAACACTTTTAATGCACCCCATCACCCCCACATTGGGCTGGTGATTACAGATCTCATGCTTACATTGCTCCTTGCAGTAGTCATGTACACGATGTGGCCTCATCCTGAACCCTTTCTAATCCAGGAGCTGCAGGAGTCCACTGGCATATTCTTTGTCCCCACATTCCATCAAAAAGGGAATGTGAAGCAAAGCCAGGACAACGGAGATGCAACCTATCCATGCTCTTGGACAAGGCTGCTCCAGGGACTTGTCAGATCTGGTACACAAGTAGGCAGCTGCATGGGTCCTATGCTGACCTGATGGGTGTGTGTTTGTAAGGGGCATGCTCTGCAAAGTGTACCACCCTCTGATTTGTGCCACCATGGACAGTTTGGCCAAATGACTCAAGATGGTGCCCCCACAGTGGTCTCTGTGCCTGGTAGGGTTGTGCCCTGGATAGGGACTTGTCCCTTCCATAATGCTAACCCACGGCAGGGTAGAGGACACACACCCCCGAAGTCTTAGGGTGCAAGGATCACCATGGCAGGTTATGGTAAGGTCCATCTCTCTCCCCAGATATTCTGGTCGTGGCCTGGCTGAAAATAAGCTTGGTTTTGGCTGCCACCTTGTGCCAAAAGGCAGCATCTACTGACCATGCCAGGCATGGGAACGGATTTTTCACAACCTCAAAGTTTCAGTGACCAAAATGGGGGTACAAGCCTGCACCTCAGTTTCCAGATGGACTCCACAGAACTCACCACTTCCCCAGCAGCAGGCAGCAGGGAAGGGGCTTTGCTGTCCTTCTAAGCAGTACAGATGGGTGGAGCCATGTTCACCCACAACCCTGGGTTCAAAAATCCCGTATCTCTGCACAGCTTGGCCCTGACATCCAACAGCAATGTCTATCCCAGGTGCTGGGAGAGGCAGTGCCGCCAGCTGCAGCACCCCAGAGTGCTGGCACTGCATGGGGTGCATCATTGCTGTGAATGCTCTGAGTTGCAGAGCTCAGCGGAAGGGCCCAGTCACAACTTCTGAGTGAGTGATGCCAAAATTTATGAGCAGACAGGTACACTCAGTGAGAAGGTAACCTTGGACCCTGGGGCAACTACAGCAGTGGGAGGCATTCCTGAGTGGCCCCAGCCTCTGCCACCTCACCAAGGCTGCCAGTGAGAGCAGTGGCAAGGCTGATCATGGCTCTGGGCAGCCCTGGCATAACCCACACTGTCCAGCTGTTTGTAGCTATCTGGGTGGGTAAACAAAGTTCATCAGTTCTTTTGTTTGCTTTTTTGTTGTTGTTGTTTTCTAAGGCAGCCACAAAAGAAAGAAAGATTTTCTGCAGGGAAGCTGCAGCAGAAGAATTTTATGCATTGAAGAAAAGGGAGGGACCCATTCCTGTATTCAGTCCTGGGGCATAGTGTATCTCTCCCTGGGGCCCACCTGGACCAGCAACACCCTCCTTGGAGCCCATCACTGATGCTATCCTAAACCCACAGCCTGTCTCTGAGCTCCAGAGATGCAGGTGAAGACAGAGGGATAAGTGAAGTCAGGCTGACCAGAGTTAAATCTGGATGGCATTTGGTCATTAGCAGTGTTCCTCAGGGTTCAGTGCTGAGGCCTTTTTTCTTTAGTGTCTTTCTTAATGACCTAGATGAGGAGATCAAGTGCACCCTCAGTAAGTTTGCAGATGACACCAAGCTGGGTGGCTGTGTTGATCTGCTAGAGGGTAGGAAAGCTTTACAGAGGGATCTGGACAGGTTGGACCAATGAACCAAGGCTAATTGTATGAGGTTCAACAAGGCCAAGTGCCAGGTCCTGCACCTGGGGTAAGCTACAGACCTGGGGGAGTGTATTTAGAAAGCTGTGACTTAGAGAGGGACTTGGATGTATTGGTTGATAATCAACTAAATGTGAGTCAGCAGTGTACTCAGATGGCCAAGAAAGCCAATGGCCTCTCAGTAAAGAAGGACATGGAGGTGTCCATGTCCAGAAAAGGGCAGCAAGACTTGTAAAGGGCCTGGACCACATCACCTACAGGCAGCAGCTGAGGGAACTGGAGTTGTTCTGCCTGGAGAAGAGGAGGCTGAGGGGAGGCCTCATTGCTTTCCACAGCTACCAAAAGGGAGGTGGGTGCAATGAGTGGGACAGATTTTCTCCTTGGTGGCAAGTGACAGAACTAAAGGAAATGGACGCAAGCAGCACAGTGGAGGATTAGGGTGGATATTAGCAAATACATCTTCACTGAAAGGGTTATCAAGCATCAGAGAGGTCTGCCCAGGACAGTGGTGGAGTCACCATCCCTGGAGGCGTTCAAGCAGTGTGTGGACCTGGCATTTAGGTACATGGTTTAGTGTTGACCCTTCAGTGCTGGGTCAAAGGTTGGACTGGATGATCTTGGAGGTCTCTTCCAATCAGATATATTCTATAATTCTGTGACCAATTCACTGTGTGAGTGCAAGGGGTAAAGTATGAGCAGAGGGAGGTTTGCATGCCTAATGGCAAGAGGTGGCTGACAATTATTTATCTGGTGCCGAGCAGCTGCATACCATGCCCAGGCACTGTTCCAGCAGTGGTTATGGGGTGGCAGCTGAGCAATCCCTGAGTACTGCTGTCACGGACAGGGAAGGACATACCCAGGCTGACCTCCTATTCAGAGCAGGCCGTAAGCAGCACAACAGTCAGATGTGCTGCGGTTTTGTACTGCAAAATCCAAGGCCTGGAGATCCCTCCTCTGGGTACCTAACCAGGGCTGAGCATCTCCCTCACAGAAACTTCTTGCCAAGCACCCTCTGCCTGACAATTTGCAGCCTGCATCCTTCATGCCTTCTTACACGGTCTGCAGCCTCAGAATGAATTTCTTGAGTGTTGCCTACAACCCAGACCCCTTTTTGGCTCTGAGAAGCCTTCTCTGAATCTCATGCACAAAGCAGCAAACAAGTACATTGGATAAAGGACCAAAATAACATATCCAGCTGTGTAGATTAGTGTGATGGTTTGGGTGTCCCCCGGCCCCCCACACTTTTAGAAATCACCCAGACTAGACTGAGTCGGCTCTGGAAATTTGAATGAAGCTAATATTTACATCTGGCACAATTTACAAGCAGATATTTACAGTATNCAGTGAAGAGAAGAAGCAAGTGCAGTAATCTTTGTTTTGCCTTTCTTTTGTATACATCTCAGCAAGACTGTGAGGGAAGTAGACCTCACCATTGTTTTCATTTCTCAGCCTATCATCTAGTTCTTCTCACCAAAACATGCTAGCTAGGCTCAAACTAGCACACTTAGAATACTCTTTTGCTCCACACTGCCTGTGTCCCACCAGGGTCCCATGGCAGTCATAGTGCCACAGTGCTTCCCTCCTTTGCAAGGTGCTGGGCAACAGCTCATGGAAGAGAGGCAACTCTGGAGCTATGAATGTAACATAGGATTTGGGAGGAAGACAGTAGCCCAGATTGACTCTACTGCCATTGCTTGTTAAAGCCATATAACCTCTGTATGTTCTCAGTAGTGCTTCCATGCCCCATCTTTCTCTGATTCCTAGCAAATACACTCCAGGTCTGAATGACACATCAGTGGGCACTGGGATTCAGTCTGGGCACTACAGTCACTTTAGCTGAGTTGTGACTGTGAGGCCCTCTCCAAGCCACGCAAGTGTGCTCCTGCAGTGCTAGGAGGTAACTCACCCCACCTCCAAGAGGCAGAAGGCTCCTCTGAAAGGAAGTTCTCCGAGCCTCATTTGCATGTCCAGTTTTACAGTCATTCGGTTGAACAGGTAAACAAAGCACGTTGCTGGCATCAGGTTCCTGTGGGGGAAATGGCTTGCAACTCAGTCCACGATCCCCTGGGGATGTCCCCTGGCGAAGCACTGTGGGACATCCATGAGACAGCTGTGGGGAAAGAGAAGCAGAGTTTGGCCTTGCTATTCTCCATTGCTAACCACAGGGAAGACAGTAAATGTGAAAACTCAGGGAGAAAATACTGCAGCATACAGACAGCTGAGGCTGCGGAAGATAAAAAAGCCAAAGCCCTTTTGCAGCAGTCTGACACATCATTAAGAGGGGAAGTGACACCCAAAGCTTCTCTCACACGCCTACCCCTTGGGCTTTCCCCATTTCCCCTGCCAGCTGGGACAAGGCCATGAGTCACCACAGGGCACCCAGTCCAGCCCCAACACTGCTCCACACCCCTCTGACCCGGCACAGCTCTCCAGGGCTCCCTGAGCAATGTGGCAGCTGATTTCCACTAGTTTGCTCCAAGGGCCTTTTAAAATTCTCTGCAATCTCCCCTTGGCAGGGCTTCAGGGCTTTCAGGGCTTTTTCTGCACTTGGCTCCCTTATTGCTTTATCTGCATGGACTTGGATCAGGCATTCATGACACGGGCAACATGTGGGCGATGCAAGGGTGGCATCAGCCCTACAGAGGAACATCTTGTCCCATCAGCTATGGCAGACGATGTGCACACTTTCTGAAGGTGCTTTTGTGATTGCAAACCCCACCCACACCAAGAAAATAAGTGTGTGCGTGGGGACATCACCATTCCATGCTGAAAACCATTAAAGTTAAATTACAACTGCAGCAGGAGCCTTGCTGGTGTCAGCTCCTCAGCCTGCTGGAGCTCAGCACCCAGCAGCCTCTCAACCAACCTGGCAAACAGGCTGAGCAGCCCCAGCCGGCAGCCAGCCAGGGCAGCACTGGCAGCTCAGGGAACAGCTAACCCAGCAATGAACTCATTGGCATTCAGTCACCTCACCAGTGCACCCTTCAAAGGGAAGCCCCTCAGGCAGCAGAGCTCATTACAGAAAGACGCTGTTCCACCTTTTGCCACCTGAAACATCTCATCTTCCTCCTGCCCCCCCCCCACCTCCCCGGCATATGAGCCTCTGGAAGGTGGCCCATCATGGTGCAGGCCTGCCTAATGTATTGAACTTTCCTGCTTGCCTTTACAGCCTCTTATTAAGCCCTTTGCAGGTAGTCAGGGTTTGCAGGGAGTGGATAAAGGCTACTCCTAGAAATCCCTGGGTGAGATGTCCCAGTGGTTTGGCTTGCGCTGTAACTTCCCCTTCATTTCCACCTGCTTCAAGCTACTGGAGGCTTTCTAAACAGCTGCCACCATCTCCTGCCTGTGTTACCACTCCCCACCAAATGGCCATGGCTGAGGTCCTGTCCTTTGCCTGGGAAGAGCAGGAGCACTTTCGCCCCATCCAGCCTGTTCGAAGAAGCTCCTTAATCCTGCTTCTGGAACAAAGCTGTGCTTTAGCCATCAGGAGAGGTTGCTAAGGGACAGTGTGCTCAGCAGGGACATGACTCGCAAGCTCTCAGCACTGAGAAGCGGGAGGTAAATAACTTGGGATATTATTAATCCTTTGCTGCCCACACAATAAACAGAAATTTGTTATTCTTGTCAAGGACGAGGGAGACCAAACTTCTCCACAGCTGAGGAGATGAATCAGTAAATCTTTCAGATGCAGCTCCTTGGCAGGTTCAGCTGCAGATGAAGTTGTTCCAGTTCAGTTCCTGTTCATGTCAATAATGGTTCATTAACCATTTGTTAACCCTGAACTCAATTCAGCCAAAGATCAAAAACACAGCCTGGGGAAATGAGTGTGTGACAAAGACAAAGCCATTTTTAGCCCATCTCTGGGTTCCAAGATGGGAGCCTCTACTCCCATCTTGGAATTGTCTGGCCAGAGAGGTGGTGGAGTCACTGTCCCTGGAGGCATTTAAAAAGAGACTGAATGTGGCACTTGATGCCATGGTTTAGTTGATTAGATGATGTTGGGTGATAGGTTTGACTTGATGATCTCAAAGGTCTTTTCCAACCTCATTAATTCTGTGATTCTGTGACCTTTGTTGGACATCAGCAGCTTCCTCCAGCTCAGCAGAGCTGATACACTGGCCTAAAATGAAGAAAAGCTAAATATTGTCCTGAGAGCATGTAGGAAATGTGCTCCTGTGAAGGGCATGGGAGAATTGAGCCTTCTAGACTCTTCTTCTCTGAAATCAGCACCCACACACAATGCAGTTTGAGGCAGTGGCTCCTAAACCACCAGGAGCACTTGAGGATCATGTGTCCCTGTCATCACATTTAATAGAAATTAAAATGTTCCATACATTAAATACCTTTCCCTGGCCCACAGCTCAAATCAAGGAACCACCAGGGGATACTTAGCAAGAAATCTCCGACAGTAAGAGGCCGAAGTCCCAGAAGATGAGGTCCTGTGTTGACAGCAGCTCCATGGCCACATAGCATAGTATCAAGCTGCCTTCTCTCTGAAGAAAAGCATGTGTAAAACAGGGGTGTGAAAGGTCAGACTGTCCTGCTGTGCTCCTGCACTTGGCTGTTCCCATAATACCTGGCTTGGCTTTGCCCATGACAAGGAGTCCCGTGGCAAAGATGGTGTAATGTGTTACTCTTGGGGAGATTCCAGTTGGACATGAGGAAAACTATTCAGTGATAACAACTGGTCTTTGAAATAATCCCTCAAGGTGTTGAAGTCCTCAAAACTGGGCAATTTCAAGATGTGGCTGGGCAAGTTGCTGGGCTATCTTGTCTAGAATGTGGTTTTGCCAGGAAAAGTTGGATCAAGTGAGCCTTGAGGTCCCTTCAAAACTGGAATTCTATGACTCTATGACAGCACCCCCAAAAATAATGCACTCGGACTGGCAGCAAGGTGATTGGTCCATTGGGGCTTGGCAGCCAGTGCATTTCTGGTTCAAATCCTGCTCTCTGCACACTGCCCCTGTCAGAAGGCAAGACCTTGGTTATATTTATCATTTGACAGTACCAGTCCCTGTTATTTTTAGAGTGGCACTGCAGCTGTGGCTCACTGAGGAGCGAGGTGAGTTGGCTGGGGGTAATTGGTATTCATTGAGCTTCACTCAAAATTGTTGGAATCAGCTCTTCCCTAAGCCGCACAGCCTGTGGTCATGCTCCTGAGCCCCGGGCTCCTGCCCCTTAGGGCAATGGGTCTTGCCTGGGTCCTCGCCATCGGTGGCAGAGCCCCCATGCCTCACAGCCGCTCAAAGCTTCAGCATTTCTGAGCGACCATTTCCCGGGAGCAGCTCTCCCCCGTCCCCGGATCTGGCACCCGCAGCCCTTGCACTGCCATTTCCCAGGCCCAGCCTTTGTGTGGCTGGCCGGCTGGGCCTGTGGGCACTGGCATCGATCTAGGGCGTAAGGTCCACCCGTGTGGTCTCGCTCGGGACATGTCAGTGGGGCAAGGGACACGCCAAGAGGCCCAAGCATAGGGTGGAGGCCACGCCAATCGGGCCGGCGGGGGCCATGCCAGTGGGACGGTACACGCCATGCCCGCGGGGCCATGTCAGCGGAGTAGAAGAGGCCGTGCCCTGTAGGGCCCTGTCCCGGCCCAGCGCCTCTCAAGTCAAATGTTAGACGCCATCCGGGCCGAGGGGCTGAGACGAAGCCAGACCCCTCACCGGCCCCGCGCTGAGCCCGGCCCCGTCCCTGCCGCCAGCCGCCAATGAGGAGCCGTCTCCCTTGGCACCGCCCCTTCCCCGCTATCATCACACACCCGCACGTGGAGGGGGCGGAGAGGGGGCGGGCTGTCGCCCCACACGTCACCACCTACTCGTGCATCCATTGGTGTGGCCGTCGCTCAGAGTGCCTCGCCCCGCGCCGTGCCCCGCCCAACAAGCCAATCAGCGCGGAGGAGGCGGGCACAGCGGGCGTGTCTCCAAGGCACCCGGAAGAAGCCGCGCAGCAGTCGGGGCCGCGGCGGCGGCAGCAGCAGCAGCGGAGGGGGCGCTGGTGGGTCCGGCGGAGCCTCGGCGGGCCGGATCGGATCGGATCGGGCCGGGCCGGGGTGGACGCGGAGTAGAGCCAGGCACCGGTGGGGTCAGCGGGCCACCTGTTCGGCGCGGGAGGGGTTCATGCGCTCTGGTCCAGCCGCCCTCCACTCGGTTCCAGAAGGTTCGGGTGGGCGGGTGGAGGGGCGCTGAGACTGGGGGCCCTGACCTGGCGGGGGCGAATCAGAGCTGNGGGTAGTGCCGGAGGGGCTATAAGCGGGGTGGGGGGCGGTGAACTGGAGAAGGGACTCACGACCAGGGTGGCCCTGTGACCAGGATGGAGGGCTGAACCGCGGGGGCCGCGGCCGAAGCCGAGGGCGCATGACCATGCAGTATCGGGGAGGCCATGAACAGCATAGGGAGCTATGAAGTGGGAGGAGGGAGACGTGACCGGGGGTGGTCGTGACCGGAGGGGTTGTAGCCGGGACTACCATGTCCGGCAGAGGCGGTCTGCGGTCAAGGGAAGCTGTGGGAGAAGGTGCTGGCAGGGAGAGAGGGTGGGTGCAGGGTAGTCTGTACTTGAGATGCCCCTTATCCTGGCCTCCAGACCCCCGCAAAGGCCCTCTCGACAGCTAGGGAAAGCTGTGCTGTCGCTGGTCTCGCCCAGCAAGGCCACGTCCTTCTCGCCGTGACATGGGCAGGGTCAGCCTGTCCGCGGCTCTGCTGACAGGATAGGGCCGCCTCCTTCTCCCGGCCATCGGCTCAAACCCAGCCTCGGACAGGACTTAGTGGCTGCCGGAGACAAGAGGGACTCGGGGTTGAGGGGGCCTGTGCTGGAGACCTGGAGCTGCCGTGGCCCACCGAGGCGGACAGGAGGTGTGGTTCGTCCAGCCCCTGCTTGGCAGGCACCTGCCCCTTGGGTGAATCACATCCCTCATTGTGGGGCTGCGAATACATCCTTGGAGCGGATGTGAACCCCAGCATCGGCGGCCGGGGGCCTGCTGCCCTCTGTTGACAACAGCCACGGGCGGAAAGGCCGTCGAGTAGGACGTCTAGGACCTTTACCCAACCCAAGTCAGCAGCCATATTCCTGGTGGGCTTTTCAGGGTGCTCAGATACTGTGTTTAGAAATCTGCTGTGCGCTAGCGAAAGTGGAGGAGATGGCTGCGTGGTGGGAGCTGAGGTGGTGGGCTTGCTTGAAGCCTACCTGCAAGGTCGATCCATCAGGTCATGTGTGCAAGGGGCTTAGACTTATCCCTGGAGTTGCCACACGTCTTTTAAAAGGAATGTGCGCAGGGTTTGTGACTGCTGTGAAAAGTGGTGGAGGAATGCTGTGCTGCATCTTAAGAGTAGTTAAAAAATCATGTCTACTCAGTGATCTTTTTTTTTTTAAATGCCTGAATTGGGGAGGTTGGGACCTCGTGGAGGGTGTAGCAGGACTGAACTCTGACACAAAGGAGAGGTTTAGCGAACTTCGTAACACAGGCAGAAGGTGAGTGAAGTCTAATAGGTGATCGTACTAGCGTTACATTTGGCTGTGCTGTGCTTTAGAAGGGGTTTGAGGACCAGGAGAATTGAGTAATCGCATAAAGCCTCGTCATCACCTTATTTCACAGCAGCACTCCACGTCGTGCGGGTCTGCACTCGACACATGGTAGGGACTACATGTCCCAGCATGCAGCTCCTTCTGCAGAACCCAGCCACCTTTTAGGCATGGTGGCAGGCTAGGATCTGCAGCTGTCTGGCACCTCTGCCTTGTGCTGTGGGCAGGGGGGTTTGTACAGCGTTTGTCCTCACCTCATCTGCAACAGCTCCTCCTGTGGCATTTGTCCAGGTTCCTATTGACTCTGACGAGGCCCAGATACATTAATTTTTGTGGACCCTAGGGTGACCAGGATTTGTGGAGGTAGCGGAGCTCTCCTGTCACCCCAGCTGTGGAGCTGGAGTCCTTATGGAACTGGGTTTGTGGACCAAGATCTGGCCTATAAGTGAGGCAGGGCAGGGACTATTTCAGCTTTGCCACTTGCTTGCCTTATTTCTGTTCCCCACATGAGAGATTTCTTACCCACCACTGGGAGGAAAGCTGGTGGGATCACTGAATGGACTCTGGGAACCCTGCCCTTCAAGTTAAAGCTTGCTGAAGGGCTCCACAGCCTTTGTGGTGAGCTGGGCAGAACAGCTTTTGAAGCTGTGTTCTTCATGTCTGCCCTCTCCAGAAAGACTTCAGGGAATATCATCTCATTTTAATGTTACTGATGAGGTTGCTGTTTCACTCCTGGTGGCTTCCTCCAAGGTAGACAAAGCCCCCTGCCTTTACACCTTCCCACTGCTGTCGTGCTGAGCTTTCCCAAACCTTAGCAGCTTCAAGTCTTCTGAGCATGCAGAGCAGGAGGAGGGAAGGAGGTTTCTTCCCTGGGTATGAGTGACCTCTGAGGACAGGGAAGCACATCTGTGCCACTGGTCCTCCTGCTTACTGTCTACTAAAAACTGTTTGCTGTGACCTGTTTCTCCATGGCTGCACTGAGAAACAGAGGGCAGAAGTCCTTCATCCTTCTCCACAGCTTCTGAGTCTGAAGGTGGTTCAAGCTTCTCATCTGATTCTTGAAAGCAAATGACTTCCTGAGGCCTTTACCTGCCCTTACTCTTCTGGACCTGTCCACTGCTTGACTTAGCAAGCACCCTTGTGTGCTGTGTGGAAATACACACACTGCTAGGCCAGGCCAGGATGCTTCCTGGATGCAGAACAAGAAAACATGTCATTCATAGGTGTGTGACCATAGATGTGAAAGCAAAAAATGAAGCTCTGTTGGTTAGAAATGTGGTGTCTCACTGTCAGTGGAACTGTAATCAAATCATAGCAGTGTTCCATGGCTGGAGGAATTACTGACTCATGTTTGAAGCAGGGCAGGTGTGAAGGGAAACACAGTAGAAATCCCAAAGGGAGACATGTGTGCATTAATAGATGAATGGGAAAGATGTTGTTGTGGGTTACTTGGCAGTAAGAGTC
The DNA here is from genome assembly GCA_013400475.1 of Tricholaema leucomelas. Classification (NCBI taxonomy): domain Eukaryota; kingdom Metazoa; phylum Chordata; class Aves; order Piciformes; family Lybiidae; genus Tricholaema lacrymosa; species Tricholaema leucomelas. The sequence continues at coordinate 106,858 of WAAF01015184.1, read as the reverse complement.
TTCTGTGGAAGAATTTTGCTTGGTGCCTTTTCACCTCGCCTGATGCCAGGGGACCTTCCTCCAGGCTGGCTGGGTCTCTGCATCCTGGTAATGCCTTCTTGTGTTTCTGATTCTTTGTTCTGTCCGTAGCACCTGGCAGCTCTGCTCCCTGGAGCCTGTTTCCTAACCATCTCTCTTGCCCTGTTTTTCCATTTTGCTTTCCTTGTAAGGAATATAAGCTCTAGAGAACTTGACCTCACAAAGTCTGAGATTTGCTTTTGAAAACACTTTTAAGTGTGCTTGAAAATTTAAATTCTCCTTTTGCCTTTGCTTTTTGCTTCCATAGTCTTCCTTGCTTGGCCTTGTGAATGCCCAGCTGCTAGTTAACACTTTTCCCCCCTGTTTCTGTCAGTGTCTTCATCTGGTTGTGAATTCTGAATGAAAGGCAGGAGAGCTCATATACTCTGCACTTCAGAGGACTGGCTGGTACTTTGCAGTAATACTCACCTGTGTTGTGGCCTTGACAACCCTTCAGCTAGGCAGCGTGATGGTAGAAAAATACTTGTATGAGAAGTCTCCAAAGAGACCTGTGTGCTGCAAGAAGGCAGTTAATGATTCAGCTGAAAGTGCTTTTTAGTAATGAATCCATGTCCTGGGCCGGGGCTGTGGTCAAGCCTGTGATTCTTCCTGCTGGATGTGAACAAAGGTGCAGGTCAAGAGCTAACTTCGTGGGTGGTTTTGTGACTGTTTTATGGGCCAGTGCACCAGTAAACTAGTGTGGGGTGCTTGCCTGCATGGTGATGTACAGGCTGTGCTTCTGGGGGACCAGCAGTATGACTGCCTTCAGCAGTCTGCCCACTAGCACTGCAGCTCTGGTCGGAGATGAGTTGTGCTGACAGTGGTGGTACTGGAGGGTGGTTGTTTGTGCAGAAGGACAGGCTGGAGAATGGCGACTGCCCCTAAGCAGCTTTTGGTCATTGTGCCTGTGGCCAGGCAGATGCCAGACCTGATTTTGGGGAGACTGATACTGTTCCTGGTTTTCAGAACCTGCTGGGTACAAGGACTGAGCCCCCACACAGTGCTGTCTTCACTAGTCTGTAATTACAGCACTGGATGCCTGGGGACGAGTATTAAACATCTTAGAGATGGTGTTGTTAGGCTTCTCAGAGATTTCTATTTAGCTGTCATTTTCTCCCTTTGCTCTAGCATGAGAAATGCTGCAGTGTTGGATTTTGCTTGGTCTGTTTGAGTTTTAGGGAATGATGTCTCTCCAGCAGTGGAGTTCAGCCCCCTCTGCTTTGGCCGCCTGTCCCTGCAGGGTGGTTTAGTGAGTGCACGCCACAGTCAGAGCTTGTTCTTGTAAATAACGTCTGGGCTGTATTAGAAGGGGTGTGGTTAATAGGTCTAGGGAGGTTCTCCTTCCCCTCTACTGTGCCCTGAGGAGGCCTCATCTGGTGTATTGTGTCCAGTTCTGGGCCCCCCAGCTCAAGAAGGACAGGGAGCTGCTTGAAAGAGTCCAGCACAGACCCACAAAAATGATTAAGGAGGTTGAATGTCTTCCTTGTGAGAAGAGACTGAGGCAGCTGGGGATCTTTAGCTTGGAGAGGAGGAAACGGGTGACCTGATTATAAATATGTAAAGGGTGAGTGCCAGGAGGATGGAGCCAGGCTCTGCTCAGTGATGCCCAGTGACAGGACAAGGGGCAGTGGGTGGAAGTTGAGGCATAGGAGGTTCCATGTGAATCTGAGGAAGAATTTTTTCACTGTGAGGGTGACAGAGCACTGCAACAGGCTGCCCAGGGAGGCTGTAGAGTCTTCCTCTCTGGAGATACTCTAGAACTGTCTGGATGTGTTCCATTGTGATCTGCTTTGGGTGATCCTGCTCTGGCAGGGGGGCTGGAACTTTCGAGGATCTTTCAAGGTCCCTTCCAGCCCCTGACATTCTATTATTCTATGGTAACCCATATCCTAGCACACCCACCTGAGCACTGGCAAAGGCTCTGTGGTTGGACAACATACAGCTGCACAGGTAGATAAGAACAAAGCCAAGAGCGCAGAAAGGTCTTTATTTCCCACGGAAATCCAGGCATCTTAGCAGCCCTCTCTGAGGATCCAGCTGTGCACCCACTCAGAGTCATGTAGGGAACTGAGGTGACAGTTGGAACCCCAGGAGGCAGTCAAGGCTGCAGACAGAGTGGCAGCCTCAACACTGGTAAAAGCTATATCACAGTCTTCAAGGTGCTGGGCTCTTTGAGCTCTCTCTCCTCTGTGCATAGGACACCAACTCACTTGGCATGGATGAACAATTACTGCCTGCCCAGTGTTCAGGAGGTCTTGTGTGGGCAGGATGTTTCCCAACAGAGCTGAGTGTCTCTGTGCACTTGTCTTTCCAGGTGGATGAGGACAGCTGGAGCAAGAAACCCCAAGACCACGCTGCAGGGACTGACAGCTGAGAGCTGCTTTTCCCATCTGCTTCAGCCCTATACCAAGGTTAGCACAGTTCAGTCATCCCTGGTTTCTCTTCCTTCACACAGGGCTGTGTGAAGAAGCAGGGGAACCCCATGCTCTCTTCATCTTACCTCATAGGGGCAGCTCTACAGAGAAAGTGTTGCCCAGAGGAGGTGCTCCCAGAGCCCAGGCTTGCTAGGTGCTCCTGCCTCCCACCTGGCTAGCAGTCTGGCAAAGGGAGCCTGGATGTATGCAACTGGCGGTGTTAAGACTGCTGAATCCTGCACACTGTTGTCAGGAGCTCAAGGGCAGGTGCATTTTGAGCCCTTGGGAACATGCATTCTGTGTTGCTTGCTGCACTTGCCCTTCTGCATACCAGGAATATTGAATGGGGGCGTTCCCCATTTGCTGTTTTCTGCTGCTTGCTGTCCTTCACCTGAACAAACAGAGCTGAGACTTCTCACAGAGGTTGTGGCAAACATGATCCTGCATTCCGTAAAATCTGGTTGAGCTCTCCCTGCATCTTTCTGAGATTTTGCAGCCAAAGAGGCTCTAGACTGCGTTGTTTGAGTCTGAGAGTGACAGTGAAACATTTAAAGCAGACTGGCAGTCTTTGTATTGCCACTGTCAAGAAATCTGAAGGTCAGGCCATCCCTGCTCCAAGATAACCAGCCTGGAGATGGTTGTGGGCTTTCCCCATCCCTGTGGCTAGGTGCTTGCGTGCCTGCCTAGGATCCAGGGCTGCTCACCCTACCTGCAGTGTTGTCTCAGGAGGAAAGAAACCTCCTCATCAGCACACTGCCTACAGACCAAGTTGTTCTCTCACCCCAGAGCTCAGGTACAGTTCAACCAGGAGAGGTTACATGGGGAAGCTGCTTTTCAGGACATGTGGCTGCCCAGGCTTTGTGTTTCTTCCTCTAAAGCACGTGCCAGGGAAGTTTGGGGCTAATCCAAAACCAGCTAGAGGCTAGGTCTCAGGCCATCTCTTCCTTTAACCTGGTGCTGAATTGGTACCCACAGCAAGTAAGGCAAGGGTAGCTTTACCTGGGAAGTTGAATGAAGAGGTCCTTTGCTTGTCTCAGTGCAGACATCTGTGGACTCTCAAGCACACAACACAGTAGCAACAGAGTGGCCTGTTTGTCCAGCTGAGTTGTGGTTATCACTAATACCTGCTTCCTAATGGGGTCTAATATCTTGCTTAGTGGTGGAAAAGAGACAGGTTATGTGTCTAAAACCAGAGAAGAGATTTGCACTTGGTTCTGCTGGAACTGCTTGCAGTCCACTAAGCTCGCAGCACCATCTCAGGTCTCCTCTGCCTTTTGACAACAGGCATTTTAACACAAGGCTCACCATGCTGACTGAAGGACAGGATGCCATCCAGAGGGACTTGCAGACCCTTGGACAGACTTGCAGTGCCGCTGCTGGGCGTAGGATGAAATACTTCGCTGGTAAATTCAAAGACTGGGCAAAGTGGAGGTTGTATCTTCAGTGGTCAGCCTATGTCTTTCAGCCTGTTCTTACTCTATGTTGGCTGCCACTGCCCTTTGGTCTAACCAGCTGATCTAAGAGAAGGTCTTTCCACTGGAAATCCCAAGGAAATGATGCATTTCCTTCAGAGATGGGGCCTTGGGTTCCTTGTGAGTTTTGGCACTGGTGTTACACAAGGAATCCTTCTTTGCCCTACCATCTCTGTTACAAGGTTGGGTGTTCAAAGATCCTGTTCATGGGAGTGCTGGGACAGCTGAATCCTTATTTGGTTCTCACTGCTCCAAGAATGAAGCAGAGGATCGTCTGCTGAGGCTAATTTTAGGTCTGCAAACGTTGCCGGTGTCCCTCTGAGCTCCTATTTGTGTATGTTCCTGGGACTCCCTGCTAAGTGCTATGTGAGAGTCCTGTATCCCTACGTGCAAAGGTCCAGGGATTAGGGAGAACTTTGAATTCCACACTTACCTTAAGTGTCTAAGCAGTCTCAAATGTATATGTGACCCATTTTTTTAGCCCTAGCACCAAACACTCTTTGGATCTTGCTTCTATGGGTGCCTACATATTGTGTGGTGGGAAGAAGGCTCCAGCTTTCCAGCCTTTTCTTAGCAAAAACACAGTATCCTTCCTGTTTGCAGCAGTCTCTGTTGTCTTACATGGGCACATGCAGTGTAGGAAACAGTCACCTGTGAAACGTCTGGGTGCAAAAAGGCTCCAAAGACCACAGCCAAGTCAGAGGAGAGCCCAGCTCTGTCCCTCTCTGCAGCTGGATGGCTGCTTGGCATCTGCCACCTCCAGCCCAGCACAGCGTAAGGTGAGGCCTCTGGCCTCTCCCTTGTTTGTACACCCAAGACTTTTGTTCTCTCTGTAGTTTTTTTTGTTTCCACCTGCTCGTGTGGGGTTTTTTTTTGTTTAATTTTTTTTTTTGACAGTGCTCAGCTTTGCTGAGTTTCATGTTGAGGCAAGACACAGCACTGCAGTTTTGGCCTATCTTTAGCCTGTGTACGATGTGGTTGATGGTGTCATAAGGAAGTTGCACTGTCTCCTTAGCTCTGTGACTCATCCTGGATCAGGACTGGGGCTTTGCTAGCTGCTGCTATAACCCTTAATGATGTAACCAGTTGTGGTGGGCCCAGCTAGATCCAGGGAAGGGTAGAATGGGGAGTGAAGTAAAATTTGTAGAAGTTCTTTTTTATCCATTCCATTAAGTAGTTAAATTCATTTATTGAAAGATATAGGCAGGTGTGACTCCTGAGTATCATTCAGCAGCGTCCTCTGTCTTCTCCTTGCATCTTGTGCTTTTGTGGAGAGGTGAAAGGAAGAAGAGCTCTGCTTACGTGCCAAGTTGGGTGACAGTTTAGTGGCACATGGTGATCGTAGACAGCAACAGTTCTGGGAACAGGAAGCAAAACAGGATCTTGTTTCTTGTTCAAGCCACATCAAAGTTTGGTGCGGCAGAAGAGACCTGCCTGAAGTGGAAACTAACTGGGATTGGAAAGCAGAGATTTAGGAGAAGCCTGTCAGGCTGCAGCAGGAAGAGTCTGGGGATCTCATTTCCATCAAACCTGATGCTGCAACAAAACAGAGTCCCAGCTCATGTGACACTCTGACCTGCAGGTAGCTGTGTTGTGCTGGGTTGGGCAGACAGTGTGGGATGGGAAGTGATGCTGAAGTGACCCTGCTCGCTACAGCTGGATGGGGTGTGCAGGTAGAGGGACCTTTACATCCTCAGTCTGGCTGTATGGCTCTCGTGCACCACGCCTCAGAACTAAGCATGATGGGCTGTGATGTGCCTAGGTCCAGAGAGGGAACCTTACCTGTGAAATGAGTGAGTATGATGGATTTTGGGGGTGGGCTTCCAGTTCTGCCACCTTCCCTTCCTCAGGCTGATGAACAGCCCTTTAGGAGCATGTAGAGGCTTTTGCGTGTTGTGCAGCTGGTTTTGTGTGTGGGGCAGCAGGGCGGGGACAGCAAGGCTTGAGGGAGCAGAAACAAAGGAGGGAGGCAGGGGGATATGCTTGGGGGGATTGCTATGGCAACTCACCACTGGCAGCATTGCTACACTGCAACTGCAGCATGGAGGAGTGACCAGGGATGCGTAATCTGATGCAGCCCTGTCCCAGCCATGCCATGGACTCCACACCACTGGGCTTCTGCGTGGCAATCTGGCACTCTTCTCCTCAGGCAGCAGCCTCAGGGTGAGTGGATGAGGTTGTTTTGTCCATCTTTTCCACACTTGCACCCTTCACTGAGCAATGGGCAGGCATCTCATTTGCAGGCCTATTCTGTTTGAAGACTTGAGTTGCAGAGCAGGCCCAGCCTGAAAGAAAGCAATTTCTTAAGCTTTCTCACTGCATTGTGAAGGAAAGCTGTTGTGTGCCATCCACATTGCATGGCCAGTTTGTCTTGCTCCAGAGTGTCTGTACTCTGATAGAGAGCAGCCACTCTAGTGAGTCTTCTGATGCAGTCTGAGACCACCTTCTGGAGCAGGTGAAGGAGACATTAAATGTTTCTGAAGCTGCTTTTGGGCATACTCTTTGACACATGGTGACAGAGAGCTGGCTCCTGTTGCTGGAGGAATCAGGGAACGTTGTGCTGCTCACTATGCAGAGAGGATAGGTCAGGAAAGCTGTCTACAGCCTGGCCATAATATGAATGTGACTGAGACCTGACCTGTCATCTGTATTGTGCCTTAATCCCTGTGTGCGAGCCACTGCAAAGGGACTGGCTGGCAGCAAGCACATGGGTGGCTGGGTGAGCTCTAAACCTCTCTCATTACACTTCTCGAGGGTCAGTGCTTGCAGCGAGCTACAACACTGTGCACACAACTTGGCACCCAGGACGGAATGAGAGAGGAAAGAGCCTGTCCCACCTTCAGAGGATGCTCTGAGGTCAGTTGTGTGGGGTAGATACGGGATGGCACACAGTGCTGTAGTGCCTGTGGCCAGACTTTATCTGGGACTAGGATGTTCAGGCAAAACTGAAGGGGAAAGGATGCTTGTCTGAGCTGTGCAGATAGCCCTGTGCTCAGGTGTCGTGATTGTGGAGTGGCCCTGTGCTCATGACTGTCCCTTCTTCTGGAATCCATTTCATAATTTCCAGTCTGCCATAATGTCCATCTTCTATTTAGGGTGATTATAAAATCTGTATAGACTGCTCAGTGCTGCAGTGCTACAGTATAGTCCACCTTAACACTCCCAAATAGGCTGGACTTGTTTGTAAAGTGTTCCCTGGACCTCAAATCCTAGTGTTCCTGAGGCAGAGCAGACAAGGAGGTAGAAGCTGGAACATAAAGCCTCTGGGAAAGCTGTCTTTGGCAAACTGTGATATGCTTCATCCCTGCTGCTTCCAGGAGGGTATTTCCCTTTTCAGGGGGGAGTAGCTTCTTCTGCACTGGCAGCTGTAGCTTTCTTCCTGTGAAGGAAGATGGGGATGCTGATACCTGATGCTGAAGGTGATTTTCTATCTCTTCACATGTGTCAGCTTCATCACTTGGTGTGAAAATTGATGTTACAATACATCATGGATGGTGGTCATTGGCTCAATGGTCAGAATCCATTAAGCCAAACCATAGTTCTCTCTGACTGCATTTTCACAGCCTGTTGTTCCTGAGAATCTTTCCTGTGGACCAAGGTCCCAGGATGTGCTAAGAAATATGGAGTGTATGCAGAGCCCAACAAATGAGGCTCTGGGTTGTGCTAATGTTGGGGTGTGTGTTACCAATTTCTCTGACAGAGTTGGTTTGGTTTTTGCCATCTGGTTGACACCTCCCATGCCCACATTCTCGCCCAAGAGTCAACCTCCCGGGCACCATGACCTTGTGAGTTATAACCACATAAGCAACAGAGCACAAAGGACCTGAATAGCACAATAGGTCAGAAAATCCCAAAGGCAATGGGATCACATTTTCTGCTCCAAGTCTGGGGAGGAGTTAAGACAGGCAGGGCTGTAACAAACATTTAGGGAGAGGCAGCCAAGAGAGATTTCCTCCTGGCTGAGCTGCAGCATTGAAATTTGGAGGGTAAGTGTGTGGGTTATCTGCTGCTGTACTGTGCTAGTGCCATTGCCTTAGGCACATCTGGGACATGTATCTGCTAGCAGTCAGATTAGGACACCATTCTGAGCAGTGTTGCTGTGAAAAAAATGACTAGTGGACACCAGGAGCCACTTTAATGCTGCTGCTGTGGAAAGGGTGTTTGGATTTCAGCAGAGAGATTAGGGATCATTTAGACCAGGAGGAAACTGTGACGAGAGCCTGTTCTTCGCTCAGCTGACACATGCCTGGACTCTCTGCACTGGGATTTTCTCAGTGCTGCTCAGCAATGCTGCAGCTGTGCAGACAACATTGCATAGATAGGTTAGCACAGTCACTCCAGTCCTTTCTATGCCAGTGTTTGCATTACTGATGAGATTAGTGTAGCTAGGCCAGTGGTGGACAAAGAATGTAATCCTCAAGGTCCCTCTGGTGTGGCTGCCAGCAAAATAAAGCACCAATGGCCTCAACAAGCAGGCCTGAGCTTTGCTATCAAATTTTCTTCCAGGAGCAGCAACAGCTGAAAGTATGAACAGTTTCATATTTATCAGTCTATTTTTTTTCTGTCTGAGATTGGTCTGCCAGCCTTTCCCGTGAGCTGATTTAGATCCTAATGTATGTGCAATGACCTCTCCTGGCCGTGTGGTAAATCTGGATGTAGAGAACACTAAAATGGTTGGCATCAATCTGCCACCCTGAAAGTGCTGCTCTAGCCACTGTTCCTGTTCCCTGTAACTAACGAGTTGTCTTGCGTCTTAGATTTGTTGAGGAAACAGACTTACAGTTCCTCTCTTTCTCCTGTGCAGCTAACTCCCTGGCAGCTCAGGAGGAATGATTTATTATAGATTATAGGTCTGCTTAATTCTGTTTCCCTACAATATCACACTGTTAGTGTAACTGAGAAGAACACAGCCGCCTTTCCAGAGGAGGCCTGTCAGGCCACCCCTGTGGCAGCTCCTGGAAGCAAAGAGGAACAGCTTACCAGGAAATGCCTGCGTTTGTGTGCTGGGTGCTTTGGGGAAGGAAAAGGCATCTTGCCCTTGAAAGCTTCCTTGCTACACCACTACAAATGTTGCAGATGGAACTGCACCAGCGTTAGCAGCAGTGAGAGTGCCTGGGAAAGATCTGGCTGAAGGTTCCAGTCTGGGAAGAAAAGTCAAATTCTGCCCTTGAGAAACCACTTGACTCTGTTTGTTTGTTGGTAGTGTTCTTTTGGTCTCTTTTTTTTTTTTTGTGCTACCAGAAATATGTTGCTTGTGGAAATCCTTGTAGAGGAGGAAGAGGGAGTTTCCTTTGGAGTGATCCTACCTGAAACTGGATACATCTCAGATATATGTTAGCAGAGAAATTAAAAGATTGTGCCATTAAGTGATAGGGAATAATGAGTTTAATCCACCCTTACGTTGTCCAGGAAGGTAGAGCTGGGGCAGGACTAGAAGGTAGAGCTGGGGCAGGACTATTGGCAATAGTATCACACTTTACTTGACAACCACATCAAATACCACCTGAACACACTTCCATGGCATGGGGTTTAAAGGGTCTCTTTTCAGAGCCCCCAGGACAGTGGACCAAGGGAACCAAGAGACATAAACCTGGGGAAGAATGCCAGGAGCTGTGTGGATGAGCAGTGCTCAATAGCTGTACATTTTCTGCAGCTTGAGCTCTGCTTTCCCATTCAGTGGCCCAGGTGAAGTGGGCAATGCTGGACTCTTAACCTCACTGCCGTTGTGAGAAATGCAATAAAGAAACCCTATCTTTAATAACATCTGTGAGATGTCTGACCTGGAACCCAAATGAAGAAGTCTTTAGTTTCTCTGCATGCTAGGAGCTTAGGTGGGTGGTGGTTTGCTACTGCACCAGACAGGGATTTTAAAGAGTGGTTTTGTAGGTCAGCCTGGTACTGTGATGCTGTGGACCTGGCACTGTGAAGCCTAACTGGTAAGCAGGCCCTCGAGAGGGGCTTTGGAGCTGTGTGGTAAAAACAGAGAGGCTGACCCAAGACCCAGGTCTTCACCCAAACACAGGAGTCTTTAAAGAATGCAATGTCTTGCTCTCAAGCAAGCATCTGCTCCCTCACCAGCCTTCTGGGAGCCAGGAAACTGTAATAAACTTGTAATACTTTGTTTGCTTTTGGTTTTGTTCCTGTGTGGCATCACTGTTTTAGTCCTGAGCCATACTAAGTTATAGACATCGGGTGCCAAGCTCTGCCCAACCCTACTTGTGCCAGAGAGCATGCCAGTCAGTCCATGAGGCCAGATGTAGCCCAGTAGAGCTGGATTTACTGCATATGGACTGCAGGAGAGTAAGGCCAACTTCTGCTTCAAAGCAAAAGTAGGGTTGTAATTCAGATAGCTGCTTATTGTAGCACATGTGGATAGTTTCCTCTCTCCCCCTTGCTGGGATTTTCAGAGGCATCAATACCACCCTTGCCCTGCTCCCCACACTGTGCCTGGTGCTGCCCACTTGCTCAAGGCAAAGACAGCATGCTGTGACTCAGTTTCCCCCATGGCCTGGGGAGCAGGGAGGGGTGGAACAGGACCAGAAAGGGGCAGAGGGGAAGTTACAGCAGCTGGTGGGAAGTAGCATGCTAGGGTGCTTCAAGGTGGCCCTACCCCACCCTGTCTGCAGAGGTAGTGTTTTGGAGAGAAGTTGTGCAAGCCACTTGATGTTAAAGGTCTCCTCCAAACGAAATGATTTTATGCTTCTGAGAAGCCTGCTCTGTTTACCATGCAGCTAGTGTTTCTGGCTGCTGTAGGGAAGGTCTGTTCAATCCCAGCTGCAGAACTGAGAGCCACAGTTTCTGGGTGCCACAACAGAGCCCTTGCCCGATGCTACATTATTCTGTGCCATCCCCAGGGATCATGTAGGATGGCACCTTCCATCCATTCTGCATTCCCATGAGATAAGTGTTTGATTGTGAATAGTCCCACGGTACTGCTTCCTCCAAGATGTGATTTTTTAGGCTGCAGCTTGGGGTATGTGGGTCTGAGCTTATCTTAGACAAAGCAGAAATCAGGAGTGTGGTCACTGCACTACATGCAGGCTGCAGTGGTGATGTTATAGCGTCCCTTGCTCTCTCTTTTGCACATGGTCATGGAACAGTGGCTTTACCTTGAGTCAGGAGCAGAGAATTCCTTGTGGGAATGGCATGGGGAGAGCCAGGGGATCCCCCTGTTCCTTGCTTGAGGCCCCAAATGTACTTGAATGGACTGTGTTTTGTAATAAACCTGTTGAACTGAGAGCAGGCAGAGCAAAACCAGGAGTCTATAAATAATTGCTAACCCAAGCCATAGCAGTGTTGCTGCAGCAGTGTAGGGCACAGAGTGCTCACATGTACAGTCTGGTGGTAGTTTGTACTGATGGTGAGGATGGTCAGAGATATCTCCCCACTGCTGCCACAACATTGTGTGTACCCAAAGCATTCTGTGAGCCACCAGCAGATTATCAGCACTGGTCTCTTGTAGGTGAAGAACAGGTCCAGCTTCCCATGGGTGCTTCTGTGAAGCCCTCTTAATCTGAAGCAGTGCTCTATGGATTAAACCTTGGTTGTGGGGTAGGGTTTGTAGCAGGGACAAAGAGAACTTTTAAGGTCAATGTTGGGCTAGAAATGGAGGGAATTGATCAAACCTTTCCAGGTGTCTTGAATAACAAGAGAAGACTCTTTGCTGGGAGGGAGCAGTGGTTAAAGCCCCTACTGGAAGAAGAGCAGAGAGAAAACAAATTGTGAAAGTCAGTGCAAGCAACCTCCCACGGTGCTTTAAGACCAGAATGAAAACTGGAACTGTGTCCTGAGATGAGTAAGTCTTGCACACAGGGCTGGGGGCTAGGAGGGCAGGACTTTAGGCTTTGTGCAAGTCTTCTGTCCTGGGATTTTTGGTTTTGCTTTTTCCCTCCATATTGCATTTGTAACTGCCCTAACATGTGACATCTGAATGCGCAGCATCAGTGATGTAGACGGCACGTGTGCCTCTCCAGCCTGCACTGAGCCAGCAAAGGCTGCAGAGATTAAAAGGCAATGCCTGTGAGGGAGAATCTCTTCAAAATGCAGAAGAGGAAACAGTCCTGGATGCCTAAAGGCATATTTTGCCTTGATGGAAGAGGGAAGTTGGCATTTCAGTGCCTGCCCATGCTAAAACTGTATTTTTCATGGGTGGTTAACCAGGACAATAAAATTTTAGTTGCTTTCCTAACCTCCCTGTGTAATGTTGCCTGCTCAGGGTGCTCCTCAGGTCACAGCAGCAGAGTCCAGCCAAAGGAACTAGGGAAGGATTGGATGGCAGAAAACTGTTTCCCTTCCCGCAGCAAGGTAGAAAAAGGCTAGTTTCCATCTTAAGCTTTGGATAGTGTGAGCTATTTGGCCAGCCCACCTGGGATGTTGTATGGAGGGCTGCAGGATGCTGAGTCGGCAAGAATGTCCCCTTGCTGAGGATGCAGGGCTGACCAGGGCTGCTGAGACGGTAGGGGTGTCCAGCCTGCAGGAGGAGCATATGCCAGCTGCGAAGCACACAGTTAGCTTCCCAGCTCCAATAAACTTGAATTTGTGTTAGTGGTCAGAGGAGGCAGTTTAGTCCTTAAAATTTTAAGGCCAAGTTAGATGGGGCTCATCTGTTCAGCTCCATCCCCTGGCATGGGCGTGGTCCTCTCCCTCTAAGCTTTCATTTAAGAAGGAAATTCCACATCTGGTCTTTATGTTGGATCAGGTGACCTTGGATGTGATTTTTGGAACAAAGGGCTGATGTTTCGTTGGGCCATGTCTGGGAGATGAAAGCTGGTTCCAGAGAGTAGTCCCTGAAAGTTACTGCAGCTACCACATAGGTTAGCTTGGAGGCTGATCTGATTTTTTTTTTTTTGAGCACCATGAAGATAGAGCTGCAAGGAGCACAGAGAGAAGAGCTCAGAAGTGTGAGGGTTGATTTGGGGCTCTCAGGAACCATACCATTTTCTGTTCTCTGTTCACCTTGTACATGGCCTGTTCTCAGAGTCATGCTCTGTGTGTCTGTCCTTGTAACTAGGAACTGCTTCAGCAGAGGCATCAACTTTGTGCCCTTCTTGCTGCTTATCATTGACATTGAGAAAGCCTGAACTTCTCCATCTGTTGCTGCCCAAAATCCTCTCATCATGTTGTCTGACATCACCTGAGCTGCAGAAGCATGCCAGTAATGTAAATGTGGGCGGATAAGCTGGCTCCTCTCTGCAGATAGTTCCTGGCTTGCTGACCTGAAACATGCTATTTGAAGGCAACAAGGTCTTGTCACTGTACTTTGGTGGAACGTTCTGCCACTCTTCACAGCCGCCTGGGTTACAAAAAGGGAATACAAGGCAGCTGCAAGGGATCCCCCTTAGTGTGGAAGAGATGTCAGAAGAAATGTCTCTTCTCTTCCCTCAAGGCTGTTAGTCACAGATAGTGTGGCTGACAGGAAACTGTCATGGTCTGGCTCAACTCAAAGCAGTCTCAGGCTACTCTTAACTAGATGTAGGGCATGTGCCTCAGATTCCCCTTTGCCTGGGGCCTATGGCAACGAGCTGGCCTTGTCTAAAAGCTCAGGTAGGTTATTGCTGGTCTCTCGGGAGCTCCTAGAGCTTAGACAGAAGTCCATCACAGTGGTGGCAGGCTGATATGAACATGTATGTTTCGAAATTGCTGAGTCAGTTCCACTGGTGACTGGAAAGTTTTGCTCAGGTGCATGCCCAGTGCTGTGACCTTGGTGGTGCTGTGACCATGGTGTGGGCCCTGCCTCTGGCCTCCCTGGTGACACAAGGTGAGCACTATGGATCTGCCTGCCTTGCTAGAAGGGATCATGCGGACTGGAGCATCTTAACGACATGATGGGTGGTGTGCAGGGGAAGCTGCTGGAGCCCATGAGACCCTGTATGACAAAAAAATATTTTTTTCCCTGCTCAGTGCTTAAATGATGCGGATGGAGAGTGCAAACATCCCGGGAGAAACAGCAGTTCTGACATACAGTACTAAACTTTGGCAGAAAACTGTTCTTTGTCCCTGTCTATACATGACATTCCAGCCTAAAAGCTCCTGGCCCAAGGATGGGTTAGTCTGGCCTTAATTACTGGGTGTCAGAGCCTCCTGACCTGGCTGGGGCTGTGTGGCTGCTGGAGATGTTATGTTTGACTGATTTGTTCTGTTGCAGCACCAGCAAGTCTTGTCCTGAGTAATCTGCATGTGGCTGTAGGCAAAATGCTTTAGCTGGCCAAGTGCTCCTAGGCAACAGAGACCAGAGACCCTTGTCAGCATGACTGATATATATGGGATGTGGAGAGGAAAGGGTGAAAGAAGAGCCTGTGTCTGATCTCAGGAATTTTCTCCTGTAGCCAATGGGAAATGGGTCCTCCAGCTATGATAAGCAGAGATGCAGGGCTGCAGCTGGGTGTGCTGCGCAGACCAGTGCCTTCTCTGTGTACTGGTGCTCTTATGCACTCCTTGACACAGATGGATGTGTTCTGGTACCGAGCGCTGCGCATTGTCTGTGAGGTGTGTGCCACAGCCAGCCCTGGGCTTTGGCACAGCTGCGGTGTGATGTTTTACCCTTCTCACCTCTGTCTGCTCTGGTCCCCTCCAAGGAGGCTGAGGGTTAGCTGGAGAGCCCTTGGAAGGAAAAATGCTGGGAGAAAGGTAAAGAGAAAGGATGTGAGGCAAAGCCTGTTTGAGCTTCATCCTCTAGTGTTAGGAGAATTGCTGGTTGGAGAAGCAGCCTGCAGAGGACATGTATCGTCATGTGCATTACATAGCTTATACTGCCCAGATTCTATAAATGTCCAATGTCTGTGAATATCTGAGGGGTGAGTGTCAAGTGGATGGGGCCAATCTCTTTTTGCTGGTCAGCAGCAATAAGACAAGGAGCAATGGCTACAAACTGGAACATAGAACATGAGGAGAAGCTTCTTTACAGTGAGAGTGACGGAACACTGGAATAGGCTGCCCAGAGAGGTTGTGGAGTCTCCTCCTCTGGAAGCTTTCAAAACCCACCTGGATGCATTCCTATTCAGACTACCCTAGGTGATCTCTGGAGGTGCCTTCCAACCTCTAATGTTCTGTGATTCAGGAACTGGTCAAGCCTGTGTGCCCTGCACTAACAGTGGCACCAGCTGATGCTGAGTGACTATAGCCATGCTTAGAAGAAGTCTCCTTCTGGCTTCCAAGAAGCTCACCACCCTGGAGAGTCAAACTGGGAAGAGGTACAGCCTTGGTGGGGCATGTTTGTCTGTACCCAAGATAGCTTGTCTGTGGGTCTCAGCTGCAACAGCACAGGTGTAACACTAGCCATGGAAGCCAGGCTGCTGAATGGCTAGTAAAGCAAATGCAGTTGCCTGGAAGGCAGCCATGGAGACTGGAGGAAGCCCTCTCCCAGCATTGCTTCTTATCTCAGCTGCTCCTTCTGCCTCCCCACCGTGGACTTGGGCCAGCTGTGTCATCTCTGCCCCTCCTGCTGCTGGGTGCCATGGGCTCTGTCACAGCCGAGCCAGGCTCTCTACCTGGGGAATCACAGGGGAATGAGTCAGCAAGAAGCAGAGGGCAGGTGTTTGCCCAGCACTGAACTTTAAGGGAGCCCAAGGGTCTGACAGCCCATGCCAGGTTCCTTGGGTGATGGGTTGAGGGTGCCAGAAGGAAGCCAGAAAAGCCATAGGGTTTGGCAGGTGGAGGCAGAGCCTGTGGCTTGGAAACGGACTGGAGTCTGCCTTGTCCGAACTCATTCGCTGCTCAGGTCTCCTCCAGCCACAGGTACATTGCAGTCCTGCAGTGACCCAGGACATCCTCAAGGCTGAGGCTTTCTCTGGAGGTTCCAAGGACTAACAGTATGAGGCAGCAGAGCAGTAACCAGCTATCCCAGCCTCCTAGGCAGGAGGTGGATCTGTGTCTCTGTGCAGCTACTGGGGTGTCTGTCCAGCTCTGGGCAAGCTGAATATATCTCTGTCCTGGGGATGTCCTGCCTAGTAACCTTCCCATCTGTTCTGAGAGGGAGGAGAGGGTGGGAAAAGGAATGATTGCTTCTGGGGCAGAGTGATAACAAAATAGCTTTTCATTGATTTAGTCAACATTCAGTGTGTGGAGAGAGCTAGGACAGGGACAGTGCACTGCAGATCTACAGGCATGGTTGGTCACTGGCTCCAAAATATTTTGTGTGCCCTGGGATCTGATGCAGATCCTGGTTGAGGGGGTTGTGGATGGCTGCTTCCCTCATCCAGAGACCTGCACTCTGGTATTGAGTTTCCATCTAGCCCAGCTGGTCTCTTCTGAGTTTGACTTGGGATAACCCAGGTGTGTTGCAGCAGGCACTGCTATTGCTACCAGCCAGAGCAAAGATCAAATGCTTAAACAAAACCAGCCCCCACTGGTCTTAGTATTGAGGCTTTTTGTTTTTCCTTTTATTAAACACCCCCAAGGTGTGAAGGTGTGCTACTCAGTACTGGCTGCAGATACCTCCCCTTCTGCCTTTTGCACCCTTGGTTGGGCATGTTGGACACTAAAGGGCTCCACCCGCCTCTGGAGATGTGCTGGAGCTCTGATCCTGTTGTGGGGCTTCAGTTAAGTTGCAGCAGGCAGAGGCTGAGAGCAATAGGTTTGTGCAAACTGGGAAAGGGAAGGCAGTGAAAGGACTCCCACAGCTGCTGGCAGCTGTGGATTTGGAGAGAAGCCAGAGCTGGGCTGTCCTGGGAAGTGCCCAGGAACAGAATGAGAGGCAACAACACACAAGGGAAATTCCAGTTAGATATTAAGAAGAATATTTTTCCATAAGGGTGTGTTAGACTCTGGAGCAGGGCTTAAGGAAGGGAAACAGTCTCCACATTTGGAGACTTTCAGCTCTTGACAGGGACAGTCCCAAAGGAACTTGGTTGAGCTCAGCCCAGGTGCCAGCAGGATTGGACTGAAATTACTTGAGGTAATTTCCTTCCCACTGTTTTTTTGCCGTTTCTGCAGTTTTGGGGACATTTAGCAATGGAACATCTCATGACCTGCTAGACTGAGTGGCTTGGAGGCAAATGGTGGGCTCAGAGGGTTGCTCAGAGAGTTGTTCTCTCCATCCCCTTCTCTTGGCTTGGTTTGTCTCATCTGTACAGTATTAGCAGTGCCAGGGCATGGAGGCACTGGTTTAACAGCACTGGGCATCTCACTGCTTTGACCCCACCTATCTTAGCCATCTCTCCAGAAGTCTGTGTCTTTTTCAACCTTTATGAGTAGAGAAAGACAGTTGGCATGGGACAATAAACCATCTGCTCTGCTCTGGTGGCAGTGCAGAGCTGTAATCTCTAGAGGCATGCTGGTGTTGTTGGGAGGCTGGGAAGGATTCTTGTCCCCAACTCTCTGGCTTGAAGGGCTCCAAGGTTATCTTCTTTGTGGTGTCTGTCCCAAAGAATAGCATTTGCCATAGTCATCAGTAGCCTTTTTAAAGACTCCAGCTGCCTGGCCATCCTGAGCAGATGGAGGCTGAGATGAGACCAGAGGATTGCCTGGAAAGAAAATACCAGGAGCAAGTAATTCTATTTCTTTGCCAGACTTGTATTCTTATGGTTGCACTTTTCTTGATTCTGTCCTTCTGCAAGGCTTGCTGCTGGCAGCCTTATCAGCCTTGCCCTCAGAAATAACTTTGCTTTATCATTTATTGTGTTTCCAAGCTTTGACCTTGGTGCCTGACACTGCAGAAGCCTATATCCAGTGCATAAGTGCTTAAAGGATATCTATTATTTGCCCCATCCCATCTGTAAGTGTAGTGAGCCAGAGCAAAGACGGTTGTATCCAGCCATGGTGCCTGGGCAGAGCTGACCTGTAGGAGTAGTTAACATCTGCCTCCCCATCTGGCAGAGGCTGGGAGGATGTTCAGGCTATCCAGGTGCTTTAATATGGGTTTTCAAGGTCTGCAGCATGCCCATGAGCCTATGTTAGCCCAATTTCCTTCTCAGGTTGCTCCTCTCAGCCTCTCACTTGGGCTCATTGATGCTGAGATATCATCTCATTCAGAGCCTTGTGCTCTCTCCCTTTTTTGTCAGCCCACTCAGTACTGCTCTATGCACTCTTGCATTAGCAGGATACCTCTGTTACAACATCCACAATCATCAAGACCAGCAGGGTCTGATGTCTGAACCAGGAAGTCCCTGGTGTCCTTTCCCAGCTGCAGAGGTAAATCACTGCATGGCTGGGGACAAGCTCATTACTGGTAATCTGGGTAGAGCTCTCTGTCTCCCTAGAAAGGTCAGGTCTTAGTGAATTATCTGTGTTCAAGCAGCACAGCTGCCACCAGAGCTGAAGGTATTTTAGACCCAGTTGCCATAGTTGAGGTGGTTTCTGAGGTCTCTGAGCTTTGTGTTCCCATAGAAGCAGTGCAGCAAAACACGGGCCGCAACAGTGCCAGCGAGCAGAGTTTGCACAGAGGCTTTCACTTCTTGCAGGGACTGATGTGGTATCTCATGTCCTGTGCAGGAGGGTTGTCTGGGGTTGCAGCTGTGTCTCAAGCCCAACCCTGTTCACTATCACTTCTGAGAAGACGGAGGATGCTGATATGATGGTGCTCCACTGCTATGCAGTCCCTGTAGGCTGCACTTGCCAGATAGCCCTGAGGGCAGGTCTTTTCCAGCCTCTGCCTGGCACGAAGCACCAGTTGAGCTTTGGCTTCCTCCATATTCATGCAACATTCGGGTGCTGGATGGGTTCCCTCTTCTATGTCAAGGGTGTTCGCTACTGTGTGCATTGCTCAGAGTCCTGGCAGCCCTGCAGAAGTCTGGCCCCTTTAGAGTGTGGTGAATGCACCAGACAAAGGGCTTTGCTGCTGGCTGAATGCCACAGGTAGACTGGGAGGTTTGCTGGCTTCATGGTATGAATCAGAAGCTGCCTATGTGTCCTATTGCCCTGCATATGGCTTTGCCTGCAGTCAGGCATACCAGTCCTTCCTGTACCCTTGTTTCCCTTCACACAGCTTGTGCAGTTGTGTTTGCCTCCACTACAGGCTGCAGTGTGGGAGTTCAGGTTATAGCTGTGATGCCTGTTTCCTAATGCCACTGGGGTGTTTCTCTCTCAACTTTAGTCTCACAGGAAGTAAAGGCTTCTGTTTTCCCTGGCATGGCAGAGGACATTGAATTCATGGTGGAAATCTTCCTTCCCTGCGGTAGTCCTGGATGGGTGCAGCTCTTTACAAAGATGTTGAAAGCCTTACCCTTACAGCCCAAATCCCAGTCCAGCCTGGCTCACACTAGACTTGAGGCTTTCTAAATCGCAGCTGGAAAGGGGTGAACTGGGTGGGTGTGTGTAGCTAGATATTTGTGTGTGGTATCTCCTCCCACCATGTCACTTTAGGTGTCTAGCCCAGGGAATGGAAAAGATGCTGAATGTCCCCACAGCTGCTGCAGTCTTATCTGCAGGCTGCAGCTTGGTAACACCAAGCCAGAGGCCCAAGTGCCTGTGGCCAAGCACCTCCTTGGACAGGCTCTCACAGTAAAAGGAAGTGTATTGCAAGAGAGGTTGTGCTGGAGATGGACAGTTCCATGGGGTAAATGCTGCATGCAGAGTCCTTGCTGCCCTCAGCACTCAGGCACTTTGTCTGCTCCCTCTTCCCACGCATAGCTTTGATGCCTGTGGCTGCAGCTTCTCCAGGTAACGCAGCATCCCCAGGACCTTCTTCACTGCTCTGCAGTGCTGTGGTGACTGTTCAGGGAGGTAGGGAAAGATGACCTTGCTGTGGTTGTACCAGACGTGTGTTGGGGGTTCATCACTGATGCATGTGCAAGGAGGCTTCAGGTGGCATGGCTGTAGGTGTGTGGCACCTGGTGATGGGACAAGACTGGTGTAAGTTCAGGAATCAGGAGGCAGCAGAGCTTGAGTAAAGAGCTGGGGCCTTGAGAATATGCATGGGGATGGATGTAAACAGGACAACATCTAATGATAGAGGAGGACTAGGTAGGAGTGGGAGTGAAGAGGACTATACTGATGAGCTTGCAGAGCCCAGCTGCCATGTGGGGAAGGTAAAGGATGGTGCATCCATGATCAAGACAGCATGGACAGCTATAGAGCATCATGGCACAGAGAGAGCTGACTCAGTAAGGAGGGACAATGGGGCTTAGCATGGCTGTCGCTCTATGTGGGTTGGCTGGAAGGAGAGGCAGATGTGGGTCCTGTCATCTGCTTGATTACCATGCTGTTTTCTCCTAGCTCACAAAGCCCCACTGAGGATTACCTCTCAGGGGCTCACATTTCTATACCCAGATTGCAGTGATGAAGAACAGGCTGGGGTGTTTATGCCACAGTTAGATCACACTTTCCACACCGCATGGCCCAGGACAGGAAGTGGTTGGGGTGGAAGTTACCAGTTAGCTATTGCCTTTCTGATGGGATTAAGTTAAAGGAGTTGGAATAGAATTCCCAGCTCTGATACATACACCATAGCATCATTCTTTCTCTTGGGACATAAAATTGAAATGCTAACATTTGTGTATAACTTAACATAGCAAGGGTCTGGTGCTGTTCGGACACGGGGGATGCTTCCCTTGGACAATGTCCTTACTGAACGTGAAACACGGCAATGAATTGGTGCTGCAGCTGTGGCCGGAGACCCCAGGCATTGTGCAGGCACAGAGTGGAAGTGGTCCCTGCCCCTCTGCTATGACCCATTTGCTGCTTTCTTGTTGTCCTGTGACAGGCTGCACAGGCATGTGACACTGTAATCACCAGCGGTGGAAAATTTTCCATCAGTTGCATTTGGCACTGAGGTCTGGACTGGGGCAGTCAATCTTGTGTGGCTGTCTGGTGGCTGAGGTCCCAGTCCTTTGGGCCACTGTCCTGCAGAGAGAGGAGAACTGGAAGGGAGCTGGCCAACATGCTGCTGTGCCTGGGTGGCCAGGGGCTTGCTTTCTCTGTGAGTGCGTTGCTCTTTTCTCTGGTGTGACTGCCAATGCCGCAACGCCAGAGCTGCTGAGCTCTGCAGGTAGCCCTGGTGCTGAATCTCGCAGGCATGGTACTGATGGTGCCTAAGGCCTGGGAACTGTAGGGCAGATAGCCCAAGGTGAAAAGATGCAGCTTTTTGTGAAGCACAGCCAGCCCGGAGGACATACTCGTCTGTGTCCAGCTGTTGTCCTGGACCTGGCTTGCAGACTTAAGCACTTCCTACCTGGATGTGCCTCGGAGAGCAAAACAGGGGGCTGGTCCACCCTCCAGACTCCCTGCGCTGGGCAAAGTGAGTGCCACCTAGGGCTCGAGGAGGGTGAGTAGCTGCGCTGGAGCCCGGCAGCATTTTGCTGCCTCTGCAGGGATCCTCTTGGGCAGCGGAGAGTTTTCCCCACCCCCAGCTCTGCCGCTGCCTCTTTGTTTTCTGGCAGAAGCCTCTGTGCCTTTTCATTGCCGTTGAGGCGCTGAGCAGGAGCCTGCATGTGCGGCGTGCGCGTCTCGCTGGGAACGTGATGTTGTCTGGCAGGGCTGCCAGGCCGGGCGTCTTCCTTGCAGAGCTCTGGAGGCCAGCCGGCAGCTTCGAGGGTCTCCTATCCGTGGGCTGTTCCTCCGGCCAAGCAAGGCTTCAAGCCACTGGTTTCCGCCGCAAAACCCTCTTTTGCGTTGGCAGCATTTCTGCACCTTGCCACAAGTGGAGTAAGTTGGGTGTGAAGGGGCTGGTCCTCAGCTTGGCTCCGTAGAGGCTCGGGCTCTCTGTTGCAGTCCTTCTTCGCCCTCGGTCCCACTGAGCAGGCACCTGAGATTAGACCAGCGCCAGGGGCTGCAGAGACGGATACGGCGGTGGCTGAGGATTGCTTGGGCTGTGCCTGCTTCTCTGTGTATTTGATCTCTCGACTTCCAACGGGGACTGAATTCCTGAACTGGATTCTGGGGTTGGCTCTTGTGAAAGGATCCAATTATTTAAGGGCTTTGAGCATCTTCATTTGTTGCCCGTATCTGCGGCGCCCGGGTCTGCACTGGCTGGAATTCCAAGTGATTAGCGTGGCTGTGACATCCCTCCTAAGGCTGTTATCTTTACTCGCTGTCCCCCACCGCCCCCCTCTTCCTTCTCCGGCAGCAGCGAGCAAGAACGAGACAGGCAGGCAGAGACAAAGGTCTGTCAACCTGGGCTGTCCTCCCCGTGAGTGGCTGCTGCATGGGATTTCCTTGCCCTGTCTGCTGCAGGTTTCCTGGGCTCCTGGTTGAAGGCTGGAGCTGAGCGGACGTGGGATATATATCGCTGAGGTTTGAGCCTGCTGCTGCTGGGTGGGCACGGGGTACTACTGGCGGTGGAGATCTGCCCGATTGTCCTGATGGATTTTAAGCTGCTTTTCATTCTTTGACTCTGCTTTCCTGGGGAGAGGAGCAGCTGTGCATGGAGGAGAGGCTGGCAGCGGGGGGTTGGACGTTGGGGAACGCCATACACAGGTGGCTGTTGCATAAAAGGATCTGCTTGCAGACCCTGTGAGCCCCCCTTCCCAGCTGCAGGCTATTGTCAGTGTCGCTGCCTGCACGGGAGGCACCCGGGCAAGGTGTATGGAGGCAATCCATGCCAAGACATGGAACATCAGAGGGACCAGGGGCAAGCTCCGGAGCTAGGAGTTCTGCTCCTGCTCATCTCGCTCCCGGGAGAGGTTTCGTTGTGGTTGTCCTGGGTCGGCCAGGTGGAAAGGCTCAGTCATTGCAGCACCTGTGAATGGATATGGATATGGATGGGGCTGGGGCTCGGGAGGCACTGCATGTCTATGACTTCTCAGTAGCCTGCTGCAGCCTGGAGCCCCAGCAAGTTCCTGCAGAGAAGTCTGCTCTGTTGCCAGGGGCTTTTGCACCCCATCAGTGTCTCCTCTTGCAGCATGGGAGAGAGGGCAGCAGCAGCATCTCATGAACACAGATGATGTGGAGCAGAGGGAGATGTTGGGTCTGTCTCTGTAGAAGATATCTCTGGTGGATTCTAGGAGCTTGCACTCCTGATGCAAGCACTGCATCTTGGCCCATCCTTTCCCTCTGAGCTTGAGCTTCCTCTCAGTTATCAGGACATAGCCCAGGACTGAGTGAGGCTCTGCAGCTGTGTAAATCTGGCACAGCAGGAGGCCTCCTGGAGACCCTCAAGAGCAGCACTTGCCCATGTGAAAGGGGCAGGGATATTCCCTCCCCTTTCATCCTCCCTCCTTCCCTGTTTTCTGCCCTTTCTCCTTCCTTCCCTCCCTCCCTCTCTCTTGTTTCCACCAAGCATAAGCTTCTTCCTCCCCAACCTGAATCCCAGGAGAGTGCTAGAGTCCAAGTCCACATTGATTGTATTTCCCTTCAAGTAGTTTGCACCTCTAGCATCTGTCTAACTATCTTCTCTCCAGGATTGCCGCCTCTGATATGGGCAGCGCTGGAGGTGGTCTCCAGCCTCACATCTGTCTCCTGACAGTGGTATGCCTGATCAGTCAAGCTATGGAATCCTTCTCTGATGGTTGTAATGGAAACTCCTCTGTCTGCTGGCACTACTCAAGCTCTGCTCTTTGCCTATGACAGAGAACTTTTGGATTTGTGCTTCTGCTGGTTAGAGTTCCTTCCTCCTTGGATTCTGATAAAACCAGTGTCACTGTGACTTACTCTTCAGATGGTCTGCTTCCAGCACTTTCTGTTGCCCTTTTTGCTTTGTGCTCAGCTCTTACCAGGGATGATTATTTGCCCTCCTGTAATGACAGCTCCTCTTTATCCTGGCTGAGTGGTTCTGGCTTCACCCTCAGTGAGGCTGCAGAGATCTCCATAGCACATCATAGGAGAAGGAACAGGAGACAGGAAGGCAGCAGAAGCCACTTTGGTGTTGGTTTGGGTCTTTTTTGTAATCTAAATGGTGCAAGGACCCTTCTCAGTCCTGCCAGTCTGTAGATCAGGTGCTCTGTCACAGGCTGCAATGCCCAGACCAAAGCCTCTTGCCTGCTACATGCATGTCCCTATGACTGTCTGGCATTGCTGCTCCAGAAAGCCACATGTATCCCCAGTGCCTCTTTGGGCACAGCTCTTGCTCTCTTCCTTGCACCATTGCTGTGCTGCCAGCCCTAGAAGGCTTCAAAGATTCTGCCAGTCCTGCCCTGGAACATATGGCCTGGTGGGCAGAGTTGCCCCTGCACCTGTCCTGCTTCCTTTCTGACCGGTATAGTTGCAACAGCAGCAGATCCTTTTGCAGGCTGCAGCCTAGCATGTAGTACAGCTGCTGCATCACCCACCCAGGGAACTATTCCTCACCCTCTATCCTGCTTTGTTGCCACCAAAGACCATGGTCTGTTCATGCTAGGTTCCCTCTGGATGTGCTAATAGGAATGAAAACAGCAGGTAAGCCCCAAGTCTCTCCTCACCCAGTCTAGGCCAAGCTGTGTCATCCTACATCAGGTTCTGGTGGCCCGGTGGCCCTGCACTTTCCCCACATATCTTCTGGCACAGGCTATTTCATGGCAGTTGAAATGTAGTGCACTTCATGGAGAGAGAGGAAAGCTCTGTCTAGCATAGCTCCAGACCCAGGTACAGGGAGACTCCAGCAAAAGCACAGGGGCCTTCCTGTTCTCTGAGTGCTGAGGGAGGTCCTAGGAGCTTGGCAGGAGCAGGGCAGAGAGCAGGAGGAGCTCTGTCTGGATTTCCCTCAGCAAGCAAAGTCCTTTAACTCCTATCTTAAAGTCAGAGCACCAGCATAGGCTGAAACACTGGCAAAGTCACCATCAGCTGGGCTAGGAGAGGCCAAACCCTCAGCTTGGGCACATGAAGTCTACATGCTGCATCTAGGGGATACCTGTGCTGCTCAGCCGAGGAGGTGACCATCTGGATCTGACTCTTTCCCATCTGAGTGGCCAGAAGTAAGGCTCTGGAGATGCCTGGCTCAAGGGGAGGAGAAGGAAGTGGTGACCAGCTGCTGTCTGTCCATTCCTGCTTAGGGATCCTGATCTTTGTGTTGCTCTCCTGGTCTGTGGAAGGGTGGTGGTGGTCTCCAAACAGATTCTGTAAGAGGCCGAGCCCTGCTGTGAGCTGGCTGTGTGCTCAGCTGGGAGGAACTGTCCTAGGAGACAGAGCTAAACAGAACCAAAAAGAACCCCCCATGGCTAGGGAAAGGGAAATGGAAACCTGCTCTGGACACAGTGCCTTACACATCAAGGAGAGTAAGGAGCAGTGCTGTGATTTAGCTACTTTCCATTCCAGCCTGGTAACACATACAAGGAGGTCCCAAAGTGTACTTGGAGACATTTTTGAGGTAGGCTGGAGAATCCTGGCATGATGTTTCAAGTGACAGTGTCTGGGTTGGCAAAAGATGGTGCAGCCCCTTTTGCTAGGCATCTGCAGTACGTCCAGTGCTGGCATCACCTGGTGGCTGGTGGTGAGGTCTTGCCTGGAAAGGATTTGTTGTGTCAGCATGCCAGCCTCTCTTGATGGACCTATTCTCCTGAAAAGCAGCTGCTGTTGAAGGGTGAAAGGCTGTGGCTGCAGAGGGACATGGGAAGAAAAAAGATGCAGGTGAAACTGTTTATTTGTCCTGGTGTGGACACACTCGAGAAATACCTGGCTTTCTTCTCTTGCACCATGCTGACTCTTGGTGCTGGCTGCTGATTTTGCTTCCCAGTGGTTGACTGTGCCACCTAAGTTGTGGAACAAATGTTCCCCAGGGATGGAGGAGGAAAGCAAGCAACCTTCCAGGCAGGCATAACACAGCATGTTACCCCTTGGCAGACGCCCATAGCTGCAGGCATTCACTTGCTTTTCTACCTGCCTTAGTGCAGGCTTTGTGAGGGGGGGAGCATAAGAAGCTGATCTTTACAAAGAGCTTTTGTTGAGGTTTTGGACCAGAGGTTTGTTATACTGCGGTATTGATTTGCCCTGTTGCCAAGTGGTGCTTGGGAGATGGTGTATTGTATCTCTGTTCTAGCTGGTCACTGGCACTGCCCTTCCCCAGCACTGCTGGCAGTGGCCATGACTGCCTGTTAATTACAAATCATAGCAAAAATGTCATGAAATAACAGCCTGTTTCCTAGGGCAGGCGAGGTCAGGCAGCAAGCACAGCAAGTGACCTGTGGAAGCTCACTTCCCACTTAAAATATGATGGGATGCAGAATTTGCCAGACCGGGGAACCAGAAGCGGGGTGCACTTGGGTATTTGATGCCTCTGAGCGTTATTAATCTGCCTGGCTCTGTTGTTTCCAGCCTTCAGAGGAGTGCTCACTGCTGGGTTGGGATGCCCAGCAGGACAGATGGTGGCTTCCCTCTGAATAGCTGCTGCAGTGAGCCCCCAGCTGCATGGAAGGAAGGTGGGGAAGGCGTGCTTCACAGGGATGGGCAGCATTTCCCCCTTCACATTGAGGTTACTGTGCCACAGTAATGGACTGCCACAGAGGGGCTCAGGGTAGGTGGATGTGCCCAAGAACTCCTGCCCACTCTGAAGGTATTGCACCGTGAGCTGCTGCCTGGCTGACTCTCTTCCTTGCCCTTTTCCAGACATTAAAGCTGCAGAGCCAGTGGATTTTGACAGCAGGGGAGCTATGCTGCATCTGCAGATCTCCATTGTGCATCAAGGGCAGATCTGAGCAGGTGAGTGCAGTGCACACGAGAGGACTACCGTCTTTGTGCTGAAGGAAGCTGATGGGGGCCATCATAATTCAAGGCTGTCAGCCTCCTAGTTTCTGCATTCTCTACTGGGGATCTCCTACTGGAAGAAAACGATAGCAAGCTCTTCTCTTTGTCTGTAGGGGCAGAAACTGCCCTGTGCTGTGGGTGGGAGGGGTGGGAGATGGACATGAAACAAGTGGCTACCTGAAGGTCCAGAGGTTGTTGGTGAACTGCAGTGTCTTTGAAAACAAAGCATAAAATGGTTGCCAGAAAGAAACAGAGATCTGTTAGCATGCACAGAATTTCATATAGGAAGGCATCCGGAACTGATGTAAAATACAAGCCAGCTGTGAGAGTTCACAGCTTAGCTTAAAGTGTTTGTGGTGTAAATGAGAATAAAGGTGATAGCACTGCCTGAGATGTCTGAGGTGTTACATGGCCTTTGGATTTGGGAGATCGGGAAGGGCTGAGCCTCAGTGCTGCCTTCTCTGCCTGTGTGACCCTGCAGGCTGGAGTTACCCTCCTGCCCTTCTCCTGAAAAGCATCTAAATCACTACCTGCTTCTGCTTTCCTTCCCTTCAGAGACACTGTGGAACCTGAACAGCTGGAGCAGTGAAGAGGCTTGAAGGTGCACCGTGATGGTGGGAACCATCCCACGGCAGCCACGCCGCTTCTGGGGGGTGCCTGGCTGGCAGGCGGCTTCAGCTGTTTGTGCCAACAACTGCCCGCTGTGGGACAGGGAAGTTCATCCAGAGCAAAACGAGGTTCTGCTGCAGAGGGGTGAGTCAGGGTGGCTGCCAGGACAGGATGCAGAATTATGGGTTACACAGGGGCGGTTGAGGTTGCCATGGATTTCTGGTGGTCATCTAGTGGCACCTAGAGCTGCTGCCAAAGGCCATGTCCAGATAGCTTTTGATTATCTCCAAGGTTGGAGACTCTGCAACATCTCCGGGTAATTTGTTATGGTGCTCAGTCACCCTTGTGGTAAAAAAGAGTTTCCTGATGTTCAGAGGAAACCTTGTGTTTTGGTTTGTGCATGCTGCCTCAGGTCCTGTCACTGAGCACCACTAGAAAATGCCTGGCTCCATCCACTTTACACCCTCCCTTTTAGGTATACATTATATACATTGATGAGACTCCTCCAATCTAGTCCCCCACTGTCATGGTGTGCCTTTGCTGCACTCTCTCAGGTGCCTCACCAGTGCTGAGCAGAATGGAAGAATCAACTCTCTTGACTTGCTGCCAGTGCTTTGCCTTGTGCAGCCTGGGACACTGTTGTCCTGCTTTATGGCAAGGGTGCCCATTGCTGGCTCATGGTCAAGCTAGTGTCCACCAGGACCCACAGGGCCTTTTCTGCCAAGCTGCTTTTCAAGTGCTTGGCCCCCAACGTGTCTTGGTGCGTGGTTATACCTTTCGTCACTGCTTTTAAGCAAAACCCCTGCTCTGCCATTCTTCCATCCTCATCATGGCAGTCTCAGAATACCATCTGTGGCCTCATTTTTCCAGGCAGACTTTGACCCACTTGCGTTAAAGCAGTTCCTGCTCGCTGCCCCTAAGCCTTTGCCCCACAAGAGCTGGCAGAACTATGGGTATAGAAAAAGGACAGAGCTTCCAGGCATGGGCAGTTTCCCAGACTTTGGAGCACAGTCCGCTCGGTCAGTGACTTTTCCTGTATCTCCTCAGCACTTGAAGCCATTTCAGTCTTTATCAAGCCAGAAGACATGGCCAGGATTCTCACAGCTCTCAATCTGGGCCAAAAATCAAAAGCGAGGCACCATGCATCATGAGGGCCCAGTCCTGTTCACTATCTTTATTGATGATCTGGACAAGGGGATTGAGTCCAGCGTCATTAAGTTTGCGGATGACAACAAGCTAGGAGCAGATGTTGATCTGTTGGAAGGTAGGAGAGC
Source organism: Tricholaema leucomelas (assembly GCA_013400475.1). Taxonomy (NCBI): domain Eukaryota; kingdom Metazoa; phylum Chordata; class Aves; order Piciformes; family Lybiidae; genus Tricholaema lacrymosa; species Tricholaema leucomelas. The sequence continues at coordinate 78,508 of WAAF01015184.1, read as the reverse complement.
CCTGCAGAGGGACCTAGACAGGCTGGATGGGTGGGCAGAGGCCAATGGGATAAAATTTAACAAGGCCAAGTGCAGGGTTCTGCACTTTGGCCACAACAACCCCAAGCAATGCTACAGGCTGGGGACAGAGTGGCTGGAGAGCAGCCAGGAGGAAAGGGACCTGGGGGTACTGGTGGATAGTAGGCTGAAGATGAGCCAGCAGTGTGCCCAGGTGGCCAAGAGAGCCAATGGCATCCTGGCCTGTATCAGGAACAGTGTGGCCAGTAGGACGAGGGAGGTTATTCTTCCCCTGTACTCAACACTGGTCAGGCCACACCTTGAGTACTGTGTCCAGTTCTGGGCTCCTCAATTCAAGAGAGATGTTGAGGTGCTGGAACGTGTCCAGAGAAGGGCAACAAAGCTGGTGAGGGGCCTGGAACACAAACCCTATGAGGAGAGGCTGAGGGAGCTGGGGTTGTTTAGCCTGGAGAAGAGGAGGCTCAGGGCAGACCTCATTGCTGTCTACAACTACCTGAAGGGAGGTTGTAGCCAGGTGGGGGTTGGTCTCTTCTGCCAGGCAACCAGCAACAGGACAAGGGGACACAGCCTCAAGTTGTGCTGGGGAAAGTATAGGCTGGATGTTAGGAGGAAGTTCTTGCCAGAGAGAGTGATTGGCATTGGAATGGGCTGCCCAGGGAGGTGGTGGAGTCACCGTCCCTGGGGGTGTTCAGGAAAAGCCTGGCTGAGGCACTTAGTGCCATGGTCTAGTTGACTGGCTAGGGCTGGGTGCTAGGTTGGACTGGATGATCTTGGAGGTCTCTTCCAACCTGGTTGATTCTATTCTATTCTATTATGACCATTGAGTCAGGCAGGAGTGGGTAGATGGTGCAGGAGCCCATGGTGGACTCTGCAGCTTCTGGTACTTGCCAGCTGCTAACTGAGGTGGTGAAGGTCCTTAATTCAAGCTGGTGGAGTTAACTGTGGTGTTGAGTCAGGTTCCTGTCTCTGCCGTGGGGTTGGTAGTGTAGTGCACTAGTGCTGCCTCATTCAGCACATGTGGCTGGAACAGGTCTTCTTGGCAGGTGCTGGGAGATCTTGACCTGCAAAATGAACCCCAAAACGCATGCAGAGTTATGAAGTAGGTATATTTTATTACAGCGCTGGGTGCAGGATTGATGGATTGATCCTGCCTGCACACCCCATGCTGGCACAAGCCACAGTTTATGTCACAAGAGCATGCATATTCATAATAAGGGGCAGGGTTATTACAGTTATTTCTTGGAGTTCATTAACACAGGTATTTTTCCATCCTCCACCCCAGTTCCAATCCTGGTGGTCTGGAATGGTTATCTGCGCTGAACATCCCGCACAGGCTTCCTCACAGGGTTTTTCTCATCTCTGGTCAGCAGACCTTTCTTTGTCGCTGATGTCAGGACACCCCTGCTTCTCCTTTATCTCTTTCTTGCTTTCCTTAGTCACTGCAGGCCTGGGTCTTCACAAGATTGCTTATCACAGATCTCCAGTGAGTAGCTGCAGACACTTCTACAGTAGCCCTTGTTTAGGTTTGCAGATTATCAACTGATTACTATAAACAAACATCTCTACAGAGTTTGGTATTTTATGGTTTGTCACAGACACCCTCAAAATGAGCATGTGGTCTATGAGACCTTTTTACCAGCATTCCTTGATTTTTTTTATATCAATCTTGTTGCTGTTTCCCAGAGGGGTGACTACAGGCATGAGCCCCTGAGACTGGTCCGACCTGCCTGATTCCTGCACTCCAGAACAGCACAGGCACGTCATGTCCCTGACAGAGGGCAGGCACCCTCTCCTGACTTGTCCAGGCATGTCGCTGGTAGTCTTTGGCCCAGCTGGAGACTCCTCTCCATGCCTAGGCTAGGAAGGAAATGCTGATCCTGCAGGATTCCCTTGAAAGCCATGCCAGCCTGGTTTCTCTTCTTGTTCCCGGACAAGGACGTCTGAGTGAGACTGTGCAAGTTACTGCCCACATACCCATAGGTCTCTTGTGGCCAAAAGCCTGGATGATGACAGTGATCTCAGGCTGATCTCTATCATTCTGTTCTCTCTTTCCAGATGTTGTGCTGCAGTGCACTCTGTAGCAGAAGGCTCACCTCGACATCCTGAGTGAGGTGGGGTCCAACTCCCACCCCCCCATCCCTACACCCTGACCTGTGGCACTTTACAGCCCCTCTCCTGCTGCTGTATGGGCTACTCTGACTCCAGCTCTGCTCGGAGTCCAGGCAAGTAAGGCTCCATGCGGCACATCCACGCAGAGACGTCCCTGCCCACAAGCACGGACCCCAGCTTGCCCCAGCCCAGTGGAGAGGCACCCTTGGAGCCTTCCTCGCAGCGCTGCACCCACCACAACATCCTTATGGGCTACAATGAGACAGAAATCAAGCGCCAGAAGGTGTACCAGGTCTCCATCTTCTCCCATCTCTCCAGCTCCCCTGAGAGCACAGAACAGTGGGCAAGCAGCCGATCGGCCGTCAAGAGAGGCTACCCTGAGCAGCGAACTCCAGAGGGGGTGCGAGATCGCAAACGAACTCACTGGGGTGCTGTGGGGGTGGATGGCAAGAATGATGGGGGCCCTGGGCAGGCTTCTCTGGAAGGTGATGATACCTTTGAGGACGGTCTGCTAGTGGAGGAGCTATCCCTGTGTGGCTCTGCCCAGCACTTCTCCCACAGTGGGTTGTGGGTGGTGGAGCACCGGTGTGAGGGCAGCCTTAGCCAGAGCCCTAAGGCCAGCAGAGAGAACAAGCTGCAGGATGTTGCTACTGCCGCCACTGCCTCCTCCTCCTTTTCCTGGCCCCAGCACACTGCTTGCAGTACTTTGCACACAAGAGACAGTTGCCCTGTCTCATCAGAGGATCAGCCCACAGGCTATGGGGATAATGGTGAGCAGGCAAGTGGCTGCAACTTGCCTCACCATGATTTGCACAATATTGCACAAACAGCCTGGCTGGACTCTGGTGGGAAAAAAGAGAAGCCAGGGGGCAGCCCAGCTCACAGCAGCAGGGCTACTAGAGAAGAGGAATCGCCAGTAGCAGCCAACGGGTGCAAGAATCCCCCAGCTCCACAGACAGCACTCAGCCCTGAGCCCAGCAATCTGAGCTCCGTTGAGAAGACACCCTGCGGAAGCAGCCAGCTCAGTGGGAGCAGCTGCCTGGTCAAAAGGAAGCTGCTGCCTGCTAGTGAAGTTGTGGCTGACTCCTGCTCTGAAGATGAGAGCCTGTCCCACCCGACAAAAAAGAAGAGGGCCCTGCTGTGCCATACAGTGCCGACAGCCTGCCGCAGCACTGATGCCAAGGGAGCCCCTTTCTGGAATCACTTGCTTCCTAAGGCCAAGGTGAGCATTCACTTGCAGAGGATGGGTTTGGGGATTCCCAGAGCTTAGGGCTGTCCTCATGGGCAGTGTGGTCCTTCATGGCATCACACCCTGTGACCTGTCCCAGTGCTGCAGCACTGGCGTGAACAGGGCAACAGCTGACACTCAGGCCTGGAACATGGCCTGTAGGTTGTCATCGGCTCTTCACATCTGATGGGCACTTCATCTTCTGTTTACAACCACCTCTTTAGCCTGGAGAGCCTTGCTTAGACAGGACACAACCTTCTCATGACAATGAGAGTTGGACACATGGTGTTGGGCCACAGCTGGTATCTGGCAGCTTCCCATTAAGCTAGAGTTACCAACAGGCTTGGGAATAGTGGCTGGCTTCTGCCTGCAGGATGAGGAGGAAAGCAGAGGTGTGGGGTTGCATGAATTCCTGGCCATGACATCCATCACAGCAAGCTTTTGACAGCAGGGAGCAGGACTGAACGTGCTCTGGACAGGGAGTGGGAGCCCCAGTGCTGTGTGCAGAGATGCCAGCAACTGTTCTGCAGTTCTGGGGTGCCTGTGACACATTCCCAGGGTGCCACAAAATCTCAGAATCTCAGAAATGGAGTCTCTGGAGGTCTGCAGCCACCCTTGCAGTCCAGGAGCTGCGCAGGATTCCTCCCTGCTCACTTGTCCCTCCTGACTGCAGTAGGTTCATGCTACAGGTGGCATGCTCTTTTTTCCTGTGGCATCCCATCATGCTGAACTGATGGCAGAGCTCTAGGTTCTTTCTGCTTAAAGCTGGGACACACTGTCCATGGAGCACAGCTCTATCCCTGCCTGCATGCCCTTTCTGGTGACTGTCCCTCAGTTCAGTTGCCCCCAGTGCTGCCCTTGCAGGGTGAAGCCCTCTAGCATAGAAACATAGAATCAGTCAGGGTTGGAAGGGACCACAAGGATGATCTAGTTCCAACCTTCCTGCCATGGGCAGGGACACCCTACCCAAGATCAGGCTGTGCAGAGCCTCATCCAGCCTGGCCTTAAACACATCCAGGGATGAGGCCTCAGCTACCTCCCTGGGCAACCCATTCCAGCTTCTCACCACTCTTCATGCTGAACAACTTCCTCCTCACCTCCAGTTTGAATCTCCCCATCTCCAGCTTCCCTGTTTTTTATCCTGCCCAATCATGCCAGCCCACTCCATCATCCTTTTGTGTTATGCTGCCCTTTGAGTGGCTTCCTTAAGGGAAAACCATTTGAAAATTGACATCTTTAAAGGGAGGCTGCATAATGGCTCTGTCTTTAATCCCTGCACCTTACAGCTTTAGGAGCCTGGCTGTGGGCAGGGGTGGACAGTAAACCCCTCTGCCCAGGACTTCTTATGAATTACTGTGGATCAGAACTTTGGCTGGGCTGGTCAGGGAGCTCCACTGCACTTGTTACCATTCCCTGGGAGATGCAAGGGAGTGTCGGTGCATGGTTCTGTCTGGGAATGTCTTGTCACTGGGGCTGGGCCTGAGACCTGCCTTGCAAGGTGGGAGTCACACGCTGCACTGCCAGCTTGAGTACCAGCACCCCCATTCCCAACAGAGCCACTCTGGGGTTTGGGCAGCCCCACAACCCCACCAGACACCCCACTTTGCTGCCTTACTGGCTACCCCTGCAGAGACTACTGACAGCACCCCAGGGACGGGAGCCTGTCTGATCTGCTGGGGCTCTAGTGAGGCTGTGGGGCACAGCAAGGGGCAGTGGCACCTCCCGGGGGCATGGAGTTCCCAGCTGCTGCCATAACGTGGTTCTCCATTTTGTGTCCCCTCCAGATCTCTGCGAATTGCACTGTGGTTGGGAGGAGGCTGAAGAGCGGGCTGCGCCTCAAATTGTGAGTGTCTTGGCAGCCCTCTGGGGTGGACATGGGGGCTTAGGATATTCAGCCACCCTGGCACCCTGCTGCCCTGTGGGAGGTTCAGATTGAGTCCCTCATCCCTGCCCCAGGCAACTCTCACCATGAAACTCACAAGGCTACAGAGTAGTGGTACATTTCTTCTTCCCTCGGGGGGAATAGCAAAGTGGGTTCAACCTCCACCAAAGAAAAGAGATGGGGGACCTAGGGAGGTGTCCACATTCCCAGGAACTCAGGCAGCTGAGGGCTGCTCTCCAGCGCAACACCAATCTTCTCTATTCTCTCAAAGGCGACATCTTCAGAGCTGCTTCCAGAGGGACACCAGGTCCTCCACAGTGCCCTGGGCCACCACGACAGTTAGTCATGCTCTGCTGGGAAATTTTGAGGTAACAGCACCTACCTGGGAGGGAGGTGGGTACAGGGGACTCCAGGCTAGACAGATGATAGGCATGAGAGGCTGTGCCTGATGGCAGCCCTGGTATGGGGCTGTGCTGATTGTCCTCAGGGACCTGCTGTACGCTGGCCATGTCACAGCCATCACTCACAAGCAGGATGGCTCAGCCAGCAGATCCTTGGGCAGAGCCTAGATGCTCTTGCTGCTCCTCTATGTTAAATGGCTGGTTTTAGCCCACCAGTTCAGGACGAGTCTGTCTCAGAGTGAGCAAGCAGGGCCCCTTGCAGCAGGTGGCCTCTGGATATGTGAAAGCAAGCAGACGTGGTTGCAGTGGAGATGGAAGTGCAGCTTCGAGGTGAGGGGCAGGACTAGTGCCTGAAGGTCCCTAATGCTTCTCTCCTCTCTCAGGAGTCATTCCTGAAAGGGCGTTTTGCACCGTCGGGGAGGATTGAGGGGTTCACAGCAGAGATCGGTGCCAGCGGCTCCTACTGCCCCCAGCATGTCACTCTGCCTGTTGATGTCACCTACTTTGACATCTCTGAGCACAGCATGCCCTCACCTTTCCTGGTACGTGAAGGAGGGAGGGCAGGGATCGTGGGGAAGGTGAGTGGGGGCTGTGTCCTGGCACCACATATTCCGGAGGCTGCCCTTCTGGCTGAAGCAGCCAACTCCCTCAGGAGACCCCCGGCTGTGCTGGAAGCAGTATGTAACACCAGAAAGCAAAGAGGGAAAGAGGAGGGAACCCTTGCAGGCATATAAACAGGCAGGCTGCTGCTCAGCTGCTGTGTTATTTTTTTTAAAGAGCAGACAGAATGAGATGCTCTCAGATGAACTGGAAAAGAAACAGAGAGTTCCATTTGAAAAGAAAGACACAGAGAAATTACAGAGAATATGCAGGATACATGACAACCCCCTTGAGTCGTCCCCCAACCCAGAAGTAATCTACAATCCCCAGTGCTCCTCTTCTCCCCCGCCAGCACCTCTGCCATCCATTGGCCCAAACAAGGCCTCTGCAAGCCCCAAACAGGTCCACTCCTTACATGTTTATCTAGATAGGTAGCTCCTGCTAGAGACAGCAAGCAGAAGGGAGAGGAAAGGAGGATGAGTTGGCCTTGCTGACAGTTCATAGAGAGATAGTGCAATTATAGGATTGAATAACAATGCTACACTTTCCTGTGTCCTTGTCCTAGACTCCTCTAGTCCCTAAAGGATTTTTAGCTCTGTGGTCCCCAACCTATGACACCACCCATCTCATGGTGGTTGCTTTGCTGATCACCTCTATGTGGCCTCTTGTTCACCCCTCGGTCTGGAGAGGCACTGAGCAGGGCATCTTTTTGCTGCCTCATGCCAGGCATTCCTGGTGAGGGGGATGCCCAGTCCTGTGCTGGATCCCAGCTGGGTTCTCTGCAGACTTTCTCACTCTCACTCTTGCTCTAGGGAGTGATTGACTTGGAGACCTTGGGAAAGAAGGGTTACAGTGTCCCCAAAGCTGGAACCATCCAAGTGGTGAGTTGTGTTCTTGGCCTCCAGTAGTACCATGAGGTGGGGGTCAGGTGAGTTCTGGTTGGCCACTGGGGTGGGGATATGTTCCATTACATTGTTCAGCAGGGCAGCACCAGAACACTTGTAGAGAGGAGGTATATGGCTGCCAAGACAATACAGTGAAGGGGAGCATGGGTGCCCCTGGAGCACTGGTAGGGAGTAAGATGATGGCAGATGCAGGGAAGGAAGAAGCTGGTGAGTGGGGGGACATGTGAGCATGTTTTGTGCAGTGAAGATGGAATGCAGTGGGATAGGAGCAGAGGAGTGGAGGTGGGTGGAAAGGACTGACCTGTGGGCCTCAGGTTAATCCCTCAGGCTTTCTGGATCCTTGGACCTGCTGATGCTGCCTCCTCGTGCCTCAGCCCTGCCCTATGGATCTATTCCTGTGCCCATCCCAGTCTCACACTCTGCCCCTCTACCACCAGACCTTATTTAACCCCAACAAGACTGTGGTGAAGATGTTCTTGGTGACATACGATTTCCGGGACATGCCAGCCAACCACATGACATTCCTGCGCCATCGCATCTTCCTGGTGCCCGTGGGGGAGAAGGAAGGAGCCACTGTGGCTCCCAGCGACCCACCAGGCACTGACCTGCCCCGCAGGGTCCTCTGCTACCTGATGCACCTAAGGTAGGCTGTGCGGGGAGTGGGGGAAACCTGTCCCAGGATCTCCCCTGGGCTTCGCTCCCATGTGTCGCTGCCTCCCACAAGCTTGCAGGCCAGGGTAGGGGAGCAGTAGCTTGATCCCCTCATCCTGGGGAGGAGCAGAGGTTGGCAGATCCTTTGGGGGGGTCAGGGCTCCCCACCCTGCATGGCCACCTTGACCAGGGGCTGAAGTAGGCACTGGGTGTGTCACCCACTGAGGCTGTCCTGCTCTTCTTTGGAAGCCTAAGGTCCCTCCACCCTGCTCTGGTCTCTGTTCAGGTTTCACAGTTCCAAGTCGGGGAAGATCTACCTTCATGATGACATCCGACTGCTCTTCTCCCGCAAGTCAATTGAGGTCGACTCGGGGATCCCCTATGAACTGAAATCCTTCACAGAGATGCCGAGGAACCCCTGCTACTCTCCCCGGGCCTGACCATCCACCAGGGCCTCTGGGGAACCTCCAGCACAGCACTTTGGGAAGAGATGAGTAAAGAGCCAGCAAGCAAGCACCAACTTGAATACTGCCCTCCCTGTGCCCCTGTCCTCCACAGCAGTATGGACACTTTGCCTGTGGCCTGCTGCTGGGCTAGGATGACCAAGGAGGCTTCACCAGGGAGGGGCAGAGTCTGGGGAGCAGCCCTGGCACTCCAGAGACATGCCCAAACCTTCTGCAAGTGCTGCTCCCAGCTTGGAGACTTGGCTGTAGCCAAGATGGGGATTGAAGAGTTGGGCCAGGGGCTCCAAGTGAGGCTACCCACTGGTCTGCTCTAGGAACACAAAGTGTGAAAGAGTCTGTATTTATTAGTATTTATTGTTGCTGGGAGCACAGAGGACTGGAGGTGCTGTGCTGTTCTTACCCCAGCGCTGTCGGTGCTGGATGAAGCCCCTGTCAGTGCAGGGCCACCCACATTAAGGCAGGGCTGTGGGGATTGCGAAGGTGACTGGGGATGGGGACACACTGGCCTGAGGAAGAGGGTGACTCCCAAAAGCCCCAGGAGAGTCAAAGACTTGCTAAGCACCTGCCCTGTGGGGCCAGCCCCACTTCAGGCAGCTTAGGAAGCCCTCTGTTTCTCCTGAAACACCTCTAAGGAAAGACGGAGAGGAGCCTGTCACTGACAGGGAGGTGACCATTACCATGGATCCTGGGGCTGAGAGACATGGTAGTCACAGGGTGGGGATCTGGGGTCCTGTTAAGGAATAGGGGCACAGACCTCCTGGCAGGAGTTCTCAGAGCCTGGGTGTGCTGTGAATCGGAAAGCAGGTGGAGATTGCCAAAAAACATCACTTGCACAGTCTGTGTGTGGAGGGTGAAAGATACCCACAAGACAGCTCTAAGCAGCAGCTTGCCAGTAGTGTGACTGGGGGCTGGAGCAGGGGCAGGAGCCCCAGGTTAGTTCCTGGGAAGAGGGGAAGGAGCCCTCAGGCTTGACCTTCACAAGGGGGTTTGGAGATGACCTGGAGCTGCAGCTTTGGAAACCCAAGAGCTGTGCCCCCACTGGCATCAGACACATGAAGGAGGCAGGGGTGAAGGGAAGAAGGACCTTGCATATGCCTTTTTTCCCCCATTACCTCTCTGACAGGTTCCTAGTGTCTGCTCAGGCTGTGGGCTGGCCTAGTAACTCTAGGGGCAGGCCTTTACCCAACCATCTGCCAGACTACAGCGGGGAGAGGGGGCCGAATGACCTCACTGGGGTGGACATGACCCTAGGGCCTCTATGGGCTGGTCTTCATTTTAACCAAAGCCCACTCCTAGTTCATGGTGCTGCACCTGAACCACTGGGTGGTGGAGCTGGGGTGTGACGCCAAGTTCGGCAGTCAGCCATAGCAGGCAAGTGGGTGGGCAAGTGAGATCCTGTACTCCCACGTCCGGGGGTGGCAGAGAGAATCGGTCTCTGCCGGGCCTGGGGGATGGGGTCCTGCACATCCACCCGCACCAGCGTCCTGCTGTGCCCGTGACACCGGGGTCTGGCTCATCCCCACACCCCGGAGTCTGCCCTCTCCAGGACACTGGAGTCCTCCCAGCACTGGGTCTCGGTATCCCACTTCCCTTTCACCTGCCCTTCTTCGCCAGGACACCAGGGTCGCACCGGATCCCGCTCGCCGTGGCCCGGCCGGGCAGGGAGGTTGTACTGGTACTTTTGGTGTTTGTTTTTAATTTAATAAAACGCACGTTTGCCGGCGAAGCGCGGAGAGTGCGGCACCCGCGGGCCGGCGGAACCAGGAGCAGCAGTCTCCGCGGCCGGGCGGGCAGTCCTGGGCGGCGCACCGGGCACGGGCGGGGCCTGCCGCGAAGCTCTTCCGGAGTGCGAAGGGGATCAGTGGCGGCAGCGCGATGCTGGCGCGGGCAGGGCTTCGTGCCGGGCCCAGCCTCGGCCTGCTGCAGGTGCAGCTGCGGGAGGCCTCGGGGGCTTGGGGTGGTAACTGGGAGGCCGTGGGAAGCCGGGCAGGGGGGTGTCCGGGGTGGAGGCGTGCTGAGGAGGCCGGGGGGAGGTTCTGGGCGTTGGGAACCTGGGCGGGTGGGCTGAGGGTGTTGGTCTCGGGGCTCTGGGGTAGTGCTGGAGTCGTGGCAGCTCGGCTGCGGGGAGCTGCGCTGGGATAGGGGAGTGCGGGGTGTCTAGAGGAGACCTGGAGGTGAATGTGTGTGAGGGGGTTGAGGATGCGGGGGTGGTGGTGTTGGGAGAGCCTGGGAAACCGCGTGTGTGGAACAGCGAAGTGAGATGAGAGGGTGGAGAAGGGTTGTAGGAGAAACAGCTATAGCGGACTGTGAGGGCCTAAGAGGTGGGTTGTGGTGTGGAGTAGAGGTAGTGAAGATGTTCAGGCTATGCCAAGTGGGAGGGAGAGGCTGTGGAGAGGTGGATGAGGGAGTGCTCAGGGAAACGGGTCTGTGACGGGGCCCAGGAGCTGGCCAGAGCTGAGAAAGGAGGCAGCCCCAGACTAAGGTGAAGGAGAGCGATCAAAGAGGGTCTAACCAGGTTACTGGGAGCAGAGTGGAGCAGAAGAGATGAGACCCCCTTACATATCTTCCTTCTCTTTATTGTGTTAGGATTTATTCCTTCTCTGCAGCAGGGATGTGAGGTAAAGGGAGAAGTGGACAAAGCCTCAGTATGGGGGTAGGGCCCTGTACACTTGTGGGGAAGGTGCTGACACTTATGCTGATCCCAGGACCCAGGTCTCATCCCTTACAGTGTGGGCTTGTTTGGGGCATCAGAGCTCTTTTCTGCCCTGGTGTAGTGGGGCTGTGAGCAGTGATCCTAGACGGAAGGCAGGGGTGGTGCTGGGCTCCGAGGTGCCATCTGCCAGTCTCAATCCCTTTTCCTTTTTCCAGCGCTCTCAGCAGCTGAAGCGTTCAGCATGGCTGGCGCAGGCACCACACCGCTTGAACTCTGGCCTGCCCATGAATATCGGGGTGCTCTTTGTGCCGCAGCAGGAGGCTTGGGTGGTGGAGAGGATGGGCAAGTTCCACCGAATCCTTGAGCCTGTAAGGAGCTGCTTTTCTCTCCTGGATTCAGCAGGTTCCTAAAGCTGTAGCAAAACGTGTTCTTTGCCTGAGGATTCAGGGAGTGATGTGTTCTTTTGTATTGCAGTGCTTTGGACTAGACTGCTTCCCTTGGTGGGATGTTAAAGGACAGAAACATGAGTTTTCCCCATGTATAAAGCATGTTTGCTCTGCCTGCAGCGTCTGCAGTGTGTGGTGTTCCTGGGCTTTGTGCATCTCTCTAATTGGACTGAGCTCTCTTTTTGGGGAAAAAAAATACATTAGGGGACTCGGACATTTAATCCTACCCTTTTCCCAGGGTTTGAACTTCCTCATCCCTCTACTGGATCGGATTCGTTATGTGCAGAGTCTCAAAGAAATTGTCATTAATGTCCCAGAACAGTCAGCTGTCACCTTAGGTAAGGAACAGCTTCTGTGTCCTGGCCCTGCCCTACTGCTGCATGTGGGATGAGCAAGGGACAGCATGGGGAAGAGTGGAAGTGCACTCAGCTCTGTCCCTGGTGCCTCAGGCTTGCTTGTACTCCTGGCGCTGTGAGCAGAGACATCCCAAGAGCTCACTTATGCCTTCTCGGGGCTGCAGCTGCCCTTTGTGGGTTGAATGCACCTGGGCAGGACTCCTTTTCACATGTGTTTCTGTGTTGAACCACAAAAATCATCTGTGTTTCTTTAAAAATTATTTTAGATCAGGTTAGTGGGCAGCTCTGTTACAGTTCTAGCATTAGGCCTTTTAGTTTTTTTAACCTCTGTAGATCTTCATAAAGAAAGATAACTGCAGTATGAAGTGTTTTGGTCTGGAAATCTGAGACTTCTTGGGTATTGAATTGTCACCACGTGGTGTTTTCTAGGGAATATCAAGGTTGTTTTTACAAACCCTTTTACATAAGCAGATCCTTTTCAGCCAGTCCCTGTTCTGTGCCACACTGCTGATAACCAAGCAGAAAGAGAGTGAGTCTGCTAGTTCTGGTATGGCAGAGAGGATTGCTCTATTTTGTCTGTGCTGCTTCAGTAAACAGGATGTGTTAATCTCTCCTGGCAGATAATGTTACCCTACAGATTGATGGTGTGCTCTACCTGCGGGTTATGGACCCTTACAAGGTACTGTCCCTGCTGTGCTGATGCTCTGAGCCAGACTTGCAGCCTCTGTGACTGTGCCTGACAGAGCTCCCCTGTACTGTTCAGCCATTCACCGTAGCAGCCCCTTGGGCACTGCTTGCCTGGCTCTACTGGCTCCCTTGTCCTCACAACACGTTTCAGCCTCTGTGCTCCTTGCTGTGCCCTGTGACGTGACGTGGCTGGGCTGGGCACCTCAATCGCTCCAAGGCCCTAGGCTCTCTTTTTCATTGGCAGGGGTATTTCTGTGGCAAGTTTCTCATCTTTATGCTGTATTTGCCCATCCTGCCTCATTTCGGCTCCCTCTTGGCACGGCCATTGACTGTTTTTTTACTTCTGCTCTCCAGGCCAGCTATGGGGTGGAAGATCCTGAGTATGCAGTGACTCAGCTGGCCCAGACCACTATGAGATCGGAACTTGGGAAACTCTCCCTTGACAGAGTTTTCCGGGTGAGCTGGGGAAGTAGATCACAGAGCTGCTGGTATTGCTTGAAACTCTGGAGCAGTCTGCGCAACCAGCTCCACTTAACAGAAAAATGCCCTTTGCTTAGAGGGCTTCTGGCTTCTGTTTCAGTTGACCTATTACTGAATGCTTGGAAGTGGATCTTGTTTCAGTTACGTTTTTTTTAACTGGAACTGTTTTTCAGTCTGCCTTGGGTTTGTTGGAAAGACTGATGGGTGGTGTGTGTCCAGACCCAGCTGGTCCAGCTGCGTTTTCTTTCAATTCCAGGTTGGGGCACTACCCTCTCTAGGAGATAGTGACTCCTTCAAGTGATGTAGGAAGCACTTGGCCTTGCCTTACATCTGTGGAGACAAGTTTTTCTGGCTGATCTTCATCCCTAAGTGGGGTGTCTGTTTTCCTGATGATCTCTGCCTCATGCTAAGTGCTTGTTCTTAAGTCTCTGCTGTTTCTTTCTTGCCACTCAGGAGCGGGAGTCCCTCAATGCCAGCATTGTGGATGCCATCAACCAGGCTTCAGACTGCTGGGGCATTCGATGCCTGCGCTATGAAATTAAGGACATCCACGTACCCCCACGTGTGAAGGAATCCATGCAAATGCAGGTTTGATTCTCTGGTAGAACAGAAACTTTTTCCTTTTGAAAGTGATAGAGCAGTGGAACAGGCTGCCCAGGGAGATTGTGGAGTCACTTCTGAAGATACTCAATATCCACCTGGGCTTGATCCTGTGTGACCTGCTTTGGGTGACCCTGCTTTAGCAGGGAGGTTGGACTATGTGATATCTAGAGGTCCCTTCCAACCCCTGCCATTCTGTGACACTGTGATTCTCTGAGAGAGCAGTCTGGAACAAGAGGGAAGTCTGCTTGAGTGCTCCACTATTGTTATCTGTCCAGAGCTGGCAGCACTGGCCCCTCCTGTGGTGAGGGAAGCCCACTTGCACTTCAGCTGCAAACATGGTTATTGAATTGGTAATTCCAGTCCTTATTTCAGTGGTGGTGGCTCCTGCCTGGTACAGGCAAGCCCTGCCTGCTTCCTTTGAAAGCCCCGTTGAGCTACATCAGAAGCAAATCCCAGATCTGAAGGTCTACCCTTGATAAAAGTCGGATGCCAGATCTCCAGGCTGGAGAAAGAAGGGAGTGGGAAAGAAGCTGTCCAGTTAGGTGTGAGCTGGGCTGCAGGGGGCTGTTGAGAAGCAGAACCAGCCCTCATCAGGGGTCATGCCATGTTTTGTACCTGTGTACTCATCTTTGGCTAAGCCATGCTTGCCAAAGTGAGAGACGGGAGTGTGTGTCCTCCCTGTGTTTGCCCCCTGGATGGGATTTCCACAGTGCAGGCCTGGCAGGCTGGTGTCTGACCTGTGTTTGCAGGTGGAGGCAGAGCGACGGAAGCGTGCAACAGTGCTGGAGTCAGAGGGGACACGGGAATCAGCTATCAATGTGGCTGAGGGACAGAAGCAGGCCCAGATCCTGGCTTCAGAAGCTGAGAAGGCTGAACAAATCAACAAAGCTGCTGGTAGTGCCTTGAATTAGAACACATGAGTCCCTGGGGGATTTGTAGCCTGCTGCACTGAGGGGTGGTGCTACTGGGGAGCAGACCACATTGCTGTTTGTGGGCCAGGCTTCCTCAGCCATGTTGATCCTTCCTTGCTGGGCATCTTGACCTGACCCAGCTCATGTTGCTGCCCCGCCACCTGGCACAACAGGAGATTGCCATGCTGCTGTTGGGGAAGAGGCTTCACATGTGTGAAATTTTCTGAGTTCACTCCTTGCAAGTGTTTTGTGGCAGTTCTGATGGGTGTTCTGCTGTGGCATGTTGCAGGAGAAGCCAACGCCATGCTGGTCAAGGCCAGAGCTAAGGCAGAGGCCATTCAGCTCCTGGCAGCTGCACTGGCACAGCAGGTGAGTGACAGCTCTTTGGGGCAGCCACTGCTTAGGCACTGGCACCAAGGGAGGTGAAATCATGTCTGAAGTTGCACCTGACTTTCTTTTGAATAGTCTTCAGCATCTTCAGCAGCACCGAGTGTTGCTGTGCTGGGGACTGTGACTAGCTGAGGTGGGATGGGAAAAGGGGCATGGAGGAGCTCTTGGTGGTACATGACCTGCTGCTGAGCCTCAGCCCTTTCTCTGTCCCACAGCATGGTAGTGCTGCTGCCTCTCTCTCTGTGGCAGAGCAGTATGTGAATGCCTTCTCCAAGCTTGCCAAAGACTCCAACACCCTCCTGCTGCCTGCCAACACTGGTGACGTCACCAACATGGTAGCACAGGTCAGTGTTTTTGGAGGTATTCCGACGTCTTGCCTGGGGGAGGTAAAGGTGGCAGCTTGGTGGAGCCTAACTCTTTCCAATCCTCCCCCCTGTCTCGTTCCCTCCAGGCCCTGGGCATCTACTCCACGCTGACCAAACCACAAGCTGTGAAGACCCAGGATGAGATGCCCACAGCCCGTGAGGATCCCCAGCCTACCCCCACAGAGATGTTTAAGGCAGAAGAGTCGAGCTCCAGCTAGCAGAGTGGGAAGGGTCTGCACCCTTGCCCAGGGGCTGCTGAGTGATGGCAGTCCGAGTTAGATGCTCCTCTTTTTTTCCTTCGGTCCTTATTTTGTATTTGGGTTTAAATCATGTAATAAATGGTACCGGTGCTGCTGCAGTTCCTGGTGCTGGGCACCCCAACCCATGACGCCTTTCTGCCACCAGAGGGACACCGTTGTTTCTGAGCGGGCTGCTGCCAGGGGCACATAATACTGTGTGTGGAAAATTCTGAGGTGCACCTTGCCTGTCTTAGCTCCAAATACTGGATTTTTTTTTCCAATCAAAATGATTGGATTTTCTATAAACCAAGAGTGAGTAATATTGACCTCAGCAACAGTCTCAGTCTGCTCAATCCATAAAACTGGATAAGGAAGCTAAAACAGCCTAGCATTAGAGAAAAGGTTAAAAAGCAGCTGAGGCTGTAATACAAAATTTAAGTGCCTGAGAGAAGCTGATGAAGCTGAAATTTTGCCTGCGTCTATTTCATAACGTCCTTTTCTCCATGCTTAGTCAACCTGATTATTGGATTAGACTATCATGAGGAAATAATCTTTCTACTGAAGTTTATATTCTTTATCTTATTATTTATCTTGGAGTTTGCTTATTTTCAGTATTTTCATTGAAAACATTGTATGTGGGACTCCTCTCCCAGGGTGGGAACCTAGGTTTAGGGACTTGATTTCTGTCATCAACCCCTTGCTCTCCCTGTGTGTGAGGGCAGGCCCTCTTTAGTGTGCTCGTCGTAGCGTGCACCACAGGGAGGGGAACTCCTATGGAGATTAATTAACCCATTAATTAAAGCAAGGCCTGTGCAGAGCTGGGTGTGCTGGGACATCTCCCCGCCCCGCGGCAGCCTCCGGCCCGCCAGGCGGCGCTGTGACTCGCCTCTGCGCCTGGCCGGCGGACACCACGCGCGGCGCTTCCGGGGCCGGGCAGGGGGCGGCTGGCGCCCGGCCGGGGCGTCCGCAGGTAGGGCGAGAGGGGAGCGGTGGGGATGGGAGCGGAGCACAAATGGCCGGGAGGAGGCTGGATGGCGGATGGGGATGTCGGGGGTGAGGCACTTGGAGGGAAGCCGAGGTGCTAGGTGGGGAAGGAGGCGATTCAGGGAGCCAGGTGGCGGTTGAATGGTGCTGGGGGTCACAAAGGCGGCTTAGAGTGTAAGGTAGCGGCCGGGGGGTCGTGGTGCTGCGGGATGCCTGAGAGTGCCAGGGAAGGGCTAGGGGCCCCTGGGGCCAGTTGGGGGTGCTAAGAGGAGCCAGGAGTGCTAGGGAGCGGCTAGGCGTCCCAAGCAGGGGCTAAGGGTCCATGAGCGCAGCTAAGGATGCCAGAGAGGACCCAAGGGTGCCGGGAGCAGCCGGGCAATGCTGGGAAGCTGGAAAAGAACAAGGGTTCACCGTGGTGGGGGTACAAGGAGGTGTGGTACGTGGAGTGGTTACCAGGGCATAGGCTGGGACCGGGTAAAGTCAAGTCAGGGCAGTGGCTGTGGAGTATCGGAGAAGAGTCAGGTGTGAGGTATGTTGGGGTGCAGGGCAGCAGCCAGTGAGGTGCCCTGGCAGGGGGCAGTACCTGGACCAAGTAGGCCTAAGTGTGCTTCAGGAGGCTGAGCTTGTCTGTCCTTTGCTCTAGGATGCAGCGGTGGCCGGTGCTGCTCTTCCTGGCCTGGGTCTGCTTTCTTTTTTGTGCTGGTATTGGGCTCTTCATGAGTGGCTTCTTGCTCACCCGAATTGAGCTTGCCAGCAGCAGTTCCTGCTCAGACCCACTTGTACCACCACCCTGGGAGAGGCAGAGCCTCCCGCCAGGCTCCTGCTGGGCACCCCAGCGCTTTTCCAAGGCCGTGCTTGTCATTGTTGATGCCCTCCGTTTTGAGTTTGCCCACTTTAACCCAGACAAGGCCAGCCCCCTGCCCTATGAGAACAAGCTGAGCTTCCTGCACCACCTCACAACCTCCCAGCCCCGCCATGCCCGTCTGTACCGGTTCCGAGCTGATGCTCCCACTGCCACCATGCAGCGCATCAAGGGCCTCACCACTGGCTCCCTGCCCACTTTCATTGACGTGGGCAGCAACTTTGCCACCTATGCGATCGAGGAGGACAACCTGCTGGCACAGCTGGTGCAGAACGGTAGGTGGATAGGGCCAGTGTCCTGCTGGGACAGGCTACATGAAAGGTACTGGTCAGCACTCATGCGGGACCTTTATTCCTTTCTCCCTGGGAAAGGAGCTGCTTATAATGCCTTCACCCTGCCAACTAATTCTTTTGCTTTACTCAAATGACAGTTGGCTCAGGTAAAGCTGTTGTGCAGGCAGATTTTTGTTTTCACCATCTTCTGGGAGTAAGAAGTAGCTGAGAGCATGACTTCATCAAAGATGAGAAGAAAGCAGGTGAAAGTTGCTGTATTGGCGGTGACTGTCACAGGGTCACCACTAAGAGTAGCTGAATAAAGTCAAGGGCAGTCGTTGTATTTGCATTCAGGTGTGGCTTGGTGACAGGAGCTGCTGCCAGGTATGCTGTGGGGGAGCCACTCAGGCAACAGGCCTGCTTGGCCAGCTGCCTGCTGCTATTAAGTGGAAGCTTCAGCACATTTTCTGTGTAGTGGGGTGCTTGCTGGGTAGTGCTTAACACAGCTATAAAAGCCTTGATAGCATGAGATGGTAGAGTACAGAGAATGGGAAAAGATACAATTTTGTGTTACCCAGAGAGATTAAGGGCTCAGAGTAGCACAAGTTCTTTGGATGAGATGATGTGACTGAGTTGTCAGCTCCCCTGTGCAAGGTGGGAAAACAGTAAATCGTACAAGTCTGCACTGGTAGACTGCAGACCAGGGCAGCAGCTTTGGAGGAATGGTTCGTGATGGACAGTCTGTGCAGACCCAGAGAGCTGGCTGGTGGCAGACTGGGGAAGCAAGTGAGGACAGTGGGAAAGCATCAGTGCATGTAATAGCTACTGTGTTTAA
This sequence comes from Tricholaema leucomelas, assembly GCA_013400475.1. Lineage (NCBI taxonomy): Eukaryota > Metazoa > Chordata > Aves > Piciformes > Lybiidae > Tricholaema lacrymosa > Tricholaema leucomelas. Next base: position 60,167 of record WAAF01015184.1, on the reverse strand, counting down.
AGCCCAGATCCTATAGTTTCTACTTCACTCCTGTTAGCAGCCATGCACATTACAGGCGTGCTCTGCCTTCCCAAGTGCTGTGGTGGAGGGGGTGGGTAGCTGCCTGTTTTCTGGCCTCTTGTAATCCATGGCTTTTTCTGCTAGGGGTCCATGTTGGAGGTCATCAATAAGTCATGAGGTTGAGCAGGTGGATTTGGTGTGTAGGGCACTTAGAGACCTAGAAACAAGGCTGGTCACTCCCTGTATTCAAACTCATTTAGAGCCAGATGGTTATTTTAAGGTTAGGTCACTTAAGAGCATGGCTGAGAGAGGTCCCATCTCTCCAGCCGCTGGTGCGTATCTGCTTGGGCTCTTTGCACTAGTGCAGGTAACAGTGTGACTTCAGTGGGCTTCCTGCTCTCATTAATTCCTTTCTTGTTGCCTCAGGAAGGAGAGTGGTCTTCATGGGAGATGACACTTGGGAAGGACTCTTCCCAAAGAAGTTTTTCCGCTCGTATTTCTTCCCTTCTTTTAACGTGAAGGATCTTCACACTGTGGATGATGGGATCTTGCAACATCTCTATCCAACTGGTAAGCAACTCTTTCTCTAGGGCCTGGGTAACCCTGTAGGTTGCATTGTGGTCCTACTGCAAGTTTGGTGTAGAACTGATGATTTTCTTGTGCTGCAAAGTGGCAGTGGGCAATCAGACACTACAGCCTAGGGATTATAGTGCTCTAGCTGGATTTCCACAGATAAGCCAGCTTTCAGACCTGTAAACTGCTTCTGTAAATAACCTTTCCACTGTTAAAGAGGGCGTGCAGTTTGATGGGACAAGGTTAAACTTTGACATCTGTCCTAGAAATCACTGCCGGGGTGAAGGAGGAAGAGCAGCTTAACTTTGACACAGAGCTTTCTGGGCAAGTACACAGTGCTCTGGGAAATGCACAACAGGGCAGCTGCCTGCTGGGAGGCTGGGGCACAGCACTGCTCTTAGCAGAGCATCAATGGCTCCTAGTCATGGGAAGAAGGTAAAGTGTGGGACAGGTTCATGAGTTTTAGGTTATTTTAGATTGCTTTTTGAGGTCCTGAGACTGAGGACAATGCTCTTTGCTTTACCTCAGTATGAATCTAAGTGAATCAGGAGTGCAGTGGCCATTCACAAGGGAGTCCTTGTGCCAGGTGGGAGAGCTGCTGTTCATTTGAATCTAAACATGTTGGCTTTCAAGTGTCAAGGTTCTGAAGCAGAAGGGAAAGGCTGGGGTAACTCTCCTGCTATGAACGGCATTGGAGTGCCAGGCCTATGCCCTGGGTGGTATGCAGAGGGGCACAGTGGTGAGTCTGACCTGTTATACCTCCAGAGGAGGACTGGACTTGTGGCTTTTTCTTTTCCTGAACATCCCTGTGGTTTACCTCAGTTTATGGCAGTTTGAGCTGAAGGCATTTTAAGGTGACTTGGATGATGTAGAGCCATTCCTTTCCAGAGGAGTGGTAAACAAAACCCGTGGATACTAGAGCACTTGGCAAGCATTTTGCTACAGTGCACTGAGGCACCCTCAGACCAAGAGTGTACCTCTGCTAAAACCCTCACTGATCTACTTGAATCCTGGGAATGACACAGGCCAGGAGGAGAAGAAACCGCAGTTTCTAGATGCAACCAGAAAGCTCTGGTGGGAGGATCCAGGTGTAGAGCCTGCGCCCAAATTTAAGGCTGATGTGTGATAAGGCTGCTCTTGTTCTGCAGTGGACAGTGGTGAATGGGACTTACTGATTGCTCACTTCCTTGGTGTGGACCACTGTGGGCACAAACATGGACCTGACCACCCTGAAATGGCTAAGAAGCTCACTCAGATGAATGACATGCTCAGGTGATTAGCATGGTGGGAGGGGGGTTGCCAGCTGGTCTCTTCCTTCAGCCAAGCTGGTGGGGTCTTACCAGGGAATTTGCAGATGCAGGAGGCAACAGAGAATGCTTGCTTTTCCTGTTGACACAGGTTGAATTTGCCCAGTAGCAACTGAAAACCCAGCTGTGGGACAGTCTCACATGTTCACAAGAGGTTTGGTTTCAGAGGTAGGGCTGTCTTCAGGCCTTGAAGCCTTGATTCTCAACAAAACCATCAGGTATACAGCTGGAGTACAGCTGAGCTTTGCTCTTTCCATGTATACACAGAGATTGTCACACAGGCTCGCCCAGTGTTAAAGACACTCATGGAGGACCCTGGCTAGGGAGTGACGCGCCCATGAGTTGCATCTTTTAGGCAGGGGCAGAGTGGGATCCAGAAATCCTGATCACACAGTTGTGCTTCAGCTCAGGGTGCTGCAGCTTTTGACTCTTTAGTCTACTCTTAATTTTTGCGTCTCAAACTGGCCCTGCTGCACCCAAGAGTGCAGTATATATCATGTCATAACTGCTGCACCCTTCTGGGGCAAATTCTCTCTTCTTTTCCTTAGAAGTGGGAAATTGCTCACACAGGATGATGGGATATACAAGACCAAAATAGAAGCACCTAAAATTTGTTCCTGTGGGGTTCCATTCTTCTGAATTGCACCTTGTCAAGATCTCTGAGGGCACTGAGGAACCAGCCACCTTTCACTGAAGGTCTAAGCAAGATTAGTCCATTCTGCTTCCAGGCTCTGAGTTTCAAGTTTGTCTTTAAGACATCCCTTGCCCTGGTACCTGGCTTAGCTGTTACAGCTCTGCATTATACCCTTTTGTGGACTTTCTTCACCTCTGTGATGTGGGCAGGCTTGGCAGGGACATGTTTTCTCCCACCTGGGCTTTTTTTGGGCCCCTGCTCAGGTAGGAGTTGACCTTCCTATCCTGGTGACAGGTCCTTGGTGAATCACCTGGGGAATGACACCCTTCTTCTGGTGGCTGGTGACCATGGCATGACAGAGACTGGAGACCATGGTGGTGACAGTGAGAAGGAAGTGAATGCAGCGCTGTTTGTGTATAGCAAAACTCCTCTCTTTGGCACTGTCCCTCCAGAGGTAAGAAGCTGATCCTTAGCTGTCCCTGCCTGTGATAGCATCTGAATGAAAGCCACATTTTGGGGTTACAGAGCATAATGGTTGGAATGGGATTGTTTATATTGAGAGGGGTGGGGAGCCCATCACCTTTCCATAGAAGAGAGTGGAAAAGCTGACACTCTTGCACCTGTGAGGAGTGTTTGAGTGGGACTGAATGTGCTGCTAGACAGACAGGGCCTTATCCAAGGACTTGCAGGTCCTAGCAGGCATTCATCCCTCTCTGCACTGCGCTCAGGGTGATCAGAGCTGGTCCTCTGTTTTTCCCTGCATTTTCCCACTCTTGGCTTCCCCAAATTTCCCTCTGAGAGGGGATTTCTTTCCCATCTTCCTTTAGCCTGAGTGAAAAGCCATGTTGCTGTGTTCTTTCTGAACGTCCAGTTCTTCCCTGTCTCTCCAGGAGCCTGAAGCTGTTCCACAGGTGAACCTGGTGCCCACTGTGGCCCTGCTCCTTGGTGTGCCCATTCCCTACAGCAGCATTGGAGAGGTGATGGCTGAGCTATTCTCTGGGGACAGTGACACTGTGTCTGCAGCCTTGCAGCAGCTCTCGGTCTACCACATCAATGCCAAGCAGGTACAGCCTATGGTAGGCCTCCCTGTTGAACTGGAGAGGAGAAGGCATGTCTTCTTAAGCACAAACCTCTTCTGTTTGGGGGAGAAGGGGTAGTGACATGGTGTTACCTTCATGGGGAACTTACTTTGAAGGGTTACCTCCTGCTGTGTTTGCTTCAGTAAAGGGTAGCACCATTTTTTCCCACAGGGGAGGCTGGTGGGGAGGCTCCCTCTTCAAGGATGAAGACAAGTAGGGACAGATCTCAGTAATGGAGATGCAGGAGTAGAGGTGCATGTTTTAATGCTGCTTCAGTTTTGGAGTCAAAGTTAAAAAGCTCTTCCAGACTGGTGTCAGGAGGGCACCTAACAGGTGGCAGTAAAGTGGGGCAGAGACAGAACAAATTACACCAAGCACAACAAAAAGTAAATGACAAAATCTGAACAAGAGCATGTAATGAAAAAGGCCCAGACAACAGAGCAGGCCATGTGCCAGGACAAGCCAGAGCCTTGTCGAGGGCTGTCTGTAGTGGCTCTGGGCATGCTACAGGACCAGATTTGCTGCATGCATTGCAGTCTGCCTTTGAGGGACTCCTGGGTTGGTTGGAGCACAAGAATAGCTCCTCTGGTCCCCAGCCAGCTTCTTGGTGTGCAAGTTGGACACCACTGGTGTGACTTAGTGAGGGGCTGGAAATGAAACAGTTGCTGATGGGAAGAAACATTCAGCTTCTGCCATGTATTTATAGAGCAGAAGAGTTCTTTGTCATTCAAAGATGATGGTGTATGTTACTGCCCATTAGTCACTGAGGAGATCAGTCATCATCTGTTGGGAATTAAAATTATGCAGTCCTGCCTGTTCAAATATTTGCACTCCTTGGTCTGAGGATGTTTCTAGCTTGATGGTGTTGGTGTTGAAGAAACCTTACATACCAGAGAGGTCACGCAGGCCTGCAAGAGAGCTGTTGCATATGTTTTCCATTCTTGGGCAGAAGCAAACTGATTCTGCATGTGCTCTGAGGCAGCTGGAAGGCATGTGAAGATACCGAGGGTTTCAGAGCTTGAGCAGTTCTATGCAGTTGCATCTTTGTATGGGTCCTCTGCCATGGTAATGCCCTTTTAAGATTTTTTTTACCATTTTGAAATCACAGCTGCCTCTGCTTCTCTCCTCCTGAAATAGGAAGCAGAATGAGCTGTCCCTTAGCCTATATCACAGTAGATTAATGTGCCTGTATTTAAGAGGAGGGAGACATTTGATTTGACCCTCTGTATATATATATATATATATTGAATTTTGCATATTGTCCTCAGGCAAGCATTGGTTGCAAATTGATAGCTACTAATGACTCAAACTTTTAGGGCATCTTTGCTTTACTGTCACCAAAGCCCCTTTGGAAAAGCTGTCAGTGATGTGCAGCGTTACCAGCAGCACACCTGCAGATGAAGAACTGAGAGTAGACTGAAACTGTTGGGATGGTTATGTCGCTTGAGAGGGATGTCACTTTGGCAGAGAGATTGTGTTTCCTGCTGGTCACATCCTGGATTGAATGATCAGTTCTGGGTGGTACAGATGGAGGCAGATCTGTCCTGGCAGAGGTTGGCAGGCTGAGGCTATATCCACTCTGAAGGGGCTGTGTGAGTTAGTGAATCCTGTTGCTAGTGGTTCTGGTGCTGCTGCCTGACCCTGTGTCCCCTTTCCTGCAGGTGGACCGCTTCTTGCACTCCTACTCACTTGTGGCTCAGGACCTGCCAGCAGAGCAGCTCCAGCATCTGCAGGAGCTCTTCTCCAGCGCTGTGGAGGAACACATTCAGCTCTTGGCCCAAGTGCAGGGATCAGCCCTGGTGCCTCCAGAGCTGGAGTCCAAGCTGGGAAGCCTCATTGGTCGCTTCCAGCTGTACCTCCGGGAGGCACGGGCTGTGTGCACCCAGTCCTGGGCCCGCTTCCATCCCTTGCGTATGGTGGGGGGCTGCACTCTTATCGCTGCTTCCTGCTTGCTCTGCTACGTGGCCTCAGAGCTGACTACAGCGTCAGACTCTTTCTATCGCAGCTGCCTCCTGTACCCACTACTCTGGGGCCTCGTGGTGGCTATTCTGTTTGGGCTGGCCCATGCCTTCACCCAGGAGGGGCTGGATCTCCTTCTGGTGTCATCATGTGCAGCTGCTGCTTCTCAGTTGGGTTTTTTCTGGCACTGGTGGGGCCAGCAACCCAGGCGAGCCCATTTGGCAAGTAGTCAGCCACTTCTGGCCAGCGCTGGTCTGAGACAGAGGCTGCAAGCATGGCTGGGGCTGGCGTTCCCTATGGGCATTCTGCTCTTCCGCTGTGGAGCCATGTTTTCAGATAGCTTTGTGGTGGCTGAAGCCCGAGTGGCCCCGTTCCTACTGGCCTCACTTGTGATGCTGCTAATAGGGAAGCTCCACTGGGATGGTCGCCTGACTCTGCCAGAAGGCCCCAAGCAGCAGTTGCTTGGCTTTTCCTCTTACCGCAGAGAGATCTGGTACCTGCTGTGCCTCGTGGCCATGCTCTTGGTTTGCGTGCGCGCCTCCAGTTTCTTCCACCAGTGCCGCGAAGAAATCCCTCAGTGTCGGCCCTCTATTTTCCTCTCCCCTCTTGCCAGCCTGAGAAACACACGGGCCAAGAACCTCTTCTACCTCCTGTGCGTGGCCTTGCTGGCTGGTCTGGTCTATGCAGTGCGGAGCTGGCTGCGACACTACGGCAACCTGAACAGCTCAGACCCCCTTGTACTCTTTGTGCGCTGGGGTTTCCCACTGGTGGTCCTCTGCATTGCCTGCTACTGGGCTGTTGCCTCCAGCACTGACGACTCTCTTGGCAAGCTGCAGGAGCTGGTGCAGGTGGCAGTTGTGGCCTTTCCGTGGGCTGTCTATGGACTGTCATCTCTAGGGCTGCTGCTGCTGCTGTGCAATCCCATGACAGTGTTTGCAAAGGACACACGGGAGTCAGCAGGGTCCATTGTCACTCCCTACCTGGGGGTTCCCAACTCTGAAGTCGACTTACTCCACGTCATCCCTCAGATCTACAAGAGGATGCAGGAGTCTCAGAAGAGCCGTCTGGAGCGGGGCAACTGCAAGGCCACTGTTGCAGCGTATGGGCTAGGCAGTGTGTACTCAGCAGCCCTGGTCATAATGCTCACCTTGCTGGGCTTCCTCTTGATGCTTCTGCACAGCGAGCGGCTCAGTCTTGCCTTCCTGCTCCTCTTCCTGGAGGCCTTTGTGCTGCTGCACATCCACACACGTGCCAGAGGCCTTGCTGGAGATGCTGGTGAGTCAGGGCTCACTAAAGCATCCTCTGGATATGCAGCCTGGGCCTTACCTTACATGCAGCAATTTTGTCTTACATCCAATAGGAGTGGCAGGGCCTAGTCTCTGCTCCTGGGGCATGGTGGTGCACTCATCCTCAGAGGATGCTCCTGCCTTTTTTAGAGCTGCTTAAAGCCTCTTGTAGGAGAGGTGCATGCAGCAGAGATACAGTGTTTGGGAGACGTAGTTGTTTGTGTCAGGGAGTGGGACTCTACAGCCATCCCTTCTCTCCATGGTGCAAGTAGCCATTACACCCTACTGCTGCTGACAGAGGGCAGTAGGAAGTCAGGGAGCAGAAGTGATGCTTGCTTGTTCACTGCATCAGTGATAGGAGCATAACTGGTTTCTCTCTCAAAAGAGAGGTCATGGAAAGGGAACCTGGAAGAAAAGTTAGTAGGCATTTTTTGACTGAATCTGTATTGTTCCTTGATGCTGATCTCTCTCTCTTTTACATTTTAATTTCAGAGCCTTTTTCAGTGCCCTGGTACGCAGTCATCTCCTGGCTTCTTGCTGCTTCCCAGTTCTTCTATTCCACAGGCCACCAGCCCATCTTTCCAGCCATCCACTGGAATGCAGCCTTTGTGGGCTTCCACCTTGACCACAGCACGAATGTCCTGCCTGCTGTCTTGGTGGGCGCCAACACCTTTGCGTCTCATATCCTCTTTGCAGGTAAATCAGTTTCTTCTGGGCTGTAGAGCCTGAGCAGACACAACTCGCTGCTCTGCCTTGTCTGGAGGTTTGCAAGCCAAGCACAAGGCCATGAAGCACCAGCTCAGCAGCAGCATTCTCAGTGTCTTCTTCTGGGGCTATAGAGCTGCCTGTGGTCTCTAGCCTCCATGCATTTATGCCTGACCAGCAAACTGGAGCTGGAATATGTGCTTCCTGCATGTCCAGGGTGTGATGGCAGAGCCTAGACTGCTCGTCACCTCTTGGGCCCCTGTAACTTCATGTGCCTTTGTCCTTGAGGTAGTTGGCTGTCCCCTGCTCCTGCTTTGGCCCTTTGTGTGTGAGATGCCCAGCTCGCAGAGGAGGAAGCCCAAGAAGGAGTCCCGACAGGAGCTGCAGGAGGTGGAGGAACATATGATGGAGATGAGGCTGCGGGAGTCTCCAGAGAAGTTCTCTGCTGCTCTGCTGCAACTGGGACTGAAGTACCTCTTTGTCCTTGGGACACAGGTACGGAGAGAGGCAGAATGGGGGAAGGCTCTCCAAGAGCAAAGTGGGCTGCTCTGAGAACCATGGGGCCCTCTGATGAAAGAAGGGTCACCCAGGGAGCAGGCAGGCTGTGGCATGATACATCTGGTTGCAGGTGCAAGAGCAGTTGCACAGGTCCTCTTCTCTGCCATACCATTTGCTCTGTGCTTTGGGAAGGACTCTAGCACAAAAGCCATGGCACAGATGAGGATGCTTTTCATACTGCTCTGCCCAGAGCAGACGTAGCTGTTCAAAAACTGCAGGGTTGTAATCCTACTCCCTGTCTTCCCGACCATGCATATTTGTTTTGCACCAGCTCTGGTTTTCATGTGATCTTGTGCTGTGGCCATGTAGGGAGTTAAACACCGAACAGTTAATCCTGTGAAAAAAGTGACTAGCTTCCGGGGCTTTAGCCCTTTACATCATTCTTCTGTGTGGTCAGACCTCAGACTGCAAAGGAGTGAGTAGGCTCTGCAGCAGGAGAGCACGAATGCCTCTCAGTGAGCTCAGGCGCGCCGCAGCGTGAGCCCTCCTCTGTACTGTCGCAGTCTGGCCTCACGAGGGCCTGCTTGTATCCCAAGCTTGTGTTTCCTGACCTAAGGACAAGATGGAAGGGAATCCTCTTTGGGATGCTTGATTCTGATGTGCACTGTACTAGCTTCTCAGGTGTGCGCAGTTTGGTACTACCTTCAGACATGAACCTAGTGCCAAGGATGTCTCTCCAGAGTCACTTGTAAATTGTCTCTCCCGCAGCTTCTGGCCTGTGTTTGTGCAGCTATGATCCTCAGGAGGCATCTCATGGTCTGGAAGGTCTTTGCCCCAAAGTAAGTCTCGGGAGTTGTTCTGATACTGGGTACCCTTGACATCTTGACTAAAGTTCATGCTGAAAGAGACCCTGTGACTGATCTTCTGGCTTCTAACTCAGAGGCTGTAGGACTGTCTTTAGCCAATTCTCATTTTAAGTTCAGGAGCTGGACTTGAGCTAAAGCCCAGAAATTTCTCCCTATCTTTATTTCTAAGAACACACAGAGGCCACTTGGAAGATAAGACTATTCAAGGCAGAGAGAAAAAGGGAAGATTCCAAACCAGAAATAGTAAAATCCAGAAATGCATAACTAGAAAACTTTTGGATTAGTAGAAGTGTGAGGTGGCCTGGGTCTCCTGAGGGATTCAGAATCTCACCTGGGCATTGTCCTGAATAGCCTCTAAACCAGAGGCATGCTTGTCTTCCACCCTGCAGGCATCAGCTGCTGGGGAGTAAGCGTAAGTCAGGTTTTAGGACCTGGAGGGTCTACCAGCCTTTCACTGCCAGGAAAATTAGTCTGCTAGGGTTGAGTGTGGTAGCCTGTCTTTGCAGGCATGCTGACTGTGGTATCCCTACTGCATCTGTTCTGCCTGCAGGTTCCTCTTTGAGTCACTGGGCTTTGTGGTGAGCAGCATCTGCCTGCTGCTGGGGATCTCCCTGGTGATGCGTGTGGACTGTGCTGTCAGCACCTGGTTCAGCCAGCTTCAACTCAGGTAGCACTGGAGACATGGGGATCCTGACCTGCTTGTCAGCCAAGGCTATGGTTGCCTCCTTGTCTCCATTGGGGTAGGAGGGATACATGAGCCACCAGCAACAAGTGCCTGCTGACAGCAGTTAGGGATTATCCACAGCTTCCTGTCTCGGCACTGCACAAAAAGACCGGAGCCAGCTGTTTCCCACTCGCTGCCGTGGTGTTTCTCAGTTCTGAAGGTCAGACCTTTTGCTGGGTGTTTGTTGGTAGCAGGAGGACTCTGCTGCAGAAGCCAAAGAAGCAAGAGTTCTGAAGTGCTCTTCTGGAGAAACACCAACCTGTTGTCCTGCTGCTACTTTCCTGACAACTGTCCCTACCGTGCAGCTGGTCAGCTTTGGTGGCCAGAAAGTCACCACTGTGCATGTGCAGAGACAGTGACTCAAGGAAAGGGGCCTGCTGAGGAGGAGAGAGGAGGCTGGGAGGAAAGAGGAGGTTGGGGAGGAGAGGGAAGGTCCTGCAGCCACCATTTCTCTTTGCGCATTCAGTTTTCATGCTGAAATCAAAGTGCCCGTGCTTACACATGCAGATGGTTCCTGGAGTGTCGTTGGCAGCTGCTCCTCTGTAAAGTCAGGTGGTTGCTCTGTAGCAAGGCCACCCCTGCCCTCCACTCACTCCCATTTTCCTAGCCTTCTGAAAGGCAGTGGGGAGGACCCCGGGCTCCCTCATACAGTCTGAAATAGACTTAGTTTGTTGATGTGTTTGGTAGCTGAGAGAACTGTGTCCATGACCAAGAAACTCTCCACTTGTGGTCTTGGCCTGTCAGTGTCCCCTTGGATACTGGACATAGGCTGTTGGCACAGCAGCCGATGCTCCCAGTCTGTTCTTGAGTGTATGCTGCTGGATGCTGCTCTTGTATGAGCTGCAGTGTATGGAAACAGCTGCTTGAAAGCCTTGAGCAGCTGACAGCTCTGGTGGGAGGTGGCTTATCTCACTGGTATCTGTGTATGTTCCAGGGGTTATGTGACCTTGACAGAACCCCAGGCGCTGCAGCCGGTGGCATTTATGATCCCATATTTGGTGCTTATCTCTCGCGTGACTTTGGTGTTCGGTGTAGGACTTCACACCATGTTTGAGCTCAGTCCAAACCCTTCCATTGGCTGCTCACAGCCAGAAGACGTATTTCTTTCTTTGTAGACAGAGGTAGAGGACAGTAACCATGGTGCCTGGCCACATCTCACCTGATATCCCCCTGCAGATTTGATGGGAACTGATTCATTACTGCCCTGAACCACTCTCTGTGTGGCATTAATTGGTGCTGTGAAATCTTTTGTCTTTTTCCCTCCTGGAATGGAGCAGAGAAATGCTTGCCTGAGATTCCTGCATTGATTTTTGTTCTGATCCAATTTGTTTCTTAACTTATGTGTCATGACTGTGTTTGAGCTCCTTGTTGCAGACTACTAGCATAACTCCAGAGTCTTCCTCTCCTCTGCCTTGGAGAGTGTCAGGGATACAGTCTTGTCACCTTTCACCATTTCATGTCTTGCCATTATGCCCAAGTACCCACTTAGTGGAAAACAGCTCTTGAGGGCAGGTCTAATTTTATGGTTTACCCCTGCAAAATCATAGAATTATTTGAATTGGAAAAGACTTCTGGAATCAAGTCCAGCCATTATCTAACTGCCAAGTGTCATGCTGAACGGTGTCCCTTAGCATCACATTTCTGCATCTTTTAAACACCTCCAGGGTTGGGCATTTGACAGTGAAGAGGTTTATTCTAATACTCAATCTAAACCTCTCCTGGTGTTGCAACTTGAGGCTATTTCCTCTTGACCTGTCATTTGTTTCTAAGGAGGAAAGACCAACACTCACCTTGCTACAATCTTCTTTCAGGTACTTAAAGAGAGCAAGGAGGTCTCCCCTTGGCCTCCTGTTCTCTGGACTAAACGATCCCAATTCCCTCAGGTGCTCCTCATAAGACTTGCTCTCCAGGCCCCTTACTAGTCTCTCTGGATCTACTTCAGCAATTCAAGGTCCTTCTTGTAGTGAAAGGCCCAAAACTGAACACAGTATTTGAGAAACAGCCTCAGCAGTGCTGATCACAGGGACAGGATCACTTCCCTTCACCTGCTGGCCACACTGTTGCTGATACAGGCATACAGGCCAGGATGCTGTTCTCCTCCTTGGCCACCTGGGCACACTCCTCGCCTACGATCGGACAGCTGCCAACCAGCACACCCAGGTCCCTCTGCTGGGCAGCTTTCCAGACATTCTGCCCCAAGCCTGAGTATGGCATGGGGTCGTGGTGACCCAAGTGCAGGGCCCCGCACTAGGCCTTGTTTCACCCTCTGCAGAGCATTCCTACCTTCAGGCAGATCAACAATCCCTTCCAGCTCAGTGTGATCTGCAGACTTACCAAGGCTGCACTTAAGATATTGAAGAGAACTGGCTCTGGTACTGAGCCCAGGGGAACCCACTTGTAACTGGTTGCTGACTGGATTTAACTCCATTCACCACCACTCTTTGGTCCTGGACAGCAGCCAGTTCTTAACCTAGTAAAGCATCCTCCCATCCAAGCCATGAGCAGCTATTTTCTCCAGGTGGATGCTATGGGAGACAGTGTCAGAAGCTTTACTAAAGTCCAGATAAACTCATCCACAGCCTTTCCCTCATCCACTAAACAACCTTGTCATAGAAGATCAGGTTCATCAGGAGAACTCATGCTGACTGGGCCTGATCACCTGCTTGCCCTGCATGTGCAGCATGATGGCACTCAGGATGACCTGCTCCTACCCTGCCGCTGAGGTCAGATTTAAAGCTCTCTAGTTTCCCAGGTCCACCTTCTGGCCTTTCTTGTAGATGGGCATCATGTTTGCTGATCTCTGATTGGGTGGGACCTGCCCAGTTAGCCAGGGCTGCTGGTAAATGATGGAAAGTGAGTGAGCACCTCTGCCAGCTCCTTTAGTACCCTGGGCTGTATGCCATCTGGCCTTGCAGACTTGTGTATGTTTAAGTGATGCAGCAGGTCACTAACCATCTCCTCTTGGGTTGAGGGGGTGGCATCCTGCTCTCCATCCCTATCTTCCAGCTCAGAGGGCTGGGTATCCAGCAAACAACTGGCCTTACCTTCTTTGCCTCAGTCTTTAGTATCCTTGATTACCTCAGCCTTTTCCTCGTCTTTGACCATGATGTTTCCCCTTGCCTTCAACAAAAGGCAGAGATTCTCCTTAGTCCTCCTTCTCTCACTAATGCATTTGTGGAAGCATTTCTTGTTCTCTTTATAGCTGAAGTCAAATTAATTTCCAGCTGGGATTTGGCCCTTCTACTTTTCTCCTTGTGTAGCCTCATAACAATGTTGCATAGCAACATAACAACATAGTCCTTTTTGAGTGGCCTGTCCCTTCTTCTACAGATCCTGAGTTGCAACCAAATCTCTCTGTTCTACCAGGCTGGCCTTTGTCCCTGCTGACTCATCTTTCAGCACATGAAAGATACTTCCTGCCTCTTTTGAGCCTTCTTTCCTGAAGCATGTCCAGCCTCCCTGGACTCCTTGGCGCTCTAGGGCTGCCTTCCAAGATACTGTTGACCAGTCTCTGAAGCAGGCCAAAGACTACCTGCTGGAAGTCCCAACTGACAGCTCTGCTGAACCCTTCTTTACATCTCCAACAGCGGAGAACTCTATTGTGATTGCTGTGCCCAAAGTGGTCTCCAGCACCCATTACATCACCCACCAGTCCTTTGTTCACAAACAGCAGGTCTAGCAGGGTACCTTCCCGGGATGTCTTCCTTATCAGCTGTGTCAAAAAGTTATCCTTTGGGACTGTTCCTTCTCTGCTGTATTTCCAGCAGACATCAGAAAAGCTAAAGTCCTCCTTAGGACTTGCTTGTTTAGGTGTTAGGGTGCAATTCCAGGGAGACTTAAAGTGCTTTGATACTGGATTTTCATTGTCTGGCCTCCCCCTGCTCTCCTAGCTCACAGACTGAAAGAAATGCTTGGGATGGGAGGGACCTCAAAAGATCATTTTGTTCCAAACCCTCTGCCATGGTCACTCAAAGCCTGATCTGGCTTGCCCTTGAACATTTCCAAGGAGAGGGCATCCACAACTTCTCTGGGCAATCTGTTCCATTGTCTCACCACCCTCATAGTGGTGAATGTATTGTTAGTAACTAATCTATATCTATCCTCTTTGAGTTTGAAACCATTTCCCCTTGTCCTGTCACTACACTCTCCAATAAAAGAGTCCTCCTTCTTTCTTTGTAGCCCCCTTTAAGTGCTGGGAAGTGGCAATAAAGTCTCCCTGGAACCTTCTCTTCTCCAGACTGAACGTCTCCTGCCCTGTGGGCCTGTCCTCCTTAATTTCACACAGCCAGGGACTGATTTGTGGCTGTTGTGATTCCCTGGGTTGCCTCACCACCTGGATGCACACGCAGCAGTGCTAGTGCAAGGCAAGGGTGTGATAGTTTTTATATAAAAAATACAAAATGGAATATTAATACTTTAAAATCAGTCAGTATTTACTGATATCAACAGTTCACCAGATCGTGTGAATTTCGTTTGGATTCTCGGCTGACAGCAAGTGTTTATGCAAAAAGGTAACTAGAAACGCAGAATTAAACAGACTAAAGCAGTCAGATTTTGGAAAAGGGGAAAGCGAGAAGAGTAAAGCTATCAGTGCTGTGACTCGTGCTCCTGCGGGCAGGAACCCAGTTAATGAGCCGCTAATGGGGGAGAGGCTGCTAGGGGTTCACTGAAGAAGCATGCAGAGGGAGCCGCAGAATCGCAGGCTTTTCCAGGTCGTTTCCATATTAATCACATTTTGAAAATCGAAACTGTCCAACAGATACAAGCATCAGGAGTTTTGGCCAATGAATCCAGTGTTGTGCCTCACACATATATTCCCCAAAAGGCAGTAAGGTATGTGTTTGGGCTGCACAAGACACCTGAGACCATGGTGCCGGACTGCTACCCCTTACTGGAGCCAACCCTCGTTGTCTTTTGTCTGCTGTGCCTGCTCCCTCAACTCAGCTCCTGCACCCTACAATGGGAGGAGGAGGGGCAGTGGCGAAACCAATCTGAGTTTTTTTGCCCTACTATAACAAAGGGATAGCAGCATGCAGGATAGCAGAGCAGGAATGCATCAGCCCATAATTTGATGGGTTTAAGCAATCCCACCCTTACAGTTGGCTTATTTGCAGTATACTGTGACTCCTTCGTGGCCATGTGGTTCGTGGTGCTGAGGGGAGCATGCCAGTGGGTGAGAGTCGGTCAGTGTAGCAGCTACTTAGTGGAATTTCATTTAATGTGAGGTTAGTTCAGACAACTTGTTGCTGAACCCCAGACTGATCTTCTTGTAACCTGGTCAGGGCCTTGGTGCCGGAATGCTTATGCTGGCAAAAATCCTTGTGGTCACTAATGCTGTAGAACTTATCCCTGATATGTCTGCAGCTGCCACCCAAACCCCTAGGCTTCCTTCTCTCCCATATCTGGGACTAGCTCTTCTTCTAGCTGTCACCATAATGCTGTTGAACCTTTCTGTGCCTGTTGCTCATGGTCAGAGTGCTCAGTCAGTGCTTAGGCACCCTCTTCTTATCCATCCATCCATATCGCCCTTCTGTCTTCCTGATAAGGCTATCAGCTCAGCCATGAGAAGCCAAAGCAGAGCACAGAGGATAGCAGAGCTGCAGCACCATGAGTGGACATTTGTGTGTAAGCTTTCTGCAGGCTAAACAAAACTTACAGTGAGAAAGCTGCAAGTACATTATCATCACTGCAAGTATGCCATGGACCATCTTGGCCAAGGCAGACTGGCTGCTACACCAAAGAATTCAGATTCAAGGAGACAAGATTTGAGAGAGCTGGAAATGCTCTCACTTTCTTTCACTGACTCTTGTAGTCTTTGCCAGCCTTCTCCAGCTGCCTACAGGCTGATAGTTTGTCTGCCATTCTCCTGCGTGTGCTCAGGGTGGCAGACTTAAAACTGGTACAAGGCATCATGACTTCGGGAGCAGGACATGCTGCTAATTCTAGAGCAGATACTGCTATTTGCTGATTTAAAACCCTAAACAGTATCCAGAGAAAGGTGCCCACTGGTCCAGACCAAGGCTCCTTGGGAAACCTAACATGCTGGAGAGCAGGCTCTGCCCTGTATTACCCCACTGAGGCTGCTGCCTGAGCCTGCTTGGTCTCTCCTGGAACACACACAGAATTATGGAATCATTTAGGTTGGGAAAGACCTTTAAGGTTGTCAAGTCCAACTGTTAATGTAGCACAGTGAAGTCCACCACTAACTCGAGTCCCTAAGCACCACATCTACATGCCTTTTTAAATACCTTTGGGAAGGGTGACTCCAACACTTCCCTAGCCAGCCTCTTTTCAGTGCTTTGCAATCCTTTAGGTCAAGATTTTTTTCCCTAATGTACAACCTAAACCTCCCCTGGTGAAACTTGAGGCCATTTTCTCTTGTCCCTGGTTACTTGGGACAAAAGACCAAGAACCACCTTGCTACAAGCTCCTTTCAGGTTGTTGTAAAGAGTGATAAGGTGCTCCCTGAGCTGCCTTTTCTCCAGAGCGAACAAGCCCAATTCCCTCAGCCAGAGCCTTCACAGACTTCATTGCCCTTCTTGGGACTTATTCAATATCCCTGTAGCAAGGGCCCCAAAGAGTTTGTTTCTGGTCTCTGTGTCCCTTGTCTGAGTGCGACAGGGAATGTGTCATTGTCAGCAGAGCAGTTTCCATCCTGCAGTCCACAGAGCTGTGTTTTGGGCTTCTGCATGTGTTGTGTGTGTCCTCTGTGGCAGGGCTCCTACCCAGCACTCTGTCATTCTGGGCAGGGAGAGAGCTCCACTAGGAACCTTCCTGTGCTCAGGCCAGGGGCAGGATGGTGTTTCTTACGGTCCTGGCATGGGGTAGGGGTTGAGTTTTATATTCATGCTGCCTGAGAAGTGGTGACTAAAAGCTGCAGTTGCTATAAAAGGTTGTGACTGATCTCCCCGCTCTGGTTTATGTGGCTAGTGCTGTAGATGGCACTGCTGCAGGGAGCTCAGGGCTTGGTGTATCTGCTGCCATGCCCTTTTCTCCACCTCTTCTCTCTCTGTTCTTTAATCAACACTTCCGACTGCTTATCTACACCAAGGGATTGTCATGTACTTGGTCTGTGCCTCCCTGTCCTGAAGGAAGGAGGCCTGTGGAGTACTGCCTTCTTCCCTGACCTTGGACTGTGTGACTTGGAGTGAGATTGCTGGTTATTTTTTGTTATTAACCTCTCTGTGCCTCAGTACCCCATTTGGGGATTAAAAAAAGGGGGATGGACCCAGTTCTGGAGAGCAATTTGGGAGCTCTGCATGCAGTGTGGTGCTACGCTTTCCTGGGTATCTCTACATATCTGTCTGTTAACGCTTTTGCTTCCATTCAGCAGCTGCACCTGGAAGGTGGAGGTGATGCTTGGGTCTCTGCTACAAAGTAGAGCCTTTCTTTCTTCCGACTTACCCTCAGCCTGCAACAGGCAAGTTGGTAATGCTTGTACCTGACTGACAGCTTCACCTTCGAGCTCCCACCATCCTTGTGGCCAGTGCCCCTCGAGCCTCTGCTTGCCATGCTCGGCTACCGCTGCCGCACCTCGCCTGGCCAGGGAGGACTTGCTTCCTTAGTGATTAATTAATGAATTGGGACTGGGAGGATGATTTGCTGACGTTGGGTGCCACGGGGCTCCAGGCATCCACGAAACGGTTGTCTACAAATAAAACGGTGATATCCATAGCAGGTGGTGCTTGTCTCTTTTTTTGTGCCACTGGTGCAGGCCGTGGGTGGGGTAGGAGAGCCTGCAGAGGGACCTGGACAGGCTGTATGGGTGGGCAGAGGCCAATGGGATGAGATTTAACAAGGCCAAGTGCAGGGTTCTGCACTTTGGCCACAACAACCCCAAGCAGCGCTACAGGCTGGGGACAGAAGGGCTGGAGAGCAGCCAGGAGGAAAGGGACCTGGGGGTACTGGTGGATAGTAGGCTGAAGATGAGCCACGAGTGTGCCAATGGCATCCTGGCCTGTATTAGGAACGGTGTGGCCAGAAGGACGAGGAGGGGTATTTTTCCCCTGTACGCAACACTGGTCAGGCCACACCTTGAGTGCTGTATCCAGTTCTGGGCTCCTGTCCTGGAGGTCCCGTGTACCCCAGAAATTTCCTCTCCCTCTGTGGTTTGAATGGGAGAGGAAAAAGGCGCGAACAGACCTGTTTCTCCCTCCCTG